>CM010315.2:5840324-5897032 GCA_001923025.3 Taenia multiceps | reverse complement strand
CCACATCTTGCTGCCTCTTCAGCGTGCTAGGAGGTGTTCCCGCGTGCGACATTGACCACGTGCAGTATGCGGTCGTTCTAGGCGACGACTGAGGAGTGTTAAAGGACACCTCGTTGGTGGACCTTAATGCCGCAACAAGCGGATCCATTCTGACGCAGGGCTGCATTGAATGAGACCACCTCATCGTCTTGCCTCCCGACGACGTGCAGAGGTGCACCGCAATAGCATATTGACCATTAGCAGGCGCTCCTATGAGCCGGCGTCTTCATCAATGTCATGGATGCTTCGGTGCACCACGGTGACGCCCCAATATTGCATTCTTTTCGACGCACCGGTCGCCAGCACGAGACAACCACATCTTGCTGCCTCTTCAGCGTGCTAGGGGTGTTCCCGCGTGCGACATTGACCACGTGCAGTATGCGGTCGTTCTATGGCGACGACTTGAGGAGTGTAAAGGACACCTTCGTTGGTGGACCTTAATGCCGCAACAAGCGGATCCATTCTGACGCAGGGCTGCATTGAATGAGACCACCTCATCGTCTTGCCTCCCGACGACGTGCAGAGGTGCACCGCATAGCATATTGACCATTAGCAGGCGCTCCTATGAGCCGGCGTCTTCATCAATGTCATGGATGCCTTCGGTGCCACGGTGACGCCCCAACTATTGCATTCTTTTCGACGCACCGGTCGCCAGCACGAGACAACCACATCTTGCTGCCTCTTCAGCGTGCTAGGAGGTGTTCCCGCGTGCGACATTGACCACGTGCAGTATGCGGTCGTTCTATGGCGACGACTTGAGGAGTGTAAAGGACACCTTCGTTGGTGGACCTTAATGCCGCAACAAGCGGATCCATTCTGACGCAGGGCTGCATTGAATGAGACCACCTCATCGTCTTGCCTCCCGACGACGTGCAGAGGTGCACCGCATAGCATATTGACCATTAGCAGGCGCTCCTATGAGCCGGCGTCTTCATCAATGTCATGGATGCCTTCGGTGCACGACGGTGACGCCCCAACTATTGCATTCTTTTCGACGCACCGGTCGCCAGCACGAGACAACCACATCTTGCTGCCTCTTCAGCGTGCTAGGAGGTGTTCCCGCGTGCGACATTGACCACGTGCAGTATGCGGTCGTTCTATGGCGACGACTTGAGGAGTGTAAAGGACACTCGTTGGTGGACCTTAATGCCGCAACAAGCGGATCCATTCTGACGCAGGGCTGCATTGAATGAGACCACCTCATCGTCTTGCCTCCCGACGACGTGCAGAGGTGCACCGCAGTAGCATATTGACCATTAGCAGGCGCCCTATGAGCCGGCGTCTTCATCAATGTCATGGATGCCTTCGGTGCACACGGTGACGCCCCAACTATTGCATTCTTTTCGACGCACCGGTCGCCAGCACGAGACAACCACATCTTGCTGCCTCTTCAGCGTGCTAGGAGGTGTTCCCGCGTGCGACATTGACCACGTGCAGTATGCGGTCTTCTATGGCGACGACTTGAGGAGTGTAAAGGACACCTTCGTTGGTGGACCTTAATGCCGAACAAGCGGATCCATTCTGACGCAGGGCTGCATTGAATGAGACCACCTCATCGTCTGCCCCGACGACGTGCAGAGGTGCACCGCAATAGCATATTGACCATTAGCAGGCGCTCCTATGAGCCGGCGTTCATCAATGTCATGGATGCCTTCGGTGCACCACGGTGACGCCCAACTATTGCATTCTTTTCGACGCACCGGTCGCCAGCACGAGAAAACCACATCTTGCTGCCTCTTCAGCGTGCTAGGAGGTGTTCCCGCGTGCGACATTGACCACGTGCAGTATGCGGTCGTTCTATGGCGACGACTTGAGGAGTGTAAAGGACACCTTCGTTGGTGGACCTTAATGCCGCAACAAGCGGATCCATTGACGCAGGGCTGCATTGAATGAGACCACCTCATCGTCTTGCCTCCCGACGACGTGCAGAGGTGCACCGCAATAGCATATGACCATTAGCAGGCGCTCCCTATGAGCCGGCGTCTTCATCAATGTCATGGATGCCTTCGGTGCACACGGTGACGCCCCAACTATTGCATTCTTTTCGACGCACCGGTCGCCAGCACGAGACACAACCACATCTTGCTGCCTCTTCAGCGTGCTAGGAGGTGTTCCCGCGTGCGACATTGACCACGTGCAGTATGCGGTCGTTCTATGGCGACGACTTGAGGAGTGTAAAGGACACCTTCGTTGGTGGACCTTAATGCGCAACAAGCGGATCCATTCTGACGCAGGGCTGCATTGAATGGACCACCTCATCGTCTTGCCTCCCGACGACGTGCAGAGGTGCACCGCATAGCATATTGACCATTAGCAGGCGCTCCTATGAGCCGGCGTCTTCATCAATGTCATGGATGCCTTCGGTGCACCACGGTGACGCCCCAACTATTGCATTCTTTTCGACGCACCGGTCGCCAGCACGAGACAACCACATCTTGCTGCCTCTTCAGCGTGCTAGGAGGTGTTCCCGCGTGCGACATTGACCACGTGCAGTATGCGGTCGTTCTATGGCGACGACTTGAGGAGTGTAAAGGACACCTTCGTTGGTGGACCTTAATGCCGCAACAAGCGGATCCATTCTGACGCAGGGCTGCATTGAATGAGACCACCTCATCGTCTTGCCTCCCGACGACGTGCAGAGGTGCACCGCAATAGCATATTGACCATTAGCAGGCGCTCCCTATGAGCCGGCGTCTCATCAATGTCATGGATGCCTTCGGTGCACACGGTGACGCCCCAACTATTGCATTCTTTCGACGCACCGGTCGCCAGCACGAGACAACCACATCTTGCTGCCTCTTCAGCGTGCTAGGAGGTGTTCCCGCGTGCGACATTGACCACGTGCAGTATGCGGTCGTTCTATGGCGACGACTTGAGGAGTGTAAAGGACACCTTCGTTGGTGGACCTTAATGCCGCAACAAGCGGATCCATTCTGACGCAGGGCTGCATTGAATGAGACACCTCATCGTCTTGCCTCCCGACGACGTGCAGAGGTGCACCGCAGTAGCATATGACCATTAGCAGGCGCTCCCTATGAGCCGGCGTCTTCATCAATGTCATGGATGCCTTCGGTGCACGACGGTGACGCCCCAACTATTGCATTTTCGACGCACCGGTCGCCAGCACGAGACAACCACATCTTGCTGCCTCTTCAGCGTGCTAGGAGGTGTTCCCGCGTGCGACATTGACCACGTGCAGTATGCGGTCGTTCTATGGCGACGACTTGAGGAGTGTAAAGGACACCTTCGTGGTGGACCTTAATGCCGCAACAAGCGGATCCATTCTGACGCAGGGCTGCATTGAATGAGACCACCTCATCGTCTTGCCTCCCGACGACGTGCAGAGGTGCACCGCAGTAGCATATTGACCATTAGCAGGCGCTCCTATGAGCCGGTCTTCATCAATGTCATGGATGCCCGGTGCACCACGGTGACGCCCCAACTATTGCATTCTTTTCGACGCACCGGTCGCCAGCACGAGACAACCACATCTTGCTGCCTCTTCAGCGTGCTAGGAGGTGTTCCCGCGTGCGACATTGACCACGTGCAGTATGCGGTCGTTCTATGGCGACGACTTGAGGAGTGTAAAGGACACCTTCGTTGGTGGACCTTAATGCCGCAACAAGCGGATCCATTCTGACGCAGGGCTGCATTGAATGAGACCACCTCATCGTCTTGCCTCCGACGACGTGCAGAGGTGCACGCAAGTAGCATATTGACCATTAGCAGGCGCTCCCTATGAGCCGGCGTCTTCATCAATGTCATGGATGCCTTCGGTGCACACGGTGACGCCCCAACTATTGCATCTTTTCGACGCACCGGTCGCCAGCACGAGACAACCACATCTTGCTGCCTCTTCAGCGTGCTAGGAGGTGTTCCCGCGTGCGACATTGACCACGTGCAGTATGCGGTCGTTCTATGGCGACGACTTGAGGAGTGTAAAGGACACCTTCGTGGTGGACCTTAATGCCGCAACAAGCGGATCCATTCTGACGCAGGGCTGCATTGAATGAGACCACCTCATCGTCTTGCCTCCGACGACGTGCAGAGGTGCACCGCATAGCATATTGACCATTAGCAGGCGCTCCCTATGAGCCGGCGTCTTCATCAATGTCATGGATGCTTCGGTGCACGACGGTGACGCCCCAACTATTGCATTCTTTTCGACGCACCGGTCGCCAGCACGAGACAACCACATCTTGCTGCCTCTTCAGCGTGCTAGGAGGTGTTCCCGCGTGCGACATTGACCACGTGCAGTATGCGGTCGTTCTATGGCGACGACTTGAGGAGTGTAAAGGACACCTTCGTTGGTGGACCTTAATGCCGCAACAAGCGGATCCATTCTGACGCAGGGCTGCATTGAATGAGACCACCTCATCGTCTTGCCTCCCGACGACGTGCAGAGGTGCACCGCAGTAGCATATTGACCATTAGCAGGCGCTCCCTATGAGCCGGCGTCTTCATCAATGTCATGGATGCCTTCGGTGCACGGTGACGCCCCAACTATTGCATTCTTTTCGACGCACCGGTCGCCAGCACGAGACAACCACATCTTGCTGCCTCTTCAGCGTGCTAGGAGGTGTTCCCGCGTGCGACATTGACCACGTGCAGTATGCGGTCGTTCTATGGCGACGACTTGAGGAGTGTAAAGGACACCTTCGTTGGTGGACCTTAATGCCGCAACAAGCGGATCCATTCTGACGCAGGGCTGCATTGAATGAGACCACCTCATCGTCTGCCTCGACGACGACGTGCAGAGGTGCACCGCAGTAGCATATTGACCATTAGCAGGCGCTCCCTATGAGCCGGCGTCTTCATCAATGTCATGGATGCCTTCGGTGCACCACGGTGACGCCCCAACTATTGCATTCTTTTCGACGCACCGGTCGCCAGCACGAGACAACCACATCTTGCTGCCTCTTCAGCGTGCTAGGAGGTGTTCCCGCGTGCGACATTGACCACGTGCAGTATGCGGTCGTTCTATGGCGACGACTTGAGGAGTGTAAAGGACACCTTCGTTGGGGACCTTAATGCCGCAACAAGCGGATCCATTCTGACGCAGGGCTGCATTGAATGAGACCACCTCATCGTCTTGCCTCCCGACGACGTGCAGAGGTGCACCGCAGAGCATATTGACCATTAGCAGGCGCTCCCTATGAGCCGGCGTCTTCATCAATGTCATGGATGCCTTCGGTGCACACGGTGACGCCCCAACTATTGCATTCTTTTCGACGCACCGGTCGCCAGCACGAGACAACCACATCTTGCTGCCTCTTCAGCGTGCTAGGAGGTGTTCCCGCGTGCGACATTGACCACGTGCAGTATGCGGTCGTTCTATGGCGACGACTTGAGGAGTGTAAAGGACACCTTCGTTGGTGGACCTTAATGCCGCAACAAGCGGATCCATTCTGACGCAGGGCTGCATTGAATGAGACCACCTCATCGTCTTGCCTCCCGACGACGTGCAGAGGTGCACCGCAGTAGCATATTGACCATTAGCAGGCGCTCCCTATGAGCCGGCGTCTTCATCAATGTCATGGATGCCTTCGGTGCACACGGTGACGCCCCAACTATTGCATTTTTCGACGCACCGGTCGCCAGCACGAGACAACCACATCTTGCTGCCTCTTCAGCGTGCTAGGAGGTGTTCCCGCGTGCGACATTGACCACGTGCAGTATGCGGTCGTTCTATGGCGACGACTTGAGGAGTGTAAAGGACACTTCGTTGGTGGACCTTAATGCCGCAACAAGCGGATCCATTCTGACGCAGGGCTGCATTGAATGAGACCACCTCATCGTCTTGCCTCCCGACGACGTGCAGAGGTGCACCGCAGTAGCATATTGACCATTAGCAGGCGCTCCCTATGAGCCGGCGTCTTCATCAATGTCATGGATGCCTTCGGTGCACCACGGTGACGCCCCAACTATTGCATTCTTTTCGACGCACCGGTCGCCAGCACGAGACAACCACATCTTGCTGCCTCTTCAGCGTGCTAGGAGGTGTTCCCGCGTGCGACATTGACCACGTGCAGTATGCGGTCGTTCTATGGCGACGACTTGAGGAGTGTAAAGGACACCTTCGTTGGTGGACCTTAATGCCGCAACAAGCGGATCCATTCTGACGCAGGGCTGCATTGAATGAGACCACCTCATCGTCTTGCCTCCCGACGACGTGCAGAGGTGCACCGCAGCATATTGACCATTAGCAGGCGCTCCCTATGAGCCGGCGTCTTCATCAATGTCATGGATGCCTTCGGTGCACCACGGTGACGCCCCAACTATTGCATTCTTTTCGACGCACCGGTCGCCAGCACGAGACAACACATCTTGCTGCCTCTTCAGCGTGCTAGGAGGTGTTCCCGCGTGCGACATTGACCACGTGCAGTATGCGGTCGTGTCTATGGCGACGACTTGAGGAGTGTAAAGGACACCTTCGTTGGTGGACCTTAATGCCGCAACAAGCGGATCCATTCTGACGCAGGGCTGCATTGAATGAGACCACCTCATCGTCTTGCCTCCCGACGACGTGCAGAGGTGCACCGCATAGCATATTGACCATAGCAGGCGCTCCCTATGAGCCGGCGTCTTCATCAATGTCATGGATGCCTTCGGTGCACACGGTGACGCCCCAACTATTGCATTCTTTTCGACGCACCGGTCGCCAGCACGAGACAACCACATCTTGCTGCCTCTTCAGCGTGCTAGGAGGTGTTCCCGCGTGCGACATTGACCACGTGCAGTATGCGGTCGTTCTATGGCGACGACTTGAGGAGTGTAAAGGACACCTTCGTGGTGGACCTTAATGCGCAACAAGCGGATCCATTCTGACGCAGGGCTGCATTGAATGAGACCACCTCATCGTCTTGCCTCCCGACGACGTGCAGAGGTGCCGCAGTAGCATATTGACCATTAGCAGGCGCTCCCTATGAGCCGGCGTCTTCATCAATGTCATGGATGCCTTCGGTGCACACGGTGACGCCCAACTATTGCATTCTTTTCGACGCACCGGTCGCCAGCACGAGACAACCACATCTGCTGCCTCTTCAGCGTGCTAGGAGGTGTTCCCGCGTGCGACATTGACCACGTGCAGTATGCGGTCGTTCTATGGCGACGACTTGAGGAGTGTAAAGGACACCTTCGTTGGTGGACCTTAATGCCGCAACAAGCGGATCCATTCGACGCAGGGCTGCATTGAATGAGACCACCTCATCGTCTTGCCTCCCGACGACGTGCAGAGGTGCACCGCAGTAGCATATGACCATTAGCAGGCGCTCCCTATGAGCCGGCGTCTTCATCAATGTCATGGATGCCTTCGGTGCACCACGGTGACGCCCAACTATTGCATTCTTTTCGACGCACGGTCGCCAGCACGAGACAACCACATCTTGCTGCTCTTCAGCGTGCTAGGAGGTGTTCCCGCGTGCGACATTGACCACGTGCAGTATGCGGTCGTTCTATGGCGACGACTTGAGGAGTGTAAAGGACACCTTCGTTGGTGGACCTTAATGCCGCAACAAGCGGATCCATTCTGACGCAGGGCTGCATTGAATGAGACCACCTCATCGTCTTGCCTCCCGACGACGTGCAGAGGTGCACCGCAGTAGCATATTGACCATTAGCAGGCGCTCCCTATGAGCCGGCGTCTTCATCAATGTCATGGATGCCTTCGGTGCACCACGGTGACGCCCCAACTATTGCATTCTTTTCGACGCACCGGTCGCCAGCACGAGACAACCACATCTTGCTGCCTCTTCAGCGTGCTAGGAGGTGTTCCCGCGTGCGACATTGACCACGTGCAGTATGCGGTCGTTCTATGGCGACGACTTGAGGAGTGTAAAGGACACCTTCGTTGGTGGACCTTAATGCCGCAACAAGCGGATCCATTCTGACGCAGGGCTGCATTGAATGAGACCACCTCATCGTCTTGCCTCCCGACGACGACGTGCAGAGGTGCACCGCAGTAGCATATTGACCATTAGCAGGCGCTCCCTATGAGCCGGCGTCTTCATCAATGTCATGGATGCCTTCGGTGCACCACGGTGACGCCCCAACTATTGCATTCTTTCGACGCACCGGTCGCCAGCACGAGACAACCACATCTTGCTGCCTCTTCAGCGTGCTAGGAGGTGTTCCCGCGTGCGACATTGACCACGTGCAGTATGCGGTCGTTCTATGGCGACGACTTGAGGAGTGTAAAGGACACCTTCGTTGGTGGACCTTAATGCCGCAACAAGCGGATCCATTCTGACGCAGGGCTGCATTGAATGAGACCACCTCATCGTCTTGCCTCCCGACGACGACGTGCAGAGGTGCACCGCAGTAGCATATTGACCATTAGCAGGCGCTCCCTATGAGCCGGCGTCTTCATCAATGTCATGGATGCCTTCGGTGCACACGGTGACGCCCCAACTATTGCATTCTTTTCGACGCACCGGTCGCCAGCACGAGACAACCACATCTTGCTGCCTCTTCAGCGTGCTAGGAGGTGTTCCCGCGTGCGACATTGACCACGTGCAGTATGCGGTCGTTCTATGGCGACGACTTGAGGAGTGTAAAGGACACCTTCGTTGGTGGACCTTAATGCCGCAACAAGCGGATCCATTCTGACGCAGGGCTGCATTGAATGAGACCACCTCATCGTCTTGCCTCCCGACGACGTGCAGAGGTGCACCGCAGTAGCATATTGACCATTAGCAGGCGCTCCCTATGAGCCGGCGTCTTCATCAATGTCATGGATGCCTTCGGTGCACACGGTGACGCCCCAACTATTGCATTTCGACGCACCGGTCGCCAGCACGAGACAACCACATCTTGCTGCCTCTTCAGCGTGCTAGGAGGTGTTCCCGCGTGCGACATTGACCACGTGCAGTATGCGGTCGTTCTATGGCGACGACTTGAGGAGTGTAAAGGACACCTTCGTTGGTGGACCTTAATGCCGCAACAAGCGGATCCATTCTGACGCAGGGCTGCATTGAATGAGACCACCTCATCGTCTTGCCTCCCGACGACGTGCAGAGGTGCACCCGCAATAGCATATTGACCATTAGCAGGCGCTCCCTATGAGCCGGCGTCTTCATCAATGTCATGGATGCCTTCGGTGCACACGGTGACGCCCCAACTATTGCATTCTTTTCGACGCACCGGTCGCCAGCACGAGACAACCACATCTTGCTGCCTCTTCAGCGTGCTAGGAGGTGTTCCCGCGTGCGACATTGACCACGTGCAGTATGCGGTCGTTCTATGGCGACGACTTGAGGAGTGTAAAGGACACCTTCGTTGGTGGACCTTAATGCCGCAACAAGCGGATCCATTCTGACGCAGGGCTGCATTGAATGAGACCACCTCATCGTCTTGCCTCCCGACGACGTGCAGAGGTGCACCGCAGTAGCATATTGACCATTAGCAGGCGCTCCCTATGAGCCGGCGTCTTCATCAATGTCATGGATGCCTTCGGTGCACCACGGTGACGCCCCAACTATTGCATTCTTTCGACGCACCGGTCGCCAGCACGAGACAACCACATCTTGCTGCCTCTTCAGCGTGCTAGGAGGTGTTCCCGCGTGCGACATTGACCACGTGCAGTATGCGGTCGTTCTATGGCGACGACTTGAGGAGTGTAAAGGACACCTTCGTTGGTGGACCTTAATGCCGCAACAAGCGGATCCATTCTGACGCAGGGCTGCATTGAATGAGACCACTCATCGTCTTGCCTCCCGACGACGTGCAGAGGTGCACCGCAGTAGCATATTGACCATTAGCAGGCGCTCCCTATGAGCCGGCGTCTTCATCAATGTCATGGATGCCTTCGGTGCACCACGGTGACGCCCCAACTATTGCATTCTTTTCGACGCACCGGTCGCCAGCACGAGACAACCACATCTGCCTCTTCAGCGTGCTAGGAGGTGTTCCCGCGTGCGACATTGACCACGTGCAGTATGCGGTCGTTCTATGGCGACGACTTGAGGAGTGTAAAGGACACCTTCGTTGGTGGACCTTAATGCCGCAACAAGCGGATCCATTCTGACGCAGGGCTGCATTGAATGAGACCACCTCATCGTCTTGCCTCCCGACGACGTGCAGAGGTGCACCGCAGTAGCATATTGACCATTAGCAGGCGCTCCCTATGAGCCGGCGTCTTCATCAATGTCATGGATGCCTTCGGTGCACCACGGTGACGCCCCAACTATTGCATTCTTTTCGACGCACCGGTCGCCAGCACGAGACAACCACATCTTGCTGCCTCTTCAGCGTGCTAGGAGGTGTTCCCGCGTGCGACATTGACCACGTGCAGTATGCGGTCGTTCTATGGCGACGACTTGAGGAGTGTAAAGGACACCTTCGTTGGTGGACCTTAATGCCGCAACAAGCGGATCCATTCTGACGCAGGGCTGCATTGAATGAGACCACCTCATCGTCTTGCCTCCGACGACGACGTGCAGAGGTGCACCGCAGTAGCATATTGACCATTAGCAGGCGCTCCCTATGAGCCGGCGTCTTCATCAATGTCATGGATGCCTTCGGTGCACACGGTGACGCCCCAACTATTGCATTCTTTTCGACGCACCGGTCGCCAGCACGAGACAACCACATCTTGCTGTCTTCAGCGTGCTAGGAGGTGTTCCCGCGTGCGACATTGACCACGTGCAGTATGCGGTCGTTCTATGGCGACGACTTGAGGAGTGTAAAGGACACCTTCGTTGGTGGACCTTAATGCCGCAACAAGCGGATCCATTCTGACGCAGGGCTGCATTGAATGAGACCACCTCATCGTCTTGCCTCCCGACGACGTGCAGAGGTGCACCGCAAGTAGCATATTGACCATTAGCAGGCGCTCCCTATGAGCCGGCGTCTTCATCAATGTCATGGATGCCTTCGGTGCACACGGTGACGCCCCAACTATTGCATTCTTTTCGACGCACCGGTCGCCAGCACGAGACAACCACATCTTGCTGCCTCTTCAGCGTGCTAGGAGGTGTTCCCGCGTGCGACATTGACCACGTGCAGTATGCGGTCGTTCTATGGCGACGACTTGAGGAGTGTAAAGGACACCTTCGTTGGTGGACCTTAATGCCGCAACAAGCGGATCCATTCTGACGCAGGGCTGCATTGAATGAGACCACCTCATCGTCTTGCCTCCCGACGACGTGCAGAGGTGCACCGCAATAGCATATTGACCATTAGCAGGCGCTCCCTATGAGCCGGCGTCTTCATCAATGTCATGGATGCCTTCGGTGCACACGGTGACGCCCCAACTATTGCATTCTTTTCGACGCACCGGTCGCCAGCACGAGACAACCACATCTTGCTGCCTCTTCAGCGTGCTAGGAGGTGTTCCCGCGTGCGACATTGACCACGTGCAGTATGCGGTCGTTCTATGGCGACGACTTGAGGAGTGTAAAGGACACCTTCGTTGGTGGACCTTAATGCCGCAACAAGCGGATCCATTCTGACGCAGGGCTGCATTGAATGAGACCACCTCATCGTCTTGCCTCCCGACGACGTGCAGAGGTGCACCGCAGTAGCATATTGACCATTAGCAGGCGCTCCCTATGAGCCGGCGTCTTCATCAATGTCATGGATGCCTTCGGTGCACACGGTGACGCCCCAACTATTGCATTCTTTTCGACGCACCGGTCGCCAGCACGAGACAACCACATCTTGCTGCCTCTTCAGCGTGCTAGGAGGTGTTCCGCGTGCGACATTGACCACGTGCAGTATGCGGTCGTTCTATGGCGACGACTTGAGGAGTGTAAAGGACACCTTCGTTGGTGGACCTTAATGCCGCAACAAGCGGATCCATTCTGACGCAGGGCTGCATTGAATGAGACCACCTCATCGTCTTGCCTCCCGACGACGTGCAGAGGTGCACCGCAGTAGCATATTGACCATTAGCAGGCGCTCCCTATGAGCCGGCGTCTTCATCAATGTCATGGATGCCTTCGGTGCACACGGTGACGCCCCAACTATTGCATTCTTTTCGACGCACCGGTCGCCAGCACGAGACAACCACATCTTGCTGCCTCTTCAGCGTGCTAGGAGGTGTTCCCGCGTGCGACATTGACCACGTGCAGTATGCGGTCGTTCTATGGCGACGACTTGAGGAGTGTAAAGGACACCTTCGTTGGTGGACCTTAATGCCGCAACAAGCGGATCCATTCTGACGCAGGGCTGCATTGAATGAGACCACCTCATCGTCTTGCCTCCCGACGACGTGCAGAGGTGCACCGCAATAGCATATTGACCATTAGCAGGCGCTCCCTATGAGCCGGCGTCTTCATCAATGTCATGGATGCCTTCGGTGCACCACGGTGACGCCCCAACTATTGCATTCTTTTCGACGCACCGGTCGCCAGCACGAGACAACCACATCTTGCTGCCTCTTCAGCGTGCTAGGAGGTGTTCCCGCGTGCGACATTGACCACGTGCAGTATGCGGTCGTTCTATGGCGACGACTTGAGGAGTGTAAAGGACACCTTCGTTGGTGGACCTTAATGCCGCAACAAGCGGATCCATTCTGACGCAGGGCTGCATTGAATGAGACCACCTCATCGTCTTGCCTCCCGACGACGTGCAGAGGTGCACCGCAGTAGCATATTGACCATTAGCAGGCGCTCCCTATGAGCCGGCGTCTTCATCAATGTCATGGATGCCTTCGGTGCACCACGGTGACGCCCCAACTATTGCATTCTTTTCGACGCACCGGTCGCCAGCACGAGACAACCACATCTTGCTGCCTCTTCAGCGTGCTAGGAGGTGTTCCCGCGTGCGACATTGACCACGTGCAGTATGCGGTCGTTCTATGGCGACGACTTGAGGAGTGTAAAGGACACCTTCGTTGGTGGACCTTAATGCCGCAACAAGCGGATCCATTCTGACGCAGGGCTGCATTGAATGAGACCACCTCATCGTCTTGCCTCCCGACGACGTGCAGAGGTGCACCGCAGTAGCATATTGACCATTAGCAGGCGCTCCCTATGAGCCGGCGTCTTCATCAATGTCATGGATGCCTTCGGTGCACCACGGTGACGCCCCAACTATTGCATTCTTTTCGACGCACCGGTCGCCAGCACGAGACAACCACATCTTGCTGCCTCTTCAGCGTGCTAGGAGGTGTTCCCGCGTGCGACATTGACCACGTGCAGTATGCGGTCGTTCTATGGCGACGACTTGAGGAGTGTAAAGGACACCTTCGTTGGTGGACCTTAATGCCGCAACAAGCGGATCCATTCTGACGCAGGGCTGCATTGAATGAGACCACCTCATCGTCTTGCCTCCCGACGACGTGCAGAGGTGCACCGCAGTAGCATATTGACCATTAGCAGGCGCTCCCTATGAGCCGGCGTCTTCATCAATGTCATGGATGCCTTCGGTGCACCACGGTGACGCCCCAACTATTGCATTCTTTTCGACGCACCGGTCGCCAGCACGAGACAACCACATCTTGCTGCCTCTTCAGCGTGCTAGGAGGTGTTCCCGCGTGCGACATTGACCACGTGCAGTATGCGGTCGTTCTATGGCGACGACTTGAGGAGTGTAAAGGACACCTTCGTTGGTGGACCTTAATGCCGCAACAAGCGGATCCATTCTGACGCAGGGCTGCATTGAATGAGACCACCTCATCGTCTTGCCTCCCGACGACGTGCAGAGGTGCACCGCAGTAGCATATTGACCATTAGCAGGCGCTCCCTATGAGCCGGCGTCTTCATCAATGTCATGGATGCCTTCGGTGCACACGGTGACGCCCCAACTATTGCATTCTTTTCGACGCACCGGTCGCCAGCACGAGACAACCACATCTTGCTGCCTCTTCAGCGTGCTAGGAGGTGTTCCCGCGTGCGACATTGACCACGTGCAGTATGCGGTCGTTCTATGGCGACGACTTGAGGAGTGTAAAGGACACCTTCGTTGGTGGACCTTAATGCCGCAACAAGCGGATCCATTCTGACGCAGGGCTGCATTGAATGAGACCACCTCATCGTCTTGCCTCCCGACGACGTGCAGAGGTGCACCGCAGTAGCATATTGACCATTAGCAGGCGCTCCCTATGAGCCGGCGTCTTCATCAATGTCATGGATGCCTTCGGTGCACCACGGTGACGCCCCAACTATTGCATTCTTTTCGACGCACCGGTCGCCAGCACGAGACAACCACATCTTGCTGCCTCTTCAGCGTGCTAGGAGGTGTTCCCGCGTGCGACATTGACCACGTGCAGTATGCGGTCGTTCTATGGCGACGACTTGAGGAGTGTAAAGGACACCTTCGTTGGTGGACCTTAATGCCGCAACAAGCGGATCCATTCTGACGCAGGGCTGCATTGAATGAGACCACCTCATCGTCTTGCCTCCCGACGACGTGCAGAGGTGCACCGCAGTAGCATATTGACCATTAGCAGGCGCTCCCTATGAGCCGGCGTCTTCATCAATGTCATGGATGCCTTCGGTGCACACGGTGACGCCCCAACTATTGCATTCTTTTCGACGCACCGGTCGCCAGCACGAGACAACCACATCTTGCTGCCTCTTCAGCGTGCTAGGAGGTGTTCCCGCGTGCGACATTGACCACGTGCAGTATGCGGTCGTTCTATGGCGACGACTTGAGGAGTGTAAAGGACACCTTCGTTGGTGGACCTTAATGCCGCAACAAGCGGATCCATTCTGACGCAGGGCTGCATTGAATGAGACCACCTCATCGTCTTGCCTCCCGACGACGTGCAGAGGTGCACCGCAGTAGCATATTGACCATTAGCAGGCGCTCCCTATGAGCCGGCGTCTTCATCAATGTCATGGATGCCTTCGGTGCACCACGGTGACGCCCCAACTATTGCATTCTTTTCGACGCACCGGTCGCCAGCACGAGACAACCACATCTTGCTGCCTCTTCAGCGTGCTAGGAGGTGTTCCCGCGTGCGACATTGACCACGTGCAGTATGCGGTCGTTCTATGGCGACGACTTGAGGAGTGTAAAGGACACCTTCGTTGGTGGACCTTAATGCCGCAACAAGCGGATCCATTCTGACGCAGGGCTGCATTGAATGAGACCACCTCATCGTCTTGCCTCCCGACGACGTGCAGAGGTGCACCGCAGTAGCATATTGACCATTAGCAGGCGCTCCCTATGAGCCGGCGTCTTCATCAATGTCATGGATGCCTTCGGTGCACCACGGTGACGCCCCAACTATTGCATTCTTTTCGACGCACCGGTCGCCAGCACGAGACAACCACATCTTGCTGCCTCTTCAGCGTGCTAGGAGGTGTTCCCGCGTGCGACATTGACCACGTGCAGTATGCGGTCGTTCTATGGCGACGACTTGAGGAGTGTAAAGGACACCTTCGTTGGTGGACCTTAATGCCGCAACAAGCGGATCCATTCTGACGCAGGGCTGCATTGAATGAGACCACCTCATCGTCTTGCCTCCCGACGACGTGCAGAGGTGCACCGCAGTAGCATATTGACCATTAGCAGGCGCTCCCTATGAGCCGGCGTCTTCATCAATGTCATGGATGCCTTCGGTGCACCACGGTGACGCCCCAACTATTGCATTCTTTTCGACGCACCGGTCGCCAGCACGAGACAACCACATCTTGCTGCCTCTTCAGCGTGCTAGGAGGTGTTCCCGCGTGCGACATTGACCACGTGCAGTATGCGGTCGTTCTATGGCGACGACTTGAGGAGTGTAAAGGACACCTTCGTTGGTGGACCTTAATGCCGCAACAAGCGGATCCATTCTGACGCAGGGCTGCATTGAATGAGACCACCTCATCGTCTTGCCTCCCGACGACGTGCAGAGGTGCACCGCAGTAGCATATTGACCATTAGCAGGCGCTCCCTATGAGCCGGCGTCTTCATCAATGTCATGGATGCCTTCGGTGCACACGGTGACGCCCCAACTATTGCATTCTTTTCGACGCACCGGTCGCCAGCACGAGACAACCACATCTTGCTGCCTCTTCAGCGTGCTAGGAGGTGTTCCCGCGTGCGACATTGACCACGTGCAGTATGCGGTCGTTCTATGGCGACGACTTGAGGAGTGTAAAGGACACCTTCGTTGGTGGACCTTAATGCCGCAACAAGCGGATCCATTCTGACGCAGGGCTGCATTGAATGAGACCACCTCATCGTCTTGCCTCCCGACGACGTGCAGAGGTGCACCGCAGTAGCATATTGACCATTAGCAGGCGCTCCCTATGAGCCGGCGTCTTCATCAATGTCATGGATGCCTTCGGTGCACCACGGTGACGCCCCAACTATTGCATTCTTTTCGACGCACCGGTCGCCAGCACGAGACAACCACATCTTGCTGCCTCTTCAGCGTGCTAGGAGGTGTTCCCGCGTGCGACATTGACCACGTGCAGTATGCGGTCGTTCTATGGCGACGACTTGAGGAGTGTAAAGGACACCTTCGTTGGTGGACCTTAATGCCGCAACAAGCGGATCCATTCTGACGCAGGGCTGCATTGAATGAGACCACCTCATCGTCTTGCCTCCCGACGACGTGCAGAGGTGCACCGCAGTAGCATATTGACCATTAGCAGGCGCTCCCTATGAGCCGGCGTCTTCATCAATGTCATGGATGCCTTCGGTGCACCACGGTGACGCCCCAACTATTGCATTCTTTTCGACGCACCGGTCGCCAGCACGAGACAACCACATCTTGCTGCCTCTTCAGCGTGCTAGGAGGTGTTCCCGCGTGCGACATTGACCACGTGCAGTATGCGGTCGTTCTATGGCGACGACTTGAGGAGTGTAAAGGACACCTTCGTTGGTGGACCTTAATGCCGCAACAAGCGGATCCATTCTGACGCAGGGCTGCATTGAATGAGACCACCTCATCGTCTTGCCTCCCGACGACGTGCAGAGGTGCACCGCAGTAGCATATTGACCATTAGCAGGCGCTCCCTATGAGCCGGCGTCTTCATCAATGTCATGGATGCCTTCGGTGCACCACGGTGACGCCCCAACTATTGCATTCTTTTCGACGCACCGGTCGCCAGCACGAGACAACCACATCTTGCTGCCTCTTCAGCGTGCTAGGAGGTGTTCCCGCGTGCGACATTGACCACGTGCAGTATGCGGTCGTTCTATGGCGACGACTTGAGGAGTGTAAAGGACACCTTCGTTGGTGGACCTTAATGCCGCAACAAGCGGATCCATTCTGACGCAGGGCTGCATTGAATGAGACCACCTCATCGTCTTGCCTCCCGACGACGTGCAGAGGTGCACCGCAGTAGCATATTGACCATTAGCAGGCGCTCCCTATGAGCCGGCGTCTTCATCAATGTCATGGATGCCTTCGGTGCACCACGGTGACGCCCCAACTATTGCATTCTTTTCGACGCACCGGTCGCCAGCACGAGACAACCACATCTTGCTGCCTCTTCAGCGTGCTAGGAGGTGTTCCCGCGTGCGACATTGACCACGTGCAGTATGCGGTCGTTCTATGGCGACGACTTGAGGAGTGTAAAGGACACCTTCGTTGGTGGACCTTAATGCCGCAACAAGCGGATCCATTCTGACGCAGGGCTGCATTGAATGAGACCACCTCATCGTCTTGCCTCCCGACGACGTGCAGAGGTGCACCGCAGTAGCATATTGACCATTAGCAGGCGCTCCCTATGAGCCGGCGTCTTCATCAATGTCATGGATGCCTTCGGTGCACCACGGTGACGCCCCAACTATTGCATTCTTTTCGACGCACCGGTCGCCAGCACGAGACAACCACATCTTGCTGCCTCTTCAGCGTGCTAGGAGGTGTTCCCGCGTGCGACATTGACCACGTGCAGTATGCGGTCGTTCTATGGCGACGACTTGAGGAGTGTAAAGGACACCTTCGTTGGTGGACCTTAATGCCGCAACAAGCGGATCCATTCTGACGCAGGGCTGCATTGAATGAGACCACCTCATCGTCTTGCCTCCCGACGACGTGCAGAGGTGCACCGCAGTAGCATATTGACCATTAGCAGGCGCTCCCTATGAGCCGGCGTCTTCATCAATGTCATGGATGCCTTCGGTGCACCACGGTGACGCCCCAACTATTGCATTCTTTTCGACGCACCGGTCGCCAGCACGAGACAACCACATCTTGCTGCCTCTTCAGCGTGCTAGGAGGTGTTCCCGCGTGCGACATTGACCACGTGCAGTATGCGGTCGTTCTATGGCGACGACTTGAGGAGTGTAAAGGACACCTTCGTTGGTGGACCTTAATGCCGCAACAAGCGGATCCATTCTGACGCAGGGCTGCATTGAATGAGACCACCTCATCGTCTTGCCTCCCGACGACGTGCAGAGGTGCACCGCAGTAGCATATTGACCATTAGCAGGCGCTCCCTATGAGCCGGCGTCTTCATCAATGTCATGGATGCCTTCGGTGCACCACGGTGACGCCCCAACTATTGCATTCTTTTCGACGCACCGGTCGCCAGCACGAGACAACCACATCTTGCTGCCTCTTCAGCGTGCTAGGAGGTGTTCCCGCGTGCGACATTGACCACGTGCAGTATGCGGTCGTTCTATGGCGACGACTTGAGGAGTGTAAAGGACACCTTCGTTGGTGGACCTTAATGCCGCAACAAGCGGATCCATTCTGACGCAGGGCTGCATTGAATGAGACCACCTCATCGTCTTGCCTCCCGACGACGTGCAGAGGTGCACCGCAGTAGCATATTGACCATTAGCAGGCGCTCCCTATGAGCCGGCGTCTTCATCAATGTCATGGATGCCTTCGGTGCACCACGGTGACGCCCCAACTATTGCATTCTTTTCGACGCACCGGTCGCCAGCACGAGACAACCACATCTTGCTGCCTCTTCAGCGTGCTAGGAGGTGTTCCCGCGTGCGACATTGACCACGTGCAGTATGCGGTCGTTCTATGGCGACGACTTGAGGAGTGTAAAGGACACCTTCGTTGGTGGACCTTAATGCCGCAACAAGCGGATCCATTCTGACGCAGGGCTGCATTGAATGAGACCACCTCATCGTCTTGCCTCCCGACGACGTGCAGAGGTGCACCGCAGTAGCATATTGACCATTAGCAGGCGCTCCCTATGAGCCGGCGTCTTCATCAATGTCATGGATGCCTTCGGTGCACCACGGTGACGCCCCAACTATTGCATTCTTTTCGACGCACCGGTCGCCAGCACGAGACAACCACATCTTGCTGCCTCT
This sequence comes from Taenia multiceps, assembly GCA_001923025.3. Taxonomy (NCBI): domain Eukaryota; kingdom Metazoa; phylum Platyhelminthes; class Cestoda; order Cyclophyllidea; family Taeniidae; genus Taenia; species Taenia multiceps. Next base: position 5,877,832 of record CM010315.2, on the reverse strand, counting down.
TCAGCGTGCTAGGAGGTGTTCCCGCGTGCGACATTGACCACGTGCAGTATGCGGTCGTTCTATGGCGACGACTTGAGGAGTGTAAAGGACACCTTCGTTGGTGGACCTTAATGCCGCAACAAGCGGATCCATTCTGACGCAGGGCTGCATTGAATGAGACCACCTCATCGTCTTGCCTCCCGACGACGTGCAGAGGTGCACCGCAGTAGCATATTGACCATTAGCAGGCGCTCCCTATGAGCCGGCGTCTTCATCAATGTCATGGATGCCTTCGGTGCACCACGGTGACGCCCCAACTATTGCATTCTTTTCGACGCACCGGTCGCCAGCACGAGACAACCACATCTTGCTGCCTCTTCAGCGTGCTAGGAGGTGTTCCCGCGTGCGACATTGACCACGTGCAGTATGCGGTCGTTCTATGGCGACGACTTGAGGAGTGTAAAGGACACCTTCGTTGGTGGACCTTAATGCCGCAACAAGCGGATCCATTCTGACGCAGGGCTGCATTGAATGAGACCACCTCATCGTCTTGCCTCCCGACGACGTGCAGAGGTGCACCGCAGTAGCATATTGACCATTAGCAGGCGCTCCCTATGAGCCGGCGTCTTCATCAATGTCATGGATGCCTTCGGTGCACCACGGTGACGCCCCAACTATTGCATTCTTTTCGACGCACCGGTCGCCAGCACGAGACAACCACATCTTGCTGCCTCTTCAGCGTGCTAGGAGGTGTTCCCGCGTGCGACATTGACCACGTGCAGTATGCGGTCGTTCTATGGCGACGACTTGAGGAGTGTAAAGGACACCTTCGTTGGTGGACCTTAATGCCGCAACAAGCGGATCCATTCTGACGCAGGGCTGCATTGAATGAGACCACCTCATCGTCTTGCCTCCCGACGACGTGCAGAGGTGCACCGCAGTAGCATATTGACCATTAGCAGGCGCTCCCTATGAGCCGGCGTCTTCATCAATGTCATGGATGCCTTCGGTGCACCACGGTGACGCCCCAACTATTGCATTCTTTTCGACGCACCGGTCGCCAGCACGAGACAACCACATCTTGCTGCCTCTTCAGCGTGCTAGGAGGTGTTCCCGCGTGCGACATTGACCACGTGCAGTATGCGGTCGTTCTATGGCGACGACTTGAGGAGTGTAAAGGACACCTTCGTTGGTGGACCTTAATGCCGCAACAAGCGGATCCATTCTGACGCAGGGCTGCATTGAATGAGACCACCTCATCGTCTTGCCTCCCGACGACGTGCAGAGGTGCACCGCAGTAGCATATTGACCATTAGCAGGCGCTCCCTATGAGCCGGCGTCTTCATCAATGTCATGGATGCCTTCGGTGCACACGGTGACGCCCCAACTATTGCATTCTTTTCGACGCACCGGTCGCCAGCACGAGACAACCACATCTTGCTGCCTCTTCAGCGTGCTAGGAGGTGTTCCCGCGTGCGACATTGACCACGTGCAGTATGCGGTCGTTCTATGGCGACGACTTGAGGAGTGTAAAGGACACCTTCGTTGGTGGACCTTAATGCCGCAACAAGCGGATCCATTCTGACGCAGGGCTGCATTGAATGAGACCACCTCATCGTCTTGCCTCCCGACGACGTGCAGAGGTGCACCGCAGTAGCATATTGACCATTAGCAGGCGCTCCCTATGAGCCGGCGTCTTCATCAATGTCATGGATGCCTTCGGTGCACCACGGTGACGCCCCAACTATTGCATTCTTTTCGACGCACCGGTCGCCAGCACGAGACAACCACATCTTGCTGCCTCTTCAGCGTGCTAGGAGGTGTTCCCGCGTGCGACATTGACCACGTGCAGTATGCGGTCGTTCTATGGCGACGACTTGAGGAGTGTAAAGGACACCTTCGTTGGTGGACCTTAATGCCGCAACAAGCGGATCCATTCTGACGCAGGGCTGCATTGAATGAGACCACCTCATCGTCTTGCCTCCCGACGACGTGCAGAGGTGCACCGCAGTAGCATATTGACCATTAGCAGGCGCTCCCTATGAGCCGGCGTCTTCATCAATGTCATGGATGCCTTCGGTGCACCACGGTGACGCCCCAACTATTGCATTCTTTTCGACGCACCGGTCGCCAGCACGAGACAACCACATCTTGCTGCCTCTTCAGCGTGCTAGGAGGTGTTCCCGCGTGCGACATTGACCACGTGCAGTATGCGGTCGTTCTATGGCGACGACTTGAGGAGTGTAAAGGACACCTTCGTTGGTGGACCTTAATGCCGCAACAAGCGGATCCATTCTGACGCAGGGCTGCATTGAATGAGACCACCTCATCGTCTTGCCTCCCGACGACGTGCAGAGGTGCACCGCAGTAGCATATTGACCATTAGCAGGCGCTCCCTATGAGCCGGCGTCTTCATCAATGTCATGGATGCCTTCGGTGCACCACGGTGACGCCCCAACTATTGCATTCTTTTCGACGCACCGGTCGCCAGCACGAGACAACCACATCTTGCTGCCTCTTCAGCGTGCTAGGAGGTGTTCCCGCGTGCGACATTGACCACGTGCAGTATGCGGTCGTTCTATGGCGACGACTTGAGGAGTGTAAAGGACACCTTCGTTGGTGGACCTTAATGCCGCAACAAGCGGATCCATTCTGACGCAGGGCTGCATTGAATGAGACCACCTCATCGTCTTGCCTCCCGACGACGTGCAGAGGTGCACCGCAGTAGCATATTGACCATTAGCAGGCGCTCCCTATGAGCCGGCGTCTTCATCAATGTCATGGATGCCTTCGGTGCACCACGGTGACGCCCCAACTATTGCATTCTTTTCGACGCACCGGTCGCCAGCACGAGACAACCACATCTTGCTGCCTCTTCAGCGTGCTAGGAGGTGTTCCCGCGTGCGACATTGACCACGTGCAGTATGCGGTCGTTCTATGGCGACGACTTGAGGAGTGTAAAGGACACCTTCGTTGGTGGACCTTAATGCCGCAACAAGCGGATCCATTCTGACGCAGGGCTGCATTGAATGAGACCACCTCATCGTCTTGCCTCCCGACGACGTGCAGAGGTGCACCGCAGTAGCATATTGACCATTAGCAGGCGCTCCCTATGAGCCGGCGTCTTCATCAATGTCATGGATGCCTTCGGTGCACCACGGTGACGCCCCAACTATTGCATTCTTTTCGACGCACCGGTCGCCAGCACGAGACAACCACATCTTGCTGCCTCTTCAGCGTGCTAGGAGGTGTTCCCGCGTGCGACATTGACCACGTGCAGTATGCGGTCGTTCTATGGCGACGACTTGAGGAGTGTAAAGGACACCTTCGTTGGTGGACCTTAATGCCGCAACAAGCGGATCCATTCTGACGCAGGGCTGCATTGAATGAGACCACCTCATCGTCTTGCCTCCCGACGACGTGCAGAGGTGCACCGCAGTAGCATATTGACCATTAGCAGGCGCTCCCTATGAGCCGGCGTCTTCATCAATGTCATGGATGCCTTCGGTGCACCACGGTGACGCCCCAACTATTGCATTCTTTTCGACGCACCGGTCGCCAGCACGAGACAACCACATCTTGCTGCCTCTTCAGCGTGCTAGGAGGTGTTCCCGCGTGCGACATTGACCACGTGCAGTATGCGGTCGTTCTATGGCGACGACTTGAGGAGTGTAAAGGACACCTTCGTTGGTGGACCTTAATGCCGCAACAAGCGGATCCATTCTGACGCAGGGCTGCATTGAATGAGACCACCTCATCGTCTTGCCTCCCGACGACGTGCAGAGGTGCACCGCAGTAGCATATTGACCATTAGCAGGCGCTCCCTATGAGCCGGCGTCTTCATCAATGTCATGGATGCCTTCGGTGCACCACGGTGACGCCCCAACTATTGCATTCTTTTCGACGCACCGGTCGCCAGCACGAGACAACCACATCTTGCTGCCTCTTCAGCGTGCTAGGAGGTGTTCCCGCGTGCGACATTGACCACGTGCAGTATGCGGTCGTTCTATGGCGACGACTTGAGGAGTGTAAAGGACACCTTCGTTGGTGGACCTTAATGCCGCAACAAGCGGATCCATTCTGACGCAGGGCTGCATTGAATGAGACCACCTCATCGTCTTGCCTCCCGACGACGTGCAGAGGTGCACCGCAGTAGCATATTGACCATTAGCAGGCGCTCCCTATGAGCCGGCGTCTTCATCAATGTCATGGATGCCTTCGGTGCACCACGGTGACGCCCCAACTATTGCATTCTTTTCGACGCACCGGTCGCCAGCACGAGACAACCACATCTTGCTGCCTCTTCAGCGTGCTAGGAGGTGTTCCCGCGTGCGACATTGACCACGTGCAGTATGCGGTCGTTCTATGGCGACGACTTGAGGAGTGTAAAGGACACCTTCGTTGGTGGACCTTAATGCCGCAACAAGCGGATCCATTCTGACGCAGGGCTGCATTGAATGAGACCACCTCATCGTCTTGCCTCCCGACGACGTGCAGAGGTGCACCGCAGTAGCATATTGACCATTAGCAGGCGCTCCCTATGAGCCGGCGTCTTCATCAATGTCATGGATGCCTTCGGTGCACCACGGTGACGCCCCAACTATTGCATTCTTTTCGACGCACCGGTCGCCAGCACGAGACAACCACATCTTGCTGCCTCTTCAGCGTGCTAGGAGGTGTTCCCGCGTGCGACATTGACCACGTGCAGTATGCGGTCGTTCTATGGCGACGACTTGAGGAGTGTAAAGGACACCTTCGTTGGTGGACCTTAATGCCGCAACAAGCGGATCCATTCTGACGCAGGGCTGCATTGAATGAGACCACCTCATCGTCTTGCCTCCCGACGACGTGCAGAGGTGCACCGCAGTAGCATATTGACCATTAGCAGGCGCTCCCTATGAGCCGGCGTCTTCATCAATGTCATGGATGCCTTCGGTGCACCACGGTGACGCCCCAACTATTGCATTCTTTTCGACGCACCGGTCGCCAGCACGAGACAACCACATCTTGCTGCCTCTTCAGCGTGCTAGGAGGTGTTCCCGCGTGCGACATTGACCACGTGCAGTATGCGGTCGTTCTATGGCGACGACTTGAGGAGTGTAAAGGACACCTTCGTTGGTGGACCTTAATGCCGCAACAAGCGGATCCATTCTGACGCAGGGCTGCATTGAATGAGACCACCTCATCGTCTTGCCTCCCGACGACGTGCAGAGGTGCACCGCAGTAGCATATTGACCATTAGCAGGCGCTCCCTATGAGCCGGCGTCTTCATCAATGTCATGGATGCCTTCGGTGCACCACGGTGACGCCCCAACTATTGCATTCTTTTCGACGCACCGGTCGCCAGCACGAGACAACCACATCTTGCTGCCTCTTCAGCGTGCTAGGAGGTGTTCCCGCGTGCGACATTGACCACGTGCAGTATGCGGTCGTTCTATGGCGACGACTTGAGGAGTGTAAAGGACACCTTCGTTGGTGGACCTTAATGCCGCAACAAGCGGATCCATTCTGACGCAGGGCTGCATTGAATGAGACCACCTCATCGTCTTGCCTCCCGACGACGTGCAGAGGTGCACCGCAGTAGCATATTGACCATTAGCAGGCGCTCCCTATGAGCCGGCGTCTTCATCAATGTCATGGATGCCTTCGGTGCACCACGGTGACGCCCCAACTATTGCATTCTTTTCGACGCACCGGTCGCCAGCACGAGACAACCACATCTTGCTGCCTCTTCAGCGTGCTAGGAGGTGTTCCCGCGTGCGACATTGACCACGTGCAGTATGCGGTCGTTCTATGGCGACGACTTGAGGAGTGTAAAGGACACCTTCGTTGGTGGACCTTAATGCCGCAACAAGCGGATCCATTCTGACGCAGGGCTGCATTGAATGAGACCACCTCATCGTCTTGCCTCCCGACGACGTGCAGAGGTGCACCGCAGTAGCATATTGACCATTAGCAGGCGCTCCCTATGAGCCGGCGTCTTCATCAATGTCATGGATGCCTTCGGTGCACCACGGTGACGCCCCAACTATTGCATTCTTTTCGACGCACCGGTCGCCAGCACGAGACAACCACATCTTGCTGCCTCTTCAGCGTGCTAGGAGGTGTTCCCGCGTGCGACATTGACCACGTGCAGTATGCGGTCGTTCTATGGCGACGACTTGAGGAGTGTAAAGGACACCTTCGTTGGTGGACCTTAATGCCGCAACAAGCGGATCCATTCTGACGCAGGGCTGCATTGAATGAGACCACCTCATCGTCTTGCCTCCCGACGACGTGCAGAGGTGCACCGCAGTAGCATATTGACCATTAGCAGGCGCTCCCTATGAGCCGGCGTCTTCATCAATGTCATGGATGCCTTCGGTGCACCACGGTGACGCCCCAACTATTGCATTCTTTTCGACGCACCGGTCGCCAGCACGAGACAACCACATCTTGCTGCCTCTTCAGCGTGCTAGGAGGTGTTCCCGCGTGCGACATTGACCACGTGCAGTATGCGGTCGTTCTATGGCGACGACTTGAGGAGTGTAAAGGACACCTTCGTTGGTGGACCTTAATGCCGCAACAAGCGGATCCATTCTGACGCAGGGCTGCATTGAATGAGACCACCTCATCGTCTTGCCTCCCGACGACGTGCAGAGGTGCACCGCAGTAGCATATTGACCATTAGCAGGCGCTCCCTATGAGCCGGCGTCTTCATCAATGTCATGGATGCCTTCGGTGCACCACGGTGACGCCCCAACTATTGCATTCTTTTCGACGCACCGGTCGCCAGCACGAGACAACCACATCTTGCTGCCTCTTCAGCGTGCTAGGAGGTGTTCCCGCGTGCGACATTGACCACGTGCAGTATGCGGTCGTTCTATGGCGACGACTTGAGGAGTGTAAAGGACACCTTCGTTGGTGGACCTTAATGCCGCAACAAGCGGATCCATTCTGACGCAGGGCTGCATTGAATGAGACCACCTCATCGTCTTGCCTCCCGACGACGTGCAGAGGTGCACCGCAGTAGCATATTGACCATTAGCAGGCGCTCCCTATGAGCCGGCGTCTTCATCAATGTCATGGATGCCTTCGGTGCACCACGGTGACGCCCCAACTATTGCATTCTTTTCGACGCACCGGTCGCCAGCACGAGACAACCACATCTTGCTGCCTCTTCAGCGTGCTAGGAGGTGTTCCCGCGTGCGACATTGACCACGTGCAGTATGCGGTCGTTCTATGGCGACGACTTGAGGAGTGTAAAGGACACCTTCGTTGGTGGACCTTAATGCCGCAACAAGCGGATCCATTCTGACGCAGGGCTGCATTGAATGAGACCACCTCATCGTCTTGCCTCCCGACGACGTGCAGAGGTGCACCGCAGTAGCATATTGACCATTAGCAGGCGCTCCCTATGAGCCGGCGTCTTCATCAATGTCATGGATGCCTTCGGTGCACCACGGTGACGCCCCAACTATTGCATTCTTTTCGACGCACCGGTCGCCAGCACGAGACAACCACATCTTGCTGCCTCTTCAGCGTGCTAGGAGGTGTTCCCGCGTGCGACATTGACCACGTGCAGTATGCGGTCGTTCTATGGCGACGACTTGAGGAGTGTAAAGGACACCTTCGTTGGTGGACCTTAATGCCGCAACAAGCGGATCCATTCTGACGCAGGGCTGCATTGAATGAGACCACCTCATCGTCTTGCCTCCCGACGACGTGCAGAGGTGCACCGCAGTAGCATATTGACCATTAGCAGGCGCTCCCTATGAGCCGGCGTCTTCATCAATGTCATGGATGCCTTCGGTGCACCACGGTGACGCCCCAACTATTGCATTCTTTTCGACGCACCGGTCGCCAGCACGAGACAACCACATCTTGCTGCCTCTTCAGCGTGCTAGGAGGTGTTCCCGCGTGCGACATTGACCACGTGCAGTATGCGGTCGTTCTATGGCGACGACTTGAGGAGTGTAAAGGACACCTTCGTTGGTGGACCTTAATGCCGCAACAAGCGGATCCATTCTGACGCAGGGCTGCATTGAATGAGACCACCTCATCGTCTTGCCTCCCGACGACGTGCAGAGGTGCACCGCAGTAGCATATTGACCATTAGCAGGCGCTCCCTATGAGCCGGCGTCTTCATCAATGTCATGGATGCCTTCGGTGCACCACGGTGACGCCCCAACTATTGCATTCTTTTCGACGCACCGGTCGCCAGCACGAGACAACCACATCTTGCTGCCTCTTCAGCGTGCTAGGAGGTGTTCCCGCGTGCGACATTGACCACGTGCAGTATGCGGTCGTTCTATGGCGACGACTTGAGGAGTGTAAAGGACACCTTCGTTGGTGGACCTTAATGCCGCAACAAGCGGATCCATTCTGACGCAGGGCTGCATTGAATGAGACCACCTCATCGTCTTGCCTCCCGACGACGTGCAGAGGTGCACCGCAGTAGCATATTGACCATTAGCAGGCGCTCCCTATGAGCCGGCGTCTTCATCAATGTCATGGATGCCTTCGGTGCACACGGTGACGCCCCAACTATTGCATTCTTTTCGACGCACCGGTCGCCAGCACGAGACAACCACATCTTGCTGCCTCTTCAGCGTGCTAGGAGGTGTTCCCGCGTGCGACATTGACCACGTGCAGTATGCGGTCGTTCTATGGCGACGACTTGAGGAGTGTAAAGGACACCTTCGTTGGTGGACCTTAATGCCGCAACAAGCGGATCCATTCTGACGCAGGGCTGCATTGAATGAGACCACCTCATCGTCTTGCCTCCCGACGACGTGCAGAGGTGCACCGCAGTAGCATATTGACCATTAGCAGGCGCTCCCTATGAGCCGGCGTCTTCATCAATGTCATGGATGCCTTCGGTGCACCACGGTGACGCCCCAACTATTGCATTCTTTTCGACGCACCGGTCGCCAGCACGAGACAACCACATCTTGCTGCCTCTTCAGCGTGCTAGGAGGTGTTCCCGCGTGCGACATTGACCACGTGCAGTATGCGGTCGTTCTATGGCGACGACTTGAGGAGTGTAAAGGACACCTTCGTTGGTGGACCTTAATGCCGCAACAAGCGGATCCATTCTGACGCAGGGCTGCATTGAATGAGACCACCTCATCGTCTTGCCTCCCGACGACGTGCAGAGGTGCACCGCAGTAGCATATTGACCATTAGCAGGCGCTCCCTATGAGCCGGCGTCTTCATCAATGTCATGGATGCCTTCGGTGCACACGGTGACGCCCCAACTATTGCATTCTTTTCGACGCACCGGTCGCCAGCACGAGACAACCACATCTTGCTGCCTCTTCAGCGTGCTAGGAGGTGTTCCCGCGTGCGACATTGACCACGTGCAGTATGCGGTCGTTCTATGGCGACGACTTGAGGAGTGTAAAGGACACCTTCGTTGGTGGACCTTAATGCCGCAACAAGCGGATCCATTCTGACGCAGGGCTGCATTGAATGAGACCACCTCATCGTCTTGCCTCCCGACGACGTGCAGAGGTGCACCGCAGTAGCATATTGACCATTAGCAGGCGCTCCCTATGAGCCGGCGTCTTCATCAATGTCATGGATGCCTTCGGTGCACACGGTGACGCCCCAACTATTGCATTCTTTTCGACGCACCGGTCGCCAGCACGAGACAACCACATCTTGCTGCCTCTTCAGCGTGCTAGGAGGTGTTCCCGCGTGCGACATTGACCACGTGCAGTATGCGGTCGTTCTATGGCGACGACTTGAGGAGTGTAAAGGACACCTTCGTTGGTGGACCTTAATGCCGCAACAAGCGGATCCATTCTGACGCAGGGCTGCATTGAATGAGACCACCTCATCGTCTTGCCTCCCGACGACGTGCAGAGGTGCACCGCAGTAGCATATTGACCATTAGCAGGCGCTCCCTATGAGCCGGCGTCTTCATCAATGTCATGGATGCCTTCGGTGCACACGGTGACGCCCCAACTATTGCATTCTTTTCGACGCACCGGTCGCCAGCACGAGACAACCACATCTTGCTGCCTCTTCAGCGTGCTAGGAGGTGTTCCCGCGTGCGACATTGACCACGTGCAGTATGCGGTCGTTCTATGGCGACGACTTGAGGAGTGTAAAGGACACCTTCGTTGGTGGACCTTAATGCCGCAACAAGCGGATCCATTCTGACGCAGGGCTGCATTGAATGAGACCACCTCATCGTCTTGCCTCCCGACGACGTGCAGAGGTGCACCGCAGTAGCATATTGACCATTAGCAGGCGCTCCCTATGAGCCGGCGTCTTCATCAATGTCATGGATGCCTTCGGTGCACACGGTGACGCCCCAACTATTGCATTCTTTTCGACGCACCGGTCGCCAGCACGAGACAACCACATCTTGCTGCCTCTTCAGCGTGCTAGGAGGTGTTCCCGCGTGCGACATTGACCACGTGCAGTATGCGGTCGTTCTATGGCGACGACTTGAGGAGTGTAAAGGACACCTTCGTTGGTGGACCTTAATGCCGCAACAAGCGGATCCATTCTGACGCAGGGCTGCATTGAATGAGACCACCTCATCGTCTTGCCTCCCGACGACGTGCAGAGGTGCACCGCAGTAGCATATTGACCATTAGCAGGCGCTCCCTATGAGCCGGCGTCTTCATCAATGTCATGGATGCCTTCGGTGCACCACGGTGACGCCCCAACTATTGCATTCTTTTCGACGCACCGGTCGCCAGCACGAGACAACCACATCTTGCTGCCTCTTCAGCGTGCTAGGAGGTGTTCCCGCGTGCGACATTGACCACGTGCAGTATGCGGTCGTTCTATGGCGACGACTTGAGGAGTGTAAAGGACACCTTCGTTGGTGGACCTTAATGCCGCAACAAGCGGATCCATTCTGACGCAGGGCTGCATTGAATGAGACCACCTCATCGTCTTGCCTCCCGACGACGTGCAGAGGTGCACCGCAGTAGCATATTGACCATTAGCAGGCGCTCCCTATGAGCCGGCGTCTTCATCAATGTCATGGATGCCTTCGGTGCACGACGGTGACGCCCCAACTATTGCATTCTTTTCGACGCACCGGTCGCCAGCACGAGACAACCACATCTTGCTGCCTCTTCAGCGTGCTAGGAGGTGTTCCCGCGTGCGACATTGACCACGTGCAGTATGCGGTCGTTCTATGGCGACGACTTGAGGAGTGTAAAGGACACCTTCGTTGGTGGACCTTAATGCCGCAACAAGCGGATCCATTCTGACGCAGGGCTGCATTGAATGAGACCACCTCATCGTCTTGCCTCCCGACGACGTGCAGAGGTGCACCGCAGTAGCATATTGACCATTAGCAGGCGCTCCCTATGAGCCGGCGTCTTCATCAATGTCATGGATGCCTTCGGTGCACGACGGTGACGCCCCAACTATTGCATTCTTTTCGACGCACCGGTCGCCAGCACGAGACAACCACATCTTGCTGCCTCTTCAGCGTGCTAGGAGGTGTTCCCGCGTGCGACATTGACCACGTGCAGTATGCGGTCGTTCTATGGCGACGACTTGAGGAGTGTAAAGGACACCTTCGTTGGTGGACCTTAATGCCGCAACAAGCGGATCCATTCTGACGCAGGGCTGCATTGAATGAGACCACCTCATCGTCTTGCCTCCCGACGACGTGCAGAGGTGCACCGCAGTAGCATATTGACCATTAGCAGGCGCTCCCTATGAGCCGGCGTCTTCATCAATGTCATGGATGCCTTCGGTGCACACGGTGACGCCCCAACTATTGCATTCTTTTCGACGCACCGGTCGCCAGCACGAGACAACCACATCTTGCTGCCTCTTCAGCGTGCTAGGAGGTGTTCCCGCGTGCGACATTGACCACGTGCAGTATGCGGTCGTTCTATGGCGACGACTTGAGGAGTGTAAAGGACACCTTCGTTGGTGGACCTTAATGCCGCAACAAGCGGATCCATTCTGACGCAGGGCTGCATTGAATGAGACCACCTCATCGTCTTGCCTCCCGACGACGTGCAGAGGTGCACCGCAGTAGCATATTGACCATTAGCAGGCGCTCCCTATGAGCCGGCGTCTTCATCAATGTCATGGATGCCTTCGGTGCACACGGTGACGCCCCAACTATTGCATTCTTTTCGACGCACCGGTCGCCAGCACGAGACAACCACATCTTGCTGCCTCTTCAGCGTGCTAGGAGGTGTTCCCGCGTGCGACATTGACCACGTGCAGTATGCGGTCGTTCTATGGCGACGACTTGAGGAGTGTAAAGGACACCTTCGTTGGTGGACCTTAATGCCGCAACAAGCGGATCCATTCTGACGCAGGGCTGCATTGAATGAGACCACCTCATCGTCTTGCCTCCCGACGACGTGCAGAGGTGCACCGCAGTAGCATATTGACCATTAGCAGGCGCTCCCTATGAGCCGGCGTCTTCATCAATGTCATGGATGCCTTCGGTGCACGACGGTGACGCCCCAACTATTGCATTCTTTTCGACGCACCGGTCGCCAGCACGAGACAACCACATCTTGCTGCCTCTTCAGCGTGCTAGGAGGTGTTCCCGCGTGCGACATTGACCACGTGCAGTATGCGGTCGTTCTATGGCGACGACTTGAGGAGTGTAAAGGACACCTTCGTTGGTGGACCTTAATGCCGCAACAAGCGGATCCATTCTGACGCAGGGCTGCATTGAATGAGACCACCTCATCGTCTTGCCTCCCGACGACGTGCAGAGGTGCACCGCAGTAGCATATTGACCATTAGCAGGCGCTCCCTATGAGCCGGCGTCTTCATCAATGTCATGGATGCCTTCGGTGCACACGGTGACGCCCCAACTATTGCATTCTTTTCGACGCACCGGTCGCCAGCACGAGACAACCACATCTTGCTGCCTCTTCAGCGTGCTAGGAGGTGTTCCCGCGTGCGACATTGACCACGTGCAGTATGCGGTCGTTCTATGGCGACGACTTGAGGAGTGTAAAGGACACCTTCGTTGGTGGACCTTAATGCCGCAACAAGCGGATCCATTCTGACGCAGGGCTGCATTGAATGAGACCACCTCATCGTCTTGCCTCCCGACGACGTGCAGAGGTGCACCGCAGTAGCATATTGACCATTAGCAGGCGCTCCCTATGAGCCGGCGTCTTCATCAATGTCATGGATGCCTTCGGTGCACACGGTGACGCCCCAACTATTGCATTCTTTTCGACGCACCGGTCGCCAGCACGAGACAACCACATCTTGCTGCCTCTTCAGCGTGCTAGGAGGTGTTCCCGCGTGCGACATTGACCACGTGCAGTATGCGGTCGTTCTATGGCGACGACTTGAGGAGTGTAAAGGACACCTTCGTTGGTGGACCTTAATGCCGCAACAAGCGGATCCATTCTGACGCAGGGCTGCATTGAATGAGACCACCTCATCGTCTTGCCTCCCGACGACGTGCAGAGGTGCACCGCAGTAGCATATTGACCATTAGCAGGCGCTCCCTATGAGCCGGCGTCTTCATCAATGTCATGGATGCCTTCGGTGCACACGGTGACGCCCCAACTATTGCATTCTTTTCGACGCACCGGTCGCCAGCACGAGACAACCACATCTTGCTGCCTCTTCAGCGTGCTAGGAGGTGTTCCCGCGTGCGACATTGACCACGTGCAGTATGCGGTCGTTCTATGGCGACGACTTGAGGAGTGTAAAGGACACCTTCGTTGGTGGACCTTAATGCCGCAACAAGCGGATCCATTCTGACGCAGGGCTGCATTGAATGAGACCACCTCATCGTCTTGCCTCCCGACGACGTGCAGAGGTGCACCGCAGTAGCATATTGACCATTAGCAGGCGCTCCCTATGAGCCGGCGTCTTCATCAATGTCATGGATGCCTTCGGTGCACACGGTGACGCCCCAACTATTGCATTCTTTTCGACGCACCGGTCGCCAGCACGAGACAACCACATCTTGCTGCCTCTTCAGCGTGCTAGGAGGTGTTCCCGCGTGCGACATTGACCACGTGCAGTATGCGGTCGTTCTATGGCGACGACTTGAGGAGTGTAAAGGACACCTTCGTTGGTGGACCTTAATGCCGCAACAAGCGGATCCATTCTGACGCAGGGCTGCATTGAATGAGACCACCTCATCGTCTTGCCTCCCGACGACGTGCAGAGGTGCACCGCAGTAGCATATTGACCATTAGCAGGCGCTCCCTATGAGCCGGCGTCTTCATCAATGTCATGGATGCCTTCGGTGCACACGGTGACGCCCCAACTATTGCATTCTTTTCGACGCACCGGTCGCCAGCACGAGACAACCACATCTTGCTGCCTCTTCAGCGTGCTAGGAGGTGTTCCCGCGTGCGACATTGACCACGTGCAGTATGCGGTCGTTCTATGGCGACGACTTGAGGAGTGTAAAGGACACCTTCGTTGGTGGACCTTAATGCCGCAACAAGCGGATCCATTCTGACGCAGGGCTGCATTGAATGAGACCACCTCATCGTCTTGCCTCCCGACGACGTGCAGAGGTGCACCGCAGTAGCATATTGACCATTAGCAGGCGCTCCCTATGAGCCGGCGTCTTCATCAATGTCATGGATGCCTTCGGTGCACACGGTGACGCCCCAACTATTGCATTCTTTTCGACGCACCGGTCGCCAGCACGAGACAACCACATCTTGCTGCCTCTTCAGCGTGCTAGGAGGTGTTCCCGCGTGCGACATTGACCACGTGCAGTATGCGGTCGTTCTATGGCGACGACTTGAGGAGTGTAAAGGACACCTTCGTTGGTGGACCTTAATGCCGCAACAAGCGGATCCATTCTGACGCAGGGCTGCATTGAATGAGACCACCTCATCGTCTTGCCTCCCGACGACGTGCAGAGGTGCACCGCAGTAGCATATTGACCATTAGCAGGCGCTCCCTATGAGCCGGCGTCTTCATCAATGTCATGGATGCCTTCGGTGCACACGGTGACGCCCCAACTATTGCATTCTTTTCGACGCACCGGTCGCCAGCACGAGACAACCACATCTTGCTGCCTCTTCAGCGTGCTAGGAGGTGTTCCCGCGTGCGACATTGACCACGTGCAGTATGCGGTCGTTCTATGGCGACGACTTGAGGAGTGTAAAGGACACCTTCGTTGGTGGACCTTAATGCCGCAACAAGCGGATCCATTCTGACGCAGGGCTGCATTGAATGAGACCACCTCATCGTCTTGCCTCCCGACGACGTGCAGAGGTGCACCGCAGTAGCATATTGACCATTAGCAGGCGCTCCCTATGAGCCGGCGTCTTCATCAATGTCATGGATGCCTTCGGTGCACACGGTGACGCCCCAACTATTGCATTCTTTTCGACGCACCGGTCGCCAGCACGAGACAACCACATCTTGCTGCCTCTTCAGCGTGCTAGGAGGTGTTCCCGCGTGCGACATTGACCACGTGCAGTATGCGGTCGTTCTATGGCGACGACTTGAGGAGTGTAAAGGACACCTTCGTTGGTGGACCTTAATGCCGCAACAAGCGGATCCATTCTGACGCAGGGCTGCATTGAATGAGACCACCTCATCGTCTTGCCTCCCGACGACGTGCAGAGGTGCACCGCAGTAGCATATTGACCATTAGCAGGCGCTCCCTATGAGCCGGCGTCTTCATCAATGTCATGGATGCCTTCGGTGCACACGGTGACGCCCCAACTATTGCATTCTTTTCGACGCACCGGTCGCCAGCACGAGACAACCACATCTTGCTGCCTCTTCAGCGTGCTAGGAGGTGTTCCCGCGTGCGACATTGACCACGTGCAGTATGCGGTCGTTCTATGGCGACGACTTGAGGAGTGTAAAGGACACCTTCGTTGGTGGACCTTAATGCCGCAACAAGCGGATCCATTCTGACGCAGGGCTGCATTGAATGAGACCACCTCATCGTCTTGCCTCCCGACGACGTGCAGAGGTGCACCGCAGTAGCATATTGACCATTAGCAGGCGCTCCCTATGAGCCGGCGTCTTCATCAATGTCATGGATGCCTTCGGTGCACACGGTGACGCCCCAACTATTGCATTCTTTTCGACGCACCGGTCGCCAGCACGAGACAACCACATCTTGCTGCCTCTTCAGCGTGCTAGGAGGTGTTCCCGCGTGCGACATTGACCACGTGCAGTATGCGGTCGTTCTATGGCGACGACTTGAGGAGTGTAAAGGACACCTTCGTTGGTGGACCTTAATGCCGCAACAAGCGGATCCATTCTGACGCAGGGCTGCATTGAATGAGACCACCTCATCGTCTTGCCTCCCGACGACGTGCAGAGGTGCACCGCAGTAGCATATTGACCATTAGCAGGCGCTCCCTATGAGCCGGCGTCTTCATCAATGTCATGGATGCCTTCGGTGCACACGGTGACGCCCCAACTATTGCATTCTTTTCGACGCACCGGTCGCCAGCACGAGACAACCACATCTTGCTGCCTCTTCAGCGTGCTAGGAGGTGTTCCCGCGTGCGACATTGACCACGTGCAGTATGCGGTCGTTCTATGGCGACGACTTGAGGAGTGTAAAGGACACCTTCGTTGGTGGACCTTAATGCCGCAACAAGCGGATCCATTCTGACGCAGGGCTGCATTGAATGAGACCACCTCATCGTCTTGCCTCCCGACGACGTGCAGAGGTGCACCGCAGTAGCATATTGACCATTAGCAGGCGCTCCCTATGAGCCGGCGTCTTCATCAATGTCATGGATGCCTTCGGTGCACACGGTGACGCCCCAACTATTGCATTCTTTTCGACGCACCGGTCGCCAGCACGAGACAACCACATCTTGCTGCCTCTTCAGCGTGCTAGGAGGTGTTCCCGCGTGCGACATTGACCACGTGCAGTATGCGGTCGTTCTATGGCGACGACTTGAGGAGTGTAAAGGACACCTTCGTTGGTGGACCTTAATGCCGCAACAAGCGGATCCATTCTGACGCAGGGCTGCATTGAATGAGACCACCTCATCGTCTTGCCTCCCGACGACGTGCAGAGGTGCACCGCAGTAGCATATTGACCATTAGCAGGCGCTCCCTATGAGCCGGCGTCTTCATCAATGTCATGGATGCCTTCGGTGCACACGGTGACGCCCCAACTATTGCATTCTTTTCGACGCACCGGTCGCCAGCACGAGACAACCACATCTTGCTGCCTCTTCAGCGTGCTAGGAGGTGTTCCCGCGTGCGACATTGACCACGTGCAGTATGCGGTCGTTCTATGGCGACGACTTGAGGAGTGTAAAGGACACCTTCGTTGGTGGACCTTAATGCCGCAACAAGCGGATCCATTCTGACGCAGGGCTGCATTGAATGAGACCACCTCATCGTCTTGCCTCCCGACGACGTGCAGAGGTGCACCGCAGTAGCATATTGACCATTAGCAGGCGCTCCCTATGAGCCGGCGTCTTCATCAATGTCATGGATGCCTTCGGTGCACACGGTGACGCCCCAACTATTGCATTCTTTTCGACGCACCGGTCGCCAGCACGAGACAACCACATCTTGCTGCCTCTTCAGCGTGCTAGGAGGTGTTCCCGCGTGCGACATTGACCACGTGCAGTATGCGGTCGTTCTATGGCGACGACTTGAGGAGTGTAAAGGACACCTTCGTTGGTGGACCTTAATGCCGCAACAAGCGGATCCATTCTGACGCAGGGCTGCATTGAATGAGACCACCTCATCGTCTTGCCTCCCGACGACGTGCAGAGGTGCACCGCAGTAGCATATTGACCATTAGCAGGCGCTCCCTATGAGCCGGCGTCTTCATCAATGTCATGGATGCCTTCGGTGCACCACGGTGACGCCCCAACTATTGCATTCTTTTCGACGCACCGGTCGCCAGCACGAGACAACCACATCTTGCTGCCTCTTCAGCGTGCTAGGAGGTGTTCCCGCGTGCGACATTGACCACGTGCAGTATGCGGTCGTTCTATGGCGACGACTTGAGGAGTGTAAAGGACACCTTCGTTGGTGGACCTTAATGCCGCAACAAGCGGATCCATTCTGACGCAGGGCTGCATTGAATGAGACCACCTCATCGTCTTGCCTCCCGACGACGTGCAGAGGTGCACCGCAGTAGCATATTGACCATTAGCAGGCGCTCCCTATGAGCCGGCGTCTTCATCAATGTCATGGATGCCTTCGGTGCACACGGTGACGCCCCAACTATTGCATTCTTTTCGACGCACCGGTCGCCAGCACGAGACAACCACATCTTGCTGCCTCTTCAGCGTGCTAGGAGGTGTTCCCGCGTGCGACATTGACCACGTGCAGTATGCGGTCGTTCTATGGCGACGACTTGAGGAGTGTAAAGGACACCTTCGTTGGTGGACCTTAATGCCGCAACAAGCGGATCCATTCTGACGCAGGGCTGCATTGAATGAGACCACCTCATCGTCTTGCCTCCCGACGACGTGCAGAGGTGCACCGCAGTAGCATATTGACCATTAGCAGGCGCTCCCTATGAGCCGGCGTCTTCATCAATGTCATGGATGCCTTCGGTGCACACGGTGACGCCCCAACTATTGCATTCTTTTCGACGCACCGGTCGCCAGCACGAGACAACCACATCTTGCTGCCTCTTCAGCGTGCTAGGAGGTGTTCCCGCGTGCGACATTGACCACGTGCAGTATGCGGTCGTTCTATGGCGACGACTTGAGGAGTGTAAAGGACACCTTCGTTGGTGGACCTTAATGCCGCAACAAGCGGATCCATTCTGACGCAGGGCTGCATTGAATGAGACCACCTCATCGTCTTGCCTCCCGACGACGTGCAGAGGTGCACCGCAGTAGCATATTGACCATTAGCAGGCGCTCCCTATGAGCCGGCGTCTTCATCAATGTCATGGATGCCTTCGGTGCACCACGGTGACGCCCCAACTATTGCATTCTTTTCGACGCACCGGTCGCCAGCACGAGACAACCACATCTTGCTGCCTCTTCAGCGTGCTAGGAGGTGTTCCCGCGTGCGACATTGACCACGTGCAGTATGCGGTCGTTCTATGGCGACGACTTGAGGAGTGTAAAGGACACCTTCGTTGGTGGACCTTAATGCCGCAACAAGCGGATCCATTCTGACGCAGGGCTGCATTGAATGAGACCACCTCATCGTCTTGCCTCCCGACGACGTGCAGAGGTGCACCGCAGTAGCATATTGACCATTAGCAGGCGCTCCCTATGAGCCGGCGTCTTCATCAATGTCATGGATGCCTTCGGTGCACACGGTGACGCCCCAACTATTGCATTCTTTTCGACGCACCGGTCGCCAGCACGAGACAACCACATCTTGCTGCCTCTTCAGCGTGCTAGGAGGTGTTCCCGCGTGCGACATTGACCACGTGCAGTATGCGGTCGTTCTATGGCGACGACTTGAGGAGTGTAAAGGACACCTTCGTTGGTGGACCTTAATGCCGCAACAAGCGGATCCATTCTGACGCAGGGCTGCATTGAATGAGACCACCTCATCGTCTTGCCTCCCGACGACGTGCAGAGGTGCACCGCAGTAGCATATTGACCATTAGCAGGCGCTCCCTATGAGCCGGCGTCTTCATCAATGTCATGGATGCCTTCGGTGCACCACGGTGACGCCCCAACTATTGCATTCTTTTCGACGCACCGGTCGCCAGCACGAGACAACCACATCTTGCTGCCTCTTCAGCGTGCTAGGAGGTGTTCCCGCGTGCGACATTGACCACGTGCAGTATGCGGTCGTTCTATGGCGACGACTTGAGGAGTGTAAAGGACACCTTCGTTGGTGGACCTTAATGCCGCAACAAGCGGATCCATTCTGACGCAGGGCTGCATTGAATGAGACCACCTCATCGTCTTGCCTCCCGACGACGTGCAGAGGTGCACCGCAGTAGCATATTGACCATTAGCAGGCGCTCCCTATGAGCCGGCGTCTTCATCAATGTCATGGATGCCTTCGGTGCACACGGTGACGCCCCAACTATTGCATTCTTTTCGACGCACCGGTCGCCAGCACGAGACAACCACATCTTGCTGCCTCTTCAGCGTGCTAGGAGGTGTTCCCGCGTGCGACATTGACCACGTGCAGTATGCGGTCGTTCTATGGCGACGACTTGAGGAGTGTAAAGGACACCTTCGTTGGTGGACCTTAATGCCGCAACAAGCGGATCCATTCTGACGCAGGGCTGCATTGAATGAGACCACCTCATCGTCTTGCCTCCCGACGACGTGCAGAGGTGCACCGCAGTAGCATATTGACCATTAGCAGGCGCTCCCTATGAGCCGGCGTCTTCATCAATGTCATGGATGCCTTCGGTGCACACGGTGACGCCCCAACTATTGCATTCTTTTCGACGCACCGGTCGCCAGCACGAGACAACCACATCTTGCTGCCTCTTCAGCGTGCTAGGAGGTGTTCCCGCGTGCGACATTGACCACGTGCAGTATGCGGTCGTTCTATGGCGACGACTTGAGGAGTGTAAAGGACACCTTCGTTGGTGGACCTTAATGCCGCAACAAGCGGATCCATTCTGACGCAGGGCTGCATTGAATGAGACCACCTCATCGTCTTGCCTCCCGACGACGTGCAGAGGTGCACCGCAGTAGCATATTGACCATTAGCAGGCGCTCCCTATGAGCCGGCGTCTTCATCAATGTCATGGATGCCTTCGGTGCACACGGTGACGCCCCAACTATTGCATTCTTTTCGACGCACCGGTCGCCAGCACGAGACAACCACATCTTGCTGCCTCTTCAGCGTGCTAGGAGGTGTTCCCGCGTGCGACATTGACCACGTGCAGTATGCGGTCGTTCTATGGCGACGACTTGAGGAGTGTAAAGGACACCTTCGTTGGTGGACCTTAATGCCGCAACAAGCGGATCCATTCTGACGCAGGGCTGCATTGAATGAGACCACCTCATCGTCTTGCCTCCCGACGACGTGCAGAGGTGCACCGCAGTAGCATATTGACCATTAGCAGGCGCTCCCTATGAGCCGGCGTCTTCATCAATGTCATGGATGCCTTCGGTGCACCACGGTGACGCCCCAACTATTGCATTCTTTTCGACGCACCGGTCGCCAGCACGAGACAACCACATCTTGCTGCCTCTTCAGCGTGCTAGGAGGTGTTCCCGCGTGCGACATTGACCACGTGCAGTATGCGGTCGTTCTATGGCGACGACTTGAGGAGTGTAAAGGACACCTTCGTTGGTGGACCTTAATGCCGCAACAAGCGGATCCATTCTGACGCAGGGCTGCATTGAATGAGACCACCTCATCGTCTTGCCTCCCGACGACGTGCAGAGGTGCACCGCAGTAGCATATTGACCATTAGCAGGCGCTCCCTATGAGCCGGCGTCTTCATCAATGTCATGGATGCCTTCGGTGCACACGGTGACGCCCCAACTATTGCATTCTTTTCGACGCACCGGTCGCCAGCACGAGACAACCACATCTTGCTGCCTCTTCAGCGTGCTAGGAGGTGTTCCCGCGTGCGACATTGACCACGTGCAGTATGCGGTCGTTCTATGGCGACGACTTGAGGAGTGTAAAGGACACCTTCGTTGGTGGACCTTAATGCCGCAACAAGCGGATCCATTCTGACGCAGGGCTGCATTGAATGAGACCACCTCATCGTCTTGCCTCCCGACGACGTGCAGAGGTGCACCGCAGTAGCATATTGACCATTAGCAGGCGCTCCCTATGAGCCGGCGTCTTCATCAATGTCATGGATGCCTTCGGTGCACGACGGTGACGCCCCAACTATTGCATTCTTTTCGACGCACCGGTCGCCAGCACGAGACAACCACATCTTGCTGCCTCTTCAGCGTGCTAGGAGGTGTTCCCGCGTGCGACATTGACCACGTGCAGTATGCGGTCGTTCTATGGCGACGACTTGAGGAGTGTAAAGGACACCTTCGTTGGTGGACCTTAATGCCGCAACAAGCGGATCCATTCTGACGCAGGGCTGCATTGAATGAGACCACCTCATCGTCTTGCCTCCCGACGACGTGCAGAGGTGCACCGCAGTAGCATATTGACCATTAGCAGGCGCTCCCTATGAGCCGGCGTCTTCATCAATGTCATGGATGCCTTCGGTGCACCACGGTGACGCCCCAACTATTGCATTCTTTTCGACGCACCGGTCGCCAGCACGAGACAACCACATCTTGCTGCCTCTTCAGCGTGCTAGGAGGTGTTCCCGCGTGCGACATTGACCACGTGCAGTATGCGGTCGTTCTATGGCGACGACTTGAGGAGTGTAAAGGACACCTTCGTTGGTGGACCTTAATGCCGCAACAAGCGGATCCATTCTGACGCAGGGCTGCATTGAATGAGACCACCTCATCGTCTTGCCTCCCGACGACGTGCAGAGGTGCACCGCAGTAGCATATTGACCATTAGCAGGCGCTCCCTATGAGCCGGCGTCTTCATCAATGTCATGGATGCCTTCGGTGCACCACGGTGACGCCCCAACTATTGCATTCTTTTCGACGCACCGGTCGCCAGCACGAGACAACCACATCTTGCTGCCTCTTCAGCGTGCTAGGAGGTGTTCCCGCGTGCGACATTGACCACGTGCAGTATGCGGTCGTTCTATGGCGACGACTTGAGGAGTGTAAAGGACACCTTCGTTGGTGGACCTTAATGCCGCAACAAGCGGATCCATTCTGACGCAGGGCTGCATTGAATGAGACCACCTCATCGTCTTGCCTCCCGACGACGTGCAGAGGTGCACCGCAGTAGCATATTGACCATTAGCAGGCGCTCCCTATGAGCCGGCGTCTTCATCAATGTCATGGATGCCTTCGGTGCACCACGGTGACGCCCCAACTATTGCATTCTTTTCGACGCACCGGTCGCCAGCACGAGACAACCACATCTTGCTGCCTCTTCAGCGTGCTAGGAGGTGTTCCCGCGTGCGACATTGACCACGTGCAGTATGCGGTCGTTCTATGGCGACGACTTGAGGAGTGTAAAGGACACCTTCGTTGGTGGACCTTAATGCCGCAACAAGCGGATCCATTCTGACGCAGGGCTGCATTGAATGAGACCACCTCATCGTCTTGCCTCCCGACGACGTGCAGAGGTGCACCGCAGTAGCATATTGACCATTAGCAGGCGCTCCCTATGAGCCGGCGTCTTCATCAATGTCATGGATGCCTTCGGTGCACCACGGTGACGCCCCAACTATTGCATTCTTTTCGACGCACCGGTCGCCAGCACGAGACAACCACATCTTGCTGCCTCTTCAGCGTGCTAGGAGGTGTTCCCGCGTGCGACATTGACCACGTGCAGTATGCGGTCGTTCTATGGCGACGACTTGAGGAGTGTAAAGGACACCTTCGTTGGTGGACCTTAATGCCGCAACAAGCGGATCCATTCTGACGCAGGGCTGCATTGAATGAGACCACCTCATCGTCTTGCCTCCCGACGACGTGCAGAGGTGCACCGCAGTAGCATATTGACCATTAGCAGGCGCTCCCTATGAGCCGGCGTCTTCATCAATGTCATGGATGCCTTCGGTGCACCACGGTGACGCCCCAACTATTGCATTCTTTTCGACGCACCGGTCGCCAGCACGAGACAACCACATCTTGCTGCCTCTTCAGCGTGCTAGGAGGTGTTCCCGCGTGCGACATTGACCACGTGCAGTATGCGGTCGTTCTATGGCGACGACTTGAGGAGTGTAAAGGACACCTTCGTTGGTGGACCTTAATGCCGCAACAAGCGGATCCATTCTGACGCAGGGCTGCATTGAATGAGACCACCTCATCGTCTTGCCTCCCGACGACGTGCAGAGGTGCACCGCAGTAGCATATTGACCATTAGCAGGCGCTCCCTATGAGCCGGCGTCTTCATCAATGTCATGGATGCCTTCGGTGCACCACGGTGACGCCCCAACTATTGCATTCTTTTCGACGCACCGGTCGCCAGCACGAGACAACCACATCTTGCTGCCTCTTCAGCGTGCTAGGAGGTGTTCCCGCGTGCGACATTGACCACGTGCAGTATGCGGTCGTTCTATGGCGACGACTTGAGGAGTGTAAAGGACACCTTCGTTGGTGGACCTTAATGCCGCAACAAGCGGATCCATTCTGACGCAGGGCTGCATTGAATGAGACCACCTCATCGTCTTGCCTCCCGACGACGTGCAGAGGTGCACCGCAGTAGCATATTGACCATTAGCAGGCGCTCCCTATGAGCCGGCGTCTTCATCAATGTCATGGATGCCTTCGGTGCACACGGTGACGCCCCAACTATTGCATTCTTTTCGACGCACCGGTCGCCAGCACGAGACAACCACATCTTGCTGCCTCTTCAGCGTGCTAGGAGGTGTTCCCGCGTGCGACATTGACCACGTGCAGTATGCGGTCGTTCTATGGCGACGACTTGAGGAGTGTAAAGGACACCTTCGTTGGTGGACCTTAATGCCGCAACAAGCGGATCCATTCTGACGCAGGGCTGCATTGAATGAGACCACCTCATCGTCTTGCCTCCCGACGACGTGCAGAGGTGCACCGCAGTAGCATATTGACCATTAGCAGGCGCTCCCTATGAGCCGGCGTCTTCATCAATGTCATGGATGCCTTCGGTGCACCACGGTGACGCCCCAACTATTGCATTCTTTTCGACGCACCGGTCGCCAGCACGAGACAACCACATCTTGCTGCCTCTTCAGCGTGCTAGGAGGTGTTCCCGCGTGCGACATTGACCACGTGCAGTATGCGGTCGTTCTATGGCGACGACTTGAGGAGTGTAAAGGACACCTTCGTTGGTGGACCTTAATGCCGCAACAAGCGGATCCATTCTGACGCAGGGCTGCATTGAATGAGACCACCTCATCGTCTTGCCTCCCGACGACGTGCAGAGGTGCACCGCAGTAGCATATTGACCATTAGCAGGCGCTCCCTATGAGCCGGCGTCTTCATCAATGTCATGGATGCCTTCGGTGCACCACGGTGACGCCCCAACTATTGCATTCTTTTCGACGCACCGGTCGCCAGCACGAGACAACCACATCTTGCTGCCTCTTCAGCGTGCTAGGAGGTGTTCCCGCGTGCGACATTGACCACGTGCAGTATGCGGTCGTTCTATGGCGACGACTTGAGGAGTGTAAAGGACACCTTCGTTGGTGGACCTTAATGCCGCAACAAGCGGATCCATTCTGACGCAGGGCTGCATTGAATGAGACCACCTCATCGTCTTGCCTCCCGACGACGTGCAGAGGTGCACCGCAGTAGCATATTGACCATTAGCAGGCGCTCCCTATGAGCCGGCGTCTTCATCAATGTCATGGATGCCTTCGGTGCACCACGGTGACGCCCCAACTATTGCATTCTTTTCGACGCACCGGTCGCCAGCACGAGACAACCACATCTTGCTGCCTCTTCAGCGTGCTAGGAGGTGTTCCCGCGTGCGACATTGACCACGTGCAGTATGCGGTCGTTCTATGGCGACGACTTGAGGAGTGTAAAGGACACCTTCGTTGGTGGACCTTAATGCCGCAACAAGCGGATCCATTCTGACGCAGGGCTGCATTGAATGAGACCACCTCATCGTCTTGCCTCCCGACGACGTGCAGAGGTGCACCGCAGTAGCATATTGACCATTAGCAGGCGCTCCCTATGAGCCGGCGTCTTCATCAATGTCATGGATGCCTTCGGTGCACGACGGTGACGCCCCAACTATTGCATTCTTTTCGACGCACCGGTCGCCAGCACGAGACAACCACATCTTGCTGCCTCTTCAGCGTGCTAGGAGGTGTTCCCGCGTGCGACATTGACCACGTGCAGTATGCGGTCGTTCTATGGCGACGACTTGAGGAGTGTAAAGGACACCTTCGTTGGTGGACCTTAATGCCGCAACAAGCGGATCCATTCTGACGCAGGGCTGCATTGAATGAGACCACCTCATCGTCTTGCCTCCCGACGACGTGCAGAGGTGCACCGCAGTAGCATATTGACCATTAGCAGGCGCTCCCTATGAGCCGGCGTCTTCATCAATGTCATGGATGCCTTCGGTGCACCACGGTGACGCCCCAACTATTGCATTCTTTTCGACGCACCGGTCGCCAGCACGAGACAACCACATCTTGCTGCCTCTTCAGCGTGCTAGGAGGTGTTCCCGCGTGCGACATTGACCACGTGCAGTATGCGGTCGTTCTATGGCGACGACTTGAGGAGTGTAAAGGACACCTTCGTTGGTGGACCTTAATGCCGCAACAAGCGGATCCATTCTGACGCAGGGCTGCATTGAATGAGACCACCTCATCGTCTTGCCTCCCGACGACGTGCAGAGGTGCACCGCAGTAGCATATTGACCATTAGCAGGCGCTCCCTATGAGCCGGCGTCTTCATCAATGTCATGGATGCCTTCGGTGCACCACGGTGACGCCCCAACTATTGCATTCTTTTCGACGCACCGGTCGCCAGCACGAGACAACCACATCTTGCTGCCTCTTCAGCGTGCTAGGAGGTGTTCCCGCGTGCGACATTGACCACGTGCAGTATGCGGTCGTTCTATGGCGACGACTTGAGGAGTGTAAAGGACACCTTCGTTGGTGGACCTTAATGCCGCAACAAGCGGATCCATTCTGACGCAGGGCTGCATTGAATGAGACCACCTCATCGTCTTGCCTCCCGACGACGTGCAGAGGTGCACCGCAGTAGCATATTGACCATTAGCAGGCGCTCCCTATGAGCCGGCGTCTTCATCAATGTCATGGATGCCTTCGGTGCACCACGGTGACGCCCCAACTATTGCATTCTTTTCGACGCACCGGTCGCCAGCACGAGACAACCACATCTTGCTGCCTCTTCAGCGTGCTAGGAGGTGTTCCCGCGTGCGACATTGACCACGTGCAGTATGCGGTCGTTCTATGGCGACGACTTGAGGAGTGTAAAGGACACCTTCGTTGGTGGACCTTAATGCCGCAACAAGCGGATCCATTCTGACGCAGGGCTGCATTGAATGAGACCACCTCATCGTCTTGCCTCCCGACGACGTGCAGAGGTGCACCGCAGTAGCATATTGACCATTAGCAGGCGCTCCCTATGAGCCGGCGTCTTCATCAATGTCATGGATGCCTTCGGTGCACCACGGTGACGCCCCAACTATTGCATTCTTTTCGACGCACCGGTCGCCAGCACGAGACAACCACATCTTGCTGCCTCTTCAGCGTGCTAGGAGGTGTTCCCGCGTGCGACATTGACCACGTGCAGTATGCGGTCGTTCTATGGCGACGACTTGAGGAGTGTAAAGGACACCTTCGTTGGTGGACCTTAATGCCGCAACAAGCGGATCCATTCTGACGCAGGGCTGCATTGAATGAGACCACCTCATCGTCTTGCCTCCCGACGACGTGCAGAGGTGCACCGCAGTAGCATATTGACCATTAGCAGGCGCTCCCTATGAGCCGGCGTCTTCATCAATGTCATGGATGCCTTCGGTGCACACGGTGACGCCCCAACTATTGCATTCTTTTCGACGCACCGGTCGCCAGCACGAGACAACCACATCTTGCTGCCTCTTCAGCGTGCTAGGAGGTGTTCCCGCGTGCGACATTGACCACGTGCAGTATGCGGTCGTTCTATGGCGACGACTTGAGGAGTGTAAAGGACACCTTCGTTGGTGGACCTTAATGCCGCAACAAGCGGATCCATTCTGACGCAGGGCTGCATTGAATGAGACCACCTCATCGTCTTGCCTCCCGACGACGTGCAGAGGTGCACCGCAGTAGCATATTGACCATTAGCAGGCGCTCCCTATGAGCCGGCGTCTTCATCAATGTCATGGATGCCTTCGGTGCACCACGGTGACGCCCCAACTATTGCATTCTTTTCGACGCACCGGTCGCCAGCACGAGACAACCACATCTTGCTGCCTCTTCAGCGTGCTAGGAGGTGTTCCCGCGTGCGACATTGACCACGTGCAGTATGCGGTCGTTCTATGGCGACGACTTGAGGAGTGTAAAGGACACCTTCGTTGGTGGACCTTAATGCCGCAACAAGCGGATCCATTCTGACGCAGGGCTGCATTGAATGAGACCACCTCATCGTCTTGCCTCCCGACGACGTGCAGAGGTGCACCGCAGTAGCATATTGACCATTAGCAGGCGCTCCCTATGAGCCGGCGTCTTCATCAATGTCATGGATGCCTTCGGTGCACCACGGTGACGCCCCAACTATTGCATTCTTTTCGACGCACCGGTCGCCAGCACGAGACAACCACATCTTGCTGCCTCTTCAGCGTGCTAGGAGGTGTTCCCGCGTGCGACATTGACCACGTGCAGTATGCGGTCGTTCTATGGCGACGACTTGAGGAGTGTAAAGGACACCTTCGTTGGTGGACCTTAATGCCGCAACAAGCGGATCCATTCTGACGCAGGGCTGCATTGAATGAGACCACCTCATCGTCTTGCCTCCCGACGACGTGCAGAGGTGCACCGCAGTAGCATATTGACCATTAGCAGGCGCTCCCTATGAGCCGGCGTCTTCATCAATGTCATGGATGCCTTCGGTGCACGACGGTGACGCCCCAACTATTGCATTCTTTTCGACGCACCGGTCGCCAGCACGAGACAACCACATCTTGCTGCCTCTTCAGCGTGCTAGGAGGTGTTCCCGCGTGCGACATTGACCACGTGCAGTATGCGGTCGTTCTATGGCGACGACTTGAGGAGTGTAAAGGACACCTTCGTTGGTGGACCTTAATGCCGCAACAAGCGGATCCATTCTGACGCAGGGCTGCATTGAATGAGACCACCTCATCGTCTTGCCTCCCGACGACGTGCAGAGGTGCACCGCAGTAGCATATTGACCATTAGCAGGCGCTCCCTATGAGCCGGCGTCTTCATCAATGTCATGGATGCCTTCGGTGCACCACGGTGACGCCCCAACTATTGCATTCTTTTCGACGCACCGGTCGCCAGCACGAGACAACCACATCTTGCTGCCTCTTCAGCGTGCTAGGAGGTGTTCCCGCGTGCGACATTGACCACGTGCAGTATGCGGTCGTTCTATGGCGACGACTTGAGGAGTGTAAAGGACACCTTCGTTGGTGGACCTTAATGCCGCAACAAGCGGATCCATTCTGACGCAGGGCTGCATTGAATGAGACCACCTCATCGTCTTGCCTCCCGACGACGTGCAGAGGTGCACCGCAGTAGCATATTGACCATTAGCAGGCGCTCCCTATGAGCCGGCGTCTTCATCAATGTCATGGATGCCTTCGGTGCACCACGGTGACGCCCCAACTATTGCATTCTTTTCGACGCACCGGTCGCCAGCACGAGACAACCACATCTTGCTGCCTCTTCAGCGTGCTAGGAGGTGTTCCCGCGTGCGACATTGACCACGTGCAGTATGCGGTCGTTCTATGGCGACGACTTGAGGAGTGTAAAGGACACCTTCGTTGGTGGACCTTAATGCCGCAACAAGCGGATCCATTCTGACGCAGGGCTGCATTGAATGAGACCACCTCATCGTCTTGCCTCCCGACGACGTGCAGAGGTGCACCGCAGTAGCATATTGACCATTAGCAGGCGCTCCCTATGAGCCGGCGTCTTCATCAATGTCATGGATGCCTTCGGTGCACCACGGTGACGCCCCAACTATTGCATTCTTTTCGACGCACCGGTCGCCAGCACGAGACAACCACATCTTGCTGCCTCTTCAGCGTGCTAGGAGGTGTTCCCGCGTGCGACATTGACCACGTGCAGTATGCGGTCGTTCTATGGCGACGACTTGAGGAGTGTAAAGGACACCTTCGTTGGTGGACCTTAATGCCGCAACAAGCGGATCCATTCTGACGCAGGGCTGCATTGAATGAGACCACCTCATCGTCTTGCCTCCCGACGACGTGCAGAGGTGCACCGCAGTAGCATATTGACCATTAGCAGGCGCTCCCTATGAGCCGGCGTCTTCATCAATGTCATGGATGCCTTCGGTGCACACGGTGACGCCCCAACTATTGCATTCTTTTCGACGCACCGGTCGCCAGCACGAGACAACCACATCTTGCTGCCTCTTCAGCGTGCTAGGAGGTGTTCCCGCGTGCGACATTGACCACGTGCAGTATGCGGTCGTTCTATGGCGACGACTTGAGGAGTGTAAAGGACACCTTCGTTGGTGGACCTTAATGCCGCAACAAGCGGATCCATTCTGACGCAGGGCTGCATTGAATGAGACCACCTCATCGTCTTGCCTCCCGACGACGTGCAGAGGTGCACCGCAGTAGCATATTGACCATTAGCAGGCGCTCCCTATGAGCCGGCGTCTTCATCAATGTCATGGATGCCTTCGGTGCACCACGGTGACGCCCCAACTATTGCATTCTTTTCGACGCACCGGTCGCCAGCACGAGACAACCACATCTTGCTGCCTCTTCAGCGTGCTAGGAGGTGTTCCCGCGTGCGACATTGACCACGTGCAGTATGCGGTCGTTCTATGGCGACGACTTGAGGAGTGTAAAGGACACCTTCGTTGGTGGACCTTAATGCCGCAACAAGCGGATCCATTCTGACGCAGGGCTGCATTGAATGAGACCACCTCATCGTCTTGCCTCCCGACGACGTGCAGAGGTGCACCGCAGTAGCATATTGACCATTAGCAGGCGCTCCCTATGAGCCGGCGTCTTCATCAATGTCATGGATGCCTTCGGTGCACCACGGTGACGCCCCAACTATTGCATTCTTTTCGACGCACCGGTCGCCAGCACGAGACAACCACATCTTGCTGCCTCTTCAGCGTGCTAGGAGGTGTTCCCGCGTGCGACATTGACCACGTGCAGTATGCGGTCGTTCTATGGCGACGACTTGAGGAGTGTAAAGGACACCTTCGTTGGTGGACCTTAATGCCGCAACAAGCGGATCCATTCTGACGCAGGGCTGCATTGAATGAGACCACCTCATCGTCTTGCCTCCCGACGACGTGCAGAGGTGCACCGCAGTAGCATATTGACCATTAGCAGGCGCTCCCTATGAGCCGGCGTCTTCATCAATGTCATGGATGCCTTCGGTGCACCACGGTGACGCCCCAACTATTGCATTCTTTTCGACGCACCGGTCGCCAGCACGAGACAACCACATCTTGCTGCCTCTTCAGCGTGCTAGGAGGTGTTCCCGCGTGCGACATTGACCACGTGCAGTATGCGGTCGTTCTATGGCGACGACTTGAGGAGTGTAAAGGACACCTTCGTTGGTGGACCTTAATGCCGCAACAAGCGGATCCATTCTGACGCAGGGCTGCATTGAATGAGACCACCTCATCGTCTTGCCTCCCGACGACGTGCAGAGGTGCACCGCAGTAGCATATTGACCATTAGCAGGCGCTCCCTATGAGCCGGCGTCTTCATCAATGTCATGGATGCCTTCGGTGCACCACGGTGACGCCCCAACTATTGCATTCTTTTCGACGCACCGGTCGCCAGCACGAGACAACCACATCTTGCTGCCTCTTCAGCGTGCTAGGAGGTGTTCCCGCGTGCGACATTGACCACGTGCAGTATGCGGTCGTTCTATGGCGACGACTTGAGGAGTGTAAAGGACACCTTCGTTGGTGGACCTTAATGCCGCAACAAGCGGATCCATTCTGACGCAGGGCTGCATTGAATGAGACCACCTCATCGTCTTGCCTCCCGACGACGTGCAGAGGTGCACCGCAGTAGCATATTGACCATTAGCAGGCGCTCCCTATGAGCCGGCGTCTTCATCAATGTCATGGATGCCTTCGGTGCACCACGGTGACGCCCCAACTATTGCATTCTTTTCGACGCACCGGTCGCCAGCACGAGACAACCACATCTTGCTGCCTCTTCAGCGTGCTAGGAGGTGTTCCCGCGTGCGACATTGACCACGTGCAGTATGCGGTCGTTCTATGGCGACGACTTGAGGAGTGTAAAGGACACCTTCGTTGGTGGACCTTAATGCCGCAACAAGCGGATCCATTCTGACGCAGGGCTGCATTGAATGAGACCACCTCATCGTCTTGCCTCCCGACGACGTGCAGAGGTGCACCGCAGTAGCATATTGACCATTAGCAGGCGCTCCCTATGAGCCGGCGTCTTCATCAATGTCATGGATGCCTTCGGTGCACCACGGTGACGCCCCAACTATTGCATTCTTTTCGACGCACCGGTCGCCAGCACGAGACAACCACATCTTGCTGCCTCTTCAGCGTGCTAGGAGGTGTTCCCGCGTGCGACATTGACCACGTGCAGTATGCGGTCGTTCTATGGCGACGACTTGAGGAGTGTAAAGGACACCTTCGTTGGTGGACCTTAATGCCGCAACAAGCGGATCCATTCTGACGCAGGGCTGCATTGAATGAGACCACCTCATCGTCTTGCCTCCCGACGACGTGCAGAGGTGCACCGCAGTAGCATATTGACCATTAGCAGGCGCTCCCTATGAGCCGGCGTCTTCATCAATGTCATGGATGCCTTCGGTGCACCACGGTGACGCCCCAACTATTGCATTCTTTTCGACGCACCGGTCGCCAGCACGAGACAACCACATCTTGCTGCCTCTTCAGCGTGCTAGGAGGTGTTCCCGCGTGCGACATTGACCACGTGCAGTATGCGGTCGTTCTATGGCGACGACTTGAGGAGTGTAAAGGACACCTTCGTTGGTGGACCTTAATGCCGCAACAAGCGGATCCATTCTGACGCAGGGCTGCATTGAATGAGACCACCTCATCGTCTTGCCTCCCGACGACGTGCAGAGGTGCACCGCAGTAGCATATTGACCATTAGCAGGCGCTCCCTATGAGCCGGCGTCTTCATCAATGTCATGGATGCCTTCGGTGCACCACGGTGACGCCCCAACTATTGCATTCTTTTCGACGCACCGGTCGCCAGCACGAGACAACCACATCTTGCTGCCTCTTCAGCGTGCTAGGAGGTGTTCCCGCGTGCGACATTGACCACGTGCAGTATGCGGTCGTTCTATGGCGACGACTTGAGGAGTGTAAAGGACACCTTCGTTGGTGGACCTTAATGCCGCAACAAGCGGATCCATTCTGACGCAGGGCTGCATTGAATGAGACCACCTCATCGTCTTGCCTCCCGACGACGTGCAGAGGTGCACCGCATAGCATATTGACCATTAGCAGGCGCTCCCTATGAGCCGGCGTCTTCATCAATGTCATGGATGCCTTCGGTGCACCACGGTGACGCCCCAACTATTGCATTCTTTTCGACGCACCGGTCGCCAGCACGAGACAACCACATCTTGCTGCCTCTTCAGCGTGCTAGGAGGTGTTCCCGCGTGCGACATTGACCACGTGCAGTATGCGGTCGTTCTATGGCGACGACTTGAGGAGTGTAAAGGACACCTTCGTTGGTGGACCTTAATGCCGCAACAAGCGGATCCATTCTGACGCAGGGCTGCATTGAATGAGACCACCTCATCGTCTTGCCTCCCGACGACGTGCAGAGGTGCACCGCAGTAGCATATTGACCATTAGCAGGCGCTCCCTATGAGCCGGCGTCTTCATCAATGTCATGGATGCCTTCGGTGCACCGGTGACGCCCCAACTATTGCATTCTTTTCGACGCACCGGTCGCCAGCACGAGACAACCACATCTTGCTGCCTCTTCAGCGTGCTAGGAGGTGTTCCCGCGTGCGACATTGACCACGTGCAGTATGCGGTCGTTCGTCTATGGCGACGACTTGAGGAGTGTAAAGGACACCTCGTTGGTGGACCTTAATGCCGCAACAAGCGGATCCATTCTGACGCAGGGCTGCATTGAATGAGACCACCTCATCGTCTTGCCTCCGACGACGTGCAGAGGTGCACCGCAGTAGCATATTGACCATTAGCAGGCGCTCCCTATGAGCCGGCGTCTTCATCAATGTCATGGATGCCTTCGGTGCACGACGGTGACGCCCCAACTATTGCATTCTTTTCGACGCACCGGTCGCCAGCACGAGACAACCACATCTTGCTGCCTCTTCAGCGTGCTAGGAGGTGTTCCCGCGTGCGACATTGACCACGTGCAGTATGCGGTCGTTCTATGGCGACGACTTGAGGAGTGTAAAGGACACCTTCGTTGGTGGACCTTAATGCCGCAACAAGCGGATCCATTCTGACGCAGGGCTGCATTGAATGAGACCACCTCATCGTCTTGCCTCCCGACGACGTGCAGAGGTGCACCGCAGTAGCATATTGACCATTAGCAGGCGCTCCCTATGAGCCGGCGTCTTCATCAATGTCATGGATGCCTTCGGTGCACCACGGTGACGCCCCAACTATTGCATTCTTTTCGACGCACCGTCGCCAGCACGAGACAACCACATCTTGCTGCCTCTTCAGCGTGCTAGGAGGTGTTCCCGCGTGCGACATTGACCACGTGCAGTATGCGGTCGTTCTATGGCGACGACTTGAGGAGTGTAAAGGACACCTTCGTTGGTGGACCTTAATGCCGCAACAAGCGGATCCATTCTGACGCAGGGCTGCATTGAATGAGACCACCTCATCGTCTTGCCTCCCGACGACGTGCAGAGGTGCACCGCAGTAGCATATTGACCATTAGCAGGCGCTCCCTATGAGCCGGCGTCTTCATCAATGTCATGGATGCCTTCGGTGCACCGGTGACGCCCCAACTATTGCATTCTTTTCGACGCACCGGTCGCCAGCACGAGACAACCACATCTTGCTGCCTCTTCAGCGTGCTAGGAGGTGTTCCCGCGTGCGACATTGACCACGTGCAGTATGCGGTCGTTCTATGGCGACGACTTGAGGAGTGTAAAGGACACCTTCGTTGGTGGACCTTAATGCCGCAACAAGCGGATCCATTCTGACGCAGGGCTGCATTGAATGAGACCACCTCATCGTCTTGCCTCCCGACGACGTGCAGAGGTGCACCGCAGTAGCATATTGACCATTAGCAGGCGCTCCCTATGAGCCGGCGTCTTCATCAATGTCATGGATGCCTTCGGTGCACCACGGTGACGCCCCAACTATTGCATTCTTTTCGACGCACCGGTCGCCAGCACGAGACAACCACATCTTGCTGCCTCTTCAGCGTGCTAGGAGGTGTTCCCGCGTGCGACATTGACCACGTGCAGTATGCGGTCGTTCTATGGCGACGACTTGAGGAGTGTAAAGGACACCTTCGTTGGTGGACCTTAATGCCGCAACAAGCGGATCCATTCTGACGCAGGCTGCATTGAATGAGACCACCTCATCGTCTTGCCTCCCGACGACGTGCAGAGGTGCACCGCAATAGCATATTGACCATTAGCAGGCGCTCCCTATGAGCCGGCGTCTTCATCAATGTCATGGATGCCTTCGGTGCACCACGGTGACGCCCCAACTATTGCATTCTTTTCGACGCACCGGTCGCCAGCACGAGACAACCACATCTTGCTGCCTCTTCAGCGTGCTAGGAGGTGTTCCCGCGTGCGACATTGACCACGTGCAGTATGCGGTCGTTCTATGGCGACGACTTGAGGAGTGTAAAGGACACCTTCGTTGGTGGACCTTAATGCCGCAACAAGCGGATCCATTCTGACGCAGGGCTGCATTGAATGAGACCACCTCATCGTCTTGCCTCCCGACGACGTGCAGAGGTGCACCGCAGTAGCATATTGACCATTAGCAGGCGCTCCCTATGAGCCGGCGTCTTCATCAATGTCATGGATGCCTTCGGTGCACGACGGTGACGCCCCAACTATTGCATTCTTTTCGACGCACCGGTCGCCAGCACGAGACAACCACATCTTGCTGCCTCTTCAGCGTGCTAGGAGGTGTTCCCGCGTGCGACATTGACCACGTGCAGTATGCGGTCGTTCTATGGCGACGACTTGAGGAGTGTAAAGGACACCTTCGTTGGTGGACCTTAATGCCGCAACAAGCGGATCCATTCTGACGCAGGGCTGCATTGAATGAGACCACCTCATCGTCTTGCCTCCCGACGACGTGCAGAGGTGCACCGCAGTAGCATATTGACCATTAGCAGGCGCTCCCTATGAGCCGGCGTCTTCATCAATGTCATGGATGCCTTCGGTGCACCACGGTGACGCCCCAACTATTGCATTCTTTTCGACGCACCGGTCGCCAGCACGAGACAACCACATCTTGCTGCCTCTTCAGCGTGCTAGGAGGTGTTCCCGCGTGCGACATTGACCACGTGCAGTATGCGGTCGTTCTATGGCGACGACTTGAGGAGTGTAAAGGACACCTTCGTTGGTGGACCTTAATGCCGCAACAAGCGGATCCATTCTGACGCAGGGCTGCATTGAATGAGACCACCTCATCGTCTTGCCTCCCGACGACGTGCAGAGTGCACCGCAGTAGCATATTGACCATTAGCAGGCGCTCCCTATGAGCCGGCGTCTTCATCAATGTCATGGATGCCTTCGGTGCACCACGGTGACGCCCCCTATTGCATTCTTTTCGACGCACCGGTCGCCAGCACGAGACAACCACATCTTGCTGCCTCTTCAGCGTGCTAGGAGGTGTTCCCGCGTGCGACATTGACCACGTGCAGTATGCGGTCGTTCTATGGCGACGACTTGAGGAGTGTAAAGGACACCTTCGTTGGTGGACCTTAATGCCGCAACAAGCGGATCCATTCTGACGCAGGGCTGCATTGAATGAGACCACCTCATCGTCTTGCCTCCCGACGACGTGCAGAGGTGCACCGCAGTAGCATATTGACCATTAGCAGGCGCTCCCTATGAGCCGGCGTCTTCATCAATGTCATGGATGCCTTCGGTGCACCACGGTGACGCCCCAACTATTGCATTCTTTTCGACGCACCGGTCGCCAGCACGAGACAACCACATCTTGCTGCCTCTTCAGCGTGCTAGGAGGTGTTCCCGCGTGCGACATTGACCACGTGCAGTATGCGGTCGTTCTATGGCGACGACTTGAGGAGTGTAAAGGACACCTTCGTTGGTGGACCTTAATGCCGCAACAAGCGGATCCATTCTGACGCAGGGCTGCATTGAATGAGACCACCTCATCGTCTTGCCTCCCGACGACGTGCAGAGGTGCACCGCAGTAGCATTGACCATTAGCAGCGCTCCCTATGAGCCGGCGTCTTCATCAATGTCATGGATGCCTTCGGTGCACCACGGTGACGCCCCAACTATTGCATTCTTTTCGACGCCCGGTCGCCAGCACGAGACAACCACATCTTGCTGCCTCTTCAGCGTGCTAGGAGGTGTTCCCGCGTGCGACATTGACCACGTGCAGTATGCGGTCGTTCTATGGCGACGACTTGAGGAGTGTAAAGGACACCTTCGTTGGTGGACCTTAACACCGCAACAGCGGATCCATTCTGACGCAGGGCTGCATTGAATGAGACCACCTCATCGTCTTGCCTCCGACGACGTGCAGAGGTGCACCGCAGTAGCATATTGACCATTAGCAGGCGCTCCCTATGAGCCGGCGTCTTCATCAATGTCATGGATGCCTTCGGTGCAC
Source organism: Taenia multiceps (assembly GCA_001923025.3). NCBI lineage: Eukaryota > Metazoa > Platyhelminthes > Cestoda > Cyclophyllidea > Taeniidae > Taenia > Taenia multiceps. Next base: position 5,840,471 of record CM010315.2, on the reverse strand, counting down.
GACGGTGACGCCCCAACTATTGCATTCTTTTCGACGCACCGGTCGCCAGCACGAGACAACCACATCTTGCTGCCTCTTCAGCGTGCTAGGAGGTGTTCCCGCGTGCGACATGACCACGTGCAGTATGCGGTCGTTCTATGGCGACGA
>CM010315.2:5808849-5840224 GCA_001923025.3 Taenia multiceps | reverse complement strand
GTCCAACGGTTATAATCCAGTGTCTAAACTTCATTCCTTCTCTGATGAAACAAAGGTCCGCCGACATAGCACCGGTGTGCGCAATTCTTTTCCTTTTCCTCTCATTTTTGGACATTACTGCTACGTGAAGGTGGATAATCTTAGACCATTTTATAATCTCTAGGAGGATGCGCGTTAGATGATTCGAAGCATTCACAATGAGAGCATCTCGGACTATGAAGAGAGACCAGATTCGTCCACGAGCAGGTTTGAATCATCCTTCCGTTTCTGAATTAAAAGTACATTTAGATTTCATATGTATTACATCGAGAGACTCACATTAAATCCTGTATTTAGCATGAAAATACGAATTGTAGGCAATTCATTACAAGGATTGGCGTCAAAGGTGGCAGCATATATGCAAAGTGCACAGTTTCCTCACAGTGCATGCAACTGCGAATTTCGGTTCTGTATAGTATGCTCCTAGCCACAATATAACCTGGCCTTAAGAACTTCAGCATAGAGAAGCAAGCTCAATGAAGGAAAATCACCAATGCAATGCGGAAAATGGATGCCATAAGGGTGCCTGGTTGGCACGATATGATGTTTCACTATGGTTTGATCCATGGTAGACCGTACTCACAAATGCAATTTCACCCTATTCGGCTCCGCGCAGGTGATTATGCTCATCGTTGTCTTCGGAAACCTCTCCGCGCTCAAGCTAGACAGCATCGCTTGTCAGGATCGTCCTGTGTTAACCAAGAGCAACCTCCTTGAAATTTTTGAGACGGAAATTTTCGAAAGTGCTCTTTAAATAGTGGATAGATGAGGGATGCTCAAGGACTGCTCAGCGGCTCGTTAATTACCGTGAGCGTTATTGACTTGAATCATTTTCATTTTCAGGCTATAGACGTAAATAATTTACATCGAAAACCGGCACACGAGCTCTGTTTAAGTAAGAATAAAATCATATGGGGGAATTGACGAAAGAGCGTAACATCGGTCATGTAAACCGAGGTCTGGAAATGGTTTCTTGTGTTCCTTCAGTAAGAGGAAATGACATATACTTAATAGCTATCGTTCACTGACCAGATTAATGGGGGTGTTAGCAGTGCAGGCACTTAAGTGACGTGCATCGAGTTTTGCTGGCTTCTACGTCATGCCTTGCCGAAACTAAGCTGAGCTCGGCTATTTATTCCTTCTTTTAAATGGCAATAGTTTACTTTTCAGGGGTGGTCTTTTAATGTCGGCATTATAAAAAACACAACTCAATCGTCATAATCATTGATTGATGCGTAGAGATTATGTCGCGAGGCTTTTGAAATTTCCTCTGTCACATCAGGAGACACGCACCTTTTTGTCAATTGCTCTACATTTCAAGTGATACAATTTGGCCATTATGTGGCAATTCAGCCGTTAGAGTTGACAATTAAGCAGAGGTGCTGGGCAAGTGTCTCCAAGGTAGGTTGACAGTAGATGCATGGTGCTGAATTGTAAACGTTCTTAATTTCGACCGTACAGTCAACCGCAAGTGGCATAATGATTTTTAAGCCTATTCTATTTGATTAATTTTTGAAGCATTTAGTAAACAGGCGAATGAGCAGCCAGGTGGATGGTTGGATTCATGATTGGGTGGTTGAATGAACAACTCATTTTTAATGCCAGTCTTATGCTTCTAAGCGGCCATAATTTTGCATGCCTCTTAAAACCCCTCCAAGCCAAGTCAGTGTAATGTTCTTAGGAGCAAGAAGGTAAATTACTAATGTAGGAATCAATTTTGTATGGAAGGTGATGGGAATGAAAGACTTGAATGAACCAATGATTTTTCCCGTGATATAGCAACTACTTCCACCGTTCGGCATCCCATCCTGCCGACTCCGAGGATGGTTGAAACAAACTAAAAGCATCAGAGGAATTAGGACAGAAATCTACTATAGACTTGGTAAACTATCGTTGCTTAAATTGAAGTGCAAGTTTGACTTAATTTCTTTAGAAAACTGACTAATTAAACAAATTTTTCGAACTTGGTGACAATGAAGGCCCAGCTGAATGCCTAGCAGAAGTGGAGAGATTAAGAGAATGGTTATGCTGCAGCCTTTCTCATTTTGGACAAACCGCAACCGTGCACAACCGATCCGAAAACGAATACAAACCCAACTGCCCCACACACCATAAACACCATCGTTGTCTAATGGCGTAGGGCTCTCCAGAGGGAAAAACCCATCCTTCGTTCCCGAATCACCTCAGAGTAGTGAAAGGAGTACCCTCATCAATGCTCTCATTGGTAAATCCTCTTATTGCTTCAGGTTATCCCAACTTTCGGTAGTGACTCTTGTAGGCTATCCCATATGTGCATGGAGCAACGGAATAGTTGCCTGTGTCAAAGTCACAACTCCTTCAGTTAATTAGTCAAATTCAAATCCGAGAGGCACTAAGGACCCCACTTTTTCCGAGACGCTGGAAACCTACTAGGTGATTAGCTTTGACATCCTCACATTGTGCTCGCTCACAATACACTTCTAGATCAAGTGAACCATTATCTATACTGTTTTCTTCCAAAGAATTCGTTCATTCTGTAAGTTGAGAACGGTCTAAAGGGGCATCCACGCAGTTTTATAGCTTCTCTCAGCCATTGTTGCATGGTTAAGGTCGTTTCTCCGTCCACATGACTACGATCATCACAAGGAAATAGGGCACAAAAGGACAGACATCACCGGAAGTCTGTAGAGGCTAAGAAACACATGCAGGCAAATTTATAACGCCTAAATTGGACTTCTGTTGCGATGCTTGTTGCCGAAGAATTCTTTTTCACTTACCAAGGTAACGAAGGCTAACGGCTGTTTTGCCATTAAGAGGGGACGCAGGTGACATCTGCGGCACCCTTCTTGAGGTCGCAGCGATGCCCACAAAATTGGGGCTATTCAGGGTATACAACAAATCCGCATTGCCAGTACCAAGTTGCTGAGTAAAAAAACGACACAAATGAGGGAAACAGACCGAAATAAAGGAAATTGGAATTAAAAGTAGCAAGATGCAAGCCAGCGACCCCGTTGCTGCATTACCATTAGCAATTCAATTACCAACTCAGGCCGTAACAAGAAAACCTTCTCATTATTTCCTCCTTCTATTAGACCCTTTCTACTAGTCGCAGCCAACTTTCTTTTATCCTTTTTATCTAATCTAGCTTTTTTGCATGGCTTTACGCGGTTCGATTTCCAATTCGGGTTTTAAAACGTTGGACGGCAATTTCATCAACCATCAGTCACATGTATTGAAATGCTCCTTTCAAAAGAGATGCTGTTGAAAGCCTGAGTATACAGTGGCATTATTGGTTTTGTAGTTTGTATTCGATGGCATGGAGATGGTCCTTTCAGACGTCAATTTGCTTAATTGCTCAATTTAAATGGCTTAACTGAGGGTCTCATGTGTAGAATGAGCAGTGGGCGCCTCTACGAATAAGTACGCCAAGAAGAGAAGGGCAATGCCATTGGGAGCCTCCAGGTTTAATAAATACTGAGCACAACTGACCTGTTGAAAAGTGTTGTGCATGCCAAACAAAAGCTGTGACATCGTTTCTCTGAAGGCCGTATGGCATTATTCTGTTAGGACGTACTTACTAAAAGAAAACTACGGCTCATCAAACCCGGATATAAAAGAATAAATAAACTCTCCGAGACCATGCAAATGAAGGGTGATGGTGCAGGAGGGCGAGGATGTCGATGCTCTTATCGCGAGTAAGCGCTTAGAGAAATGAGCCCTCTGCGAAACACCCTCTAGTCTTGAGTTGCGACAAATGAACAACTTGCACTTAATAATGCTATTCCACACAGATCGTTAATTAAACGCAAACATTTAGAACAACAATGTGCAAATAGGATTATTTTTGCCAAGAGTTGCGAAAGCCGTTCTACTACTTGGCTCAGACGTACAAAACGCATTCTCCTTCCAAAAGCTTATGATCTGCCTTTTAGCAACGACCGGAGCTAAGTATTGACCTCTCATATGCCGCTCAAGTGACAACGGTGAATTGTCAATTTAATTTCTGTTACATTCCTACTGTGGCACCTCAACTAATGCATCATGCTTAGGATCGTGCATAGAGGTTGTTTAACTTGACAAAATTAAAACTAAGCTACACCTCAGAACTTTATTCTACGCAATTAATAAAGACATTTCTCGACATATAATCTTTTGCATAACTTGTGGTCGTAGTTGCCGATCTGGCAGGAATTGAATCAACAAATTGTAGAGCTGTTCCTAATTGCACAAGTGATTGTTGTAGTTACGTTAGCCAAGTATGTGATTCTAGGTTTCGGCTGCCTATTTGTTATATAATCCATGTGCCAAGTCAGCATAAATTGAAATACAGTGCGTCTTTGACTGGACCAGCGATCCTGAAAAGCCATGCACCGTCTAAAAATACGACCCAATGCAGTTGTGCTTACACTGCTACTAAAAGGACGAATAGCTTTAAAACGAACAATTAATCACAAGTCCATATTGTCGTACCACACTTCATTGACCACCTCGCGTGTAAGTGTGCAGAGATGTCCTGGATTTCAACAGCCAAATTGGCCTCTAGTGCGAATTTTGCTCACAATCTGGCAAAAAGCTAGAAGTTTCATTTGACTGGAGTGGACACCTTGTCCATGTGATGTACACTGCTCTCAATGGAAGTATAATTTGACAGGGAATTAATTTTGACAACAGATGCACTGTACACCAGGGGTGAGCGGGTTCAAGCAAAGCGTCGACAAATCCGCTTTCCGTTGGCTATGCTAGCTGTTTCTATGCATTGTTTTTCATTAACTATTTCAAAAGGTTATGCAGATGTCAAAATCATCCAGGTAGTTCTGTTATCACGATACAAAGTCTCTTCGTTATTTCCTATGCACACCTATCATTAATATAGAACTAAAGTTAGCTGTTACACATCATATTTGTCGAAAACTGCGGAACAGCCCACCAAAAAGATGCAATCACTGAAAGAAGAAGCTTATATCTTGGAAATTAAGCGTTTGTCATTCATGTGCGTACGCGGTGGCAACCGCGATAGCATTGAATGAAAGCCCAATTAATGGGTCAAGTATTAAAAGGCTGGTAAATGATGAGAACTGAACCGATGCACTCCGCTGGAACTAATTTCTTGGCTAAATCTCTTTAGTCATAGGATTAAGAAAAAGGAAAGTAAATAGGCGTAGAAATCGAATTGAAAAGGAAATGGAAATAATTCCCAAAATCAATTCCATCTAAACATCCGACTCTATTACACTAACAACCCTATTTCTCTGTGACTCCACAGTTGCCTTTTCGCCTTAACGTCCTTTCACTAAAGTCACTCACGCTATTCAATGCAATGGTATAATATCTAAGTTATGCGTTTAAAGAAAATGAGTAAAATTTGGGTTGAGGCATGTGCTCGATTCGCTGCTTTCCATGCTCTGTGCTTACTTGCCTAAGAGATTAAAGCGCAGAGGCTGTTAGAGAGTTAGTCTGATCATATGATATCCAAATCACTAAGAAACATTTGTTTAGCGCGTTTAAGCAGTCTTACTTTCTAGTAGTTGTTAGTATACATAGGCCATACGAAGGAGGGCATGGTGCTTAACGCTCTTCATAAATCGGCAGCACATGTCTTATTCCTGTGCATGCACACTCACATGCATACGCTCATGAGCATGAGAAGTTTAGGTATAGGCAGTTAGATAAACAAGTTGCAATTGTTACTGCCCTTTATAGCCGCATGTGGCTGAAAATTTAAGATATCCGCACTTTGGAAGGATTAACATTCAGGCGAGTGGTTCGATTAAAGTCACTGATCGTGGCCTCATAAGCAAGGGTGAATTGTGGTGCATACCGACACGTCGCCACGCATATGGAATGTATGGGTTCGCAAAACTGCGGAAATAAGGATGCAGGTGGGTTGAAGCGAGTAAGAGAAGCATAGGAATGTGTGGACGATTAAAATGCAAGATATCGGGCCTGTAGCGACGTTGCTGGTCACACGACATAATCATGCAGAAGGCGATTGGAGGTATTGAATCCATTAAGCAGTGCAGCCTTCACGATGCAGGCACAATCGCAAGTGATGTTCATTTAGTGTTTTTGGCGCTTTTGGTCAACACATCATCAAAAAGAGTGTGGGCGATTCCCTCTTTTCTTTTCAGCTAGCATCCTCTCCACGGACGCATCTGGCCACGTGCTTGTCCTTAGCTACACCTCGGCGGCCCCGCATTTAAGTTTAAGGTAAAAATTAAGCTCGTCAGCATTAGTTTTTTTCTATTCTATCGAGTCGCCTCAGAAACATCACTAGTTACCTGTTTGTCAGTGAGTAGCCTACAGAGCAGCAAAAGAGCATAAGAAGAGGTTATGGAATGTAGATAAATGAATAGGACTAAGAAACGCGTCACTTATTTGAGCGATTAACTACACCGGCACACAGGCAAGCAATTAAGATTGACGATCAACTAGCGATTGATGCAAGTTGAGAAGAAGGAAGACACAAACGGGTGAGAGCAAGAATCCTCGTTTGATGCGATTCGTGTGAGTTCATGTGCTGACCACCTGATAGCAATGTCCAGTAAAACGCGAAATTTCGTCCCTGATGAAGGCTACGTGAACGCTTTCTTATCTGCAGATGAAGTGTACTTGTTGTAACACCAGGTGGGTGCTAAAGAAGCCTATACTCCAGGTGATTTATGGAGAGTAGCTAAGAAAATATAACGAGATTAGGAAATAGTAGAACATGTAGTTTGTTAAAAGGCTTAAAATCTTTTGGCAGACGGACGTCAGCGGTGGTTTTGCGCAGCTGCCTGTGGGTGTGATGCCTCACGGGGTTATGCTACGTCAGCCTGGGTTAGTACACCTGTCTAAGTAAATTCGAAAGTGGAACACTTGGAATCGCTGATACATTTTGCTACATTCCATTCATCTGGACCTTGCTTTAGTCGTCCGCGCTACTCTTTATTCCTCTACGCCTATTTGCACTGCTTCGTATAATCAGTTCCTATCTTATCATGACACATCGCATTGCACTGTATTTGATTGTCGTACATGCATATTACTATATCGAAGAAAGTAACACTAAAGGAAGAGACAGTGACGTTAATGGTGGTTGTGGATGCTGTGTTCATGGTGCTGATGGCGGCTGCATCAGAAGATAAATGAGTGTGAGCACGTTGCATTTGATTTTGTAGAAAGCAGCTAATATTTTTTATCCGCAGATGCATTGTTGATTGCATGAAGCGATCAGAAGTGAGTTGAGAAATTGGTTTAGATAAATGCATGCAAATGAGAAAATATTGTGAACACAAGACCTTATCTTCTTTTACAAGATTTCCTATTCTTTAGTTCCGTCTCATTAGCACCTCTGTTACTAAGATATATATCTTTAAAGCGTTTTTGTGTTATGTTAGGCTTGTGTTTGTCCGCGCATTTATGGGTTAATTATTTTTTAGCCATCGACGTCCCACAACGCCTGTTCAGAAATTTAAAGACTTGCTGTAGGCATACCTTGGCATCTTAGCAGATATACGTCATAGTATGTTCGTGGTTGGCACAAATTAAGCGACTGAAGTGCTTTCTGCAGGCATGTTATCATAAAACGTACTACTGAGGAATCCGTCCGCCATTGCGTCAATTATACAAATGATTGCATTCATTATCTAATTTTGCTCAGTTACTACTCGAGTTGATCCCGTCTGTACCTCGTCTTCCATTCTCTCACAGTTGCTCCCCACAAATATGCACAGAAACATCATTACTCTACATTGGAAACAAGTGTGTTAAGTGACTTGTAGCAGATGCTCTTGACAGTGCTGATGAGACGCAGCCATGCAACAGAAAAAAGCAACAAATCAACAATTCAGCTTATCAGCTTATCACTCGGCCTCGATAGCGATGTGCCTCTGGCTTGAACGTTTGCCGCCTAATAAATTTGATGGACTACACATCAAAAGCGGATATTTCCATCATTACTTGGCGTAAATTTCTCGCTCAACCAGGTCCATTGTTAACTTTGCATTCATCCTGCTATCAATCAATAACTCAGTCTTTGGCGTCTGTGCACATGCGCTTCCCAATTTCATTACCGCCTTCCTATAAAATGATTGCTTTTTGCAGAACCAAATGAAAGCGCTCCCTGTTTTAACGGGTACGTGCAGACCGATGATACTTTAGTCATGATGGCCATTTTGAAGTCCTTAGCCACTTGTGTGTAGTCATCCATATTCTGCCACGGCACGATTGGATGACATCAGACACTGATGCCACAGTCCATCTGCGAGTGCAGCATAGTTGATTTGTCTGCACCGTCAATCAACGTGCTCGTATGGAAGCAAATGATAGACGCTGCAGTGTGATGACCACTCCATGCAAGTCTCGAGGTCTCTACGGATAGCCTGTGAAGGAAGCGGGAATTTCACATTTACTAGTATAGAAGCCCGTGATGCATGGACCGAATTGAAGCTCGTCAGCACCGAGAGGCTCACCAAAGTCAATGCATATTTTACGCACAATTTTGTGTAAATCAGAATAGGCCACTGGTTTTCTTATTCGAACCGACAAAACTTTAAAGGTAATTTTCATTCAACTTATTGTGTTTTAAAAATATGGATGATCCATTTGTATTTCATTTGATGGGAGGTGATTAATTTAATTGTGGTGAGATGGGAAGCGTTTACGATGAAGAGTGTTTTGAAATGCCGTAAGGTTGTGAGACATGCCAGCAACTCAGGCTTCATTCTGAATTCATTCATCGGTCACTAAATCACCCGAGGACGACAAACAAGTACAAAATCTTCTAAAATCAAATTGGTATCAGTGCAATGCCTCGGATTTAAAGGCGATGCACAGAAACTTCAAACTTTTCCAAAAAGTAGTGGCTAAACATCCAAACAACAAAACGACCCATTCTGCTGCATTTTGTGCCAAGGTAACTTCGTGTATCATAGGTGTGTCAGAGGGCCATTTGCTACAACTGGAGGGACAAGCCACGATATCGTGACAATACTTGTCACCGTCGTAAAGCATTAAATAAAAGCTTTGGCATTTTCGAAATGCTGCTCCACTTGCATTAAGAACGCAATTGCTGTTTTTGCATAATGTTTTATCCACTAGTGTTGAAGTAGAAATTGGTGCTGCCCAAACAAAAAACCATTTTGACGTAGATTAGTTACTGTGCCTTGAGCCGCACGAATGTGAAAGTGAGGGTGATCCTTGCCTACATCTGCATAAATCTGTGGCTATTCACATGAACGCGAAACCCGAAAGTGTGCAATCCATTGCTTTCGCAACAATGGCGGAGACTCAATGTTATCACAAGCGACTGCTATTCAAGTAGCTTAGCCACGAAGGTAAAGGGAAAGTGAGATTGTGGTGTGCTTTGCAAAAAGATGCCGAAATGCATTGCGTCTGTCAGCATGTGCACAAGGAACAAATCGGTCTTCGTAAAAAGAAAATGTTTTTTCAAATGGGACATGACACCGGTGGGCTGCACGGTGATGTTGATTCTTTTTACAAATATATAATGGACAATTAAAATCACAGCTCACGGTTTCCATAGATTTGAACGCTAATCTGGCGTATAAATCTTGACAGCATTCCCTTGTTATGCGTCGCCTCTGGCAGCAGGAGCTTTACTTCAAAATGCACTCACCTGTGCTGTCGACAATTAACTGCTTCACCTACCTCACAGTCACACAAATGCGCTACGGTTAGTAAAGCACTAGGTTGCAACAGAGCATCTCTATGACCAGTTATGCATGCGTACTGTGGTTCCACCCTCAGCTATTTCCCTCCCCAAAGACAAAAGGAGACATCGTACTCAGGCAGAATGTATAAAGGTGTGTTTTAAACACAACTTCGCAAAGGTACGACGGCAATGCAATTAAGTAGTCCCATCACAAACATCCGCCATTCAACAAACCACTGGCGCATTACATTAGTTCACTTTGCTTTGTCCGACATTATTTCTTGTTTCCTATTACATTATATGTACGACTTTGCCCAAGTTACGATTAGATTTCGTTTAATCACTTCTGGTTGGATCTCATTTGTACCTTCTTTTCCGTACTCTTCTATCTGCTTCCTACATTCGTCACTGCTTCATTCTGCACGCACTCATCCGTCCTAGTGTGTGTGCATGCCTACAAACCTAACTACTTGGTATTTTAGTTAAAGTCCATTATTCTCTGTTGTGTTTCCTCTTCTTCTCAGCATTTCCAGGTTTCCTCTATTCCTTTTTCCTTCCATACATTGCATTAAAAGGCTTGTTTCAACTACCTATTTGCCTGCGAATGCAATCTATGAGGCTGTGTTTTCAATGTCTCAACAGAGAAGCGCTAACTAGTCTTTGGATGTCACTGTCGACCCCACCCTGATCTACTAATCAATAGTGCCTTTAACGTCACTGCTTCATCTTTTCGCATCACCTATTTCAAAACAGTAATTTACACCTTATTTTCGGGCAGTAGTTTTGGTTGTACACAAATGAGAAGGGAGGTCAGGAAGTAGCATCATCAGTGCACCAGAATTGGCCTCAATGAGCGAGTACAGATGGTGTATTTTGAATGCCAACCACACAAAGCGAAGTTTTGAGGCAGGACCAAAAGGCGGCTTTGGTCTTTGACCCACCTAGAGCACCTGATTTCTTACAAAATCTCTGCGCGTCAATAAATACAAAATGTGGGTTCGCTAAGTGAAAATCTTTAAGTGGGTCTCGAAGGGCTCACCGTTCCATATATGCTTTATTTTCGCCCACATAAATAGCAGTAACGCAAAGCTTCGATCTTCCAATTGTGAAGCATCTGTCCTACATCATGCCGGAGATTTTATAATATCCCTAATGGCTGTTTAAGGTAAATGTGAATAAGTTCTCAAGTTGAATAGACAAAACTTCGTGGTAACCATTTTGTCAGCAACCGATAAATTGCGAGTGCGATTAGCACGCTTCAATGAACTCCACCAGACATACAGTAGAAAAACAACTGAGAGTTTTACGTCTGCCTCTCTCAAGCGGCAGGCAGAGGAGCCCAGAAATTAACTTGGAACCATTAATCATTCCCATATCATGTTGCTGCCGGAAGTCACAACTAATAGATGCAAGGTTAGCGCAGAGGAAAGTGCGACACTTGTAGCATGTCCACAGTATTCCTCAGCTGCAAAGTTAGCGAGTGTCTGAGCACGCGGCCTGTGCTAGCAACATCACGCTTAAGGAGTAAACTCATCTGCCTCGCTTATGGGTGCCTCTTTAACATCCCCACCTTGTTCTACGTTAAAAAGGCACGAGAAGACTTTAATAAAGGACAATTGTAAAAATCTTAACAGCCACAGAGCTACGTGAATATTATTTTAATCGTCATCGACCGATGAGCTGTCATTCTACGGCAGCACCTAGCAAGATTTGGCTAGTTTACGAATAAATTTAAAGGTTAGTAGAAATGGGGATCGCGATCAAGGTGTAAGCGTAGGAAGGGTATTAGTTGAGTTTGTTGGTCTAAAATGTGCAGGAACCATTTTAAAAATAGTTTCAGAACATCAATATCCACCAGTTCAGTAACAATAAAGGTCGGCCTTATTATTTGTCACGATGAGTTGCACCAATTTCAGACTTTCCACTTGGGTGCCATTCCTTGATTGGAACAAACATCACATTCACAGGCCAAGCTCGTCCCTTGTCAATGCACTTTTAATGCCGATCCCTGACCGGTACACTTAATAATTTTGTTTATCCATACCACTCCATTGTTTTGACAGTAAGTTGCCTTTGAAATAGCAATTTGGCTGAGGAATCACCAGTTGAAGTCGTGGCAAATGTACTTTACTGCAACTTTGATAGAGTGCTACGCTTATGACCACGTCACTTTGTATAATTGGTGCTTTACAAATAAGGAACTGCCACTACATCTAGATAGAACCCTGCCGCGAGTAGTATTAGGGATGATTTTTGATGATATTCTCATCAGCGTCACAAGAATCAGCCCCAAAATAAGTAGTGCAAAGCCGCTTCATCAGAAGAGCTGCAGAAAACCACACTTTTGCAAGGCTCTCATTGGTTCACTAAAGCATATCACAGAAACTGCCTCCATTTTGCCAAATAAACCGTCACTTTTCCTCTGGCTTTGTTTCGATAAATGCTGACTTAGTTGTAAAGTCCTTGCAAATGATTATCCGCACAAGTAGCATGCAAACAAAAAAGTTCGTTTGCATCAATCTATTTCCGCGTAGAAAAACTTTGGGTGAAAACACTGGTGCATTTTACCAGTGATTAATTACCTTGGTAGTGAGCTTGGATCAAGGGTGATTGACTGATTAGTGGAGAAGTATGCAAGATCTGCACTCGAAAAGTTTACTCTGCGTTATGCTCGGTGATGATTATTGCAGTCGCACGCATAGCGCTCGGTGCGCACCACATGCAAGGAGCCAGTAGGCTTAATAAAAGACACGCGCAGCCACTGTGGATGGATTAGGCTGCTTTACTTACAGCATTGATTTTACTTCAATATTCTGTCTTGCCGAAGTTAGGCTGATGGGACTGCCGCGGTTCGGCGTAACAAGTTATGTTTTTGCTGCACCTATTATATGGTTTATGAAGCACTCCCCACTAAAAACGACAAGAACACGTCGCATGCAATTAAACGCAATTTTCAGTAACACTCCTTAGCCCTCACACGTGCTCTTTGCGAACGTCACATTCTTGTGCGGCTTGCACCGCACCACTTCAAGTCAACTCTCCCCTTAATACTTCTCTGTAGTCAGCTAGGTTATGGATCACTCACCTTCGCAATGTGCAAAGGTGATGGTCTCGATCTCTATACTCTCGCCTGCCGACTAACAGCTCAAGTCACTTCAAGTGATTCTGTGGGTGATCGATATGATTACTTGCTTCTCGGGGCCGTAAAGGGCAAAAAATGGCACTTGTAGGTCACAGTCACCATTGCACACTTGAAGAAGATGGTGTCAGTCAGGTGGTGACAGTGCCACTGAATTCAGATGAGTTGGCGTAAGTCGGTTCGATCCCTGGCAAAATCGAGGTGTCTGAGAGAGGATTCGACTTCACGAGTCCTCTCCTTCTAGCCCACGACATTGGCAGGCATGTAGTTGAGTTGCCTATCCACCTTGAGGAGAGCTAGTAAGGCTTGACTTACATTACGTTCTATTGGATGATGAGAATGCATCCTTCTAAAAGCAATTTTCCTATTTTTGCACGGTGATCTCTTTTCAGTGCTACCGTTTTAAGTGTCATACGATGGACTTAGCAACTGCAGCTTCTTTATGCGTCGATTTTTATGTGATAACGTATTTCCCTTACTAAGCTATTTGCAGTCCCCAATATGTGTTGCACACGACTTCTAATCAGCAAAAGAGTCTAGCAAGTGACGGTAGGGGCAAAGGTGCGTGTGACTGCGCACTCTGAGACACTTTTATCGCCCTATTCAAAAGGCGGGTCAATGGGGCATCAATAGCTGGCTGTAGAATGGCCGTTGTCAGCATCGATGGATTCACGTTATGCTCCTACCTCCCATCTAAAAGGTCGTTTAAGGAAACATAATCATTACACTATTACACTACTTTTGAATAATGTGACCTTTAGGAAAACTATAGACAAAATAAATTTTCACAAAAATGTAGCAGGTAATGGTAAAAATCCAAAGAAAGACCTGCTATTAACTGGTCTTTGCAGTTACAAGTCATCAAGTCTTAAAATTCTGCATCAAATCTTATGCAAATGCAGTACACATATACAATGACTGCATTCTCCAATGTTTCTGCTTACGTTTGTGGCATGAATTTTTTGAGTTCTTTTTTAAGATTTCAAAGGCCAATAGCAGTAACTTTCGTGCCCAATTTTCCTCCAATTGTACCTAACACGCCTTTTATGTATGTAGCAGCATATTTGAAGTGTTAAACCTCGGTGTGATCTTAGCTAGGCGTGATCTGCAGTTTGCACTAATGAGGCCAGATATTCGAGTGTCTGTTTTGACATATATTTTGACTTATTTTGTGCACATGCATGAAAAAACCTATATTGTTCACATTAAATTGTAACTGGCGACTTTTGAGGCTTGCTGAACTCGTAATTAATGTAATGCTTGTGCTGAAATGCTCAAATTCCATTAACCTAATCACTACCTCACTTTGCTACATTTTAATTATCTTCACTACACTTTAGTCCTCCATTCAACCCTCCAGTCATCTACATTCGTAGTGCTGCTTCGTGGTGCCAGTTCCTATCCCATCACATCACGTCACTTCGCACTGTGTGTTCGCCTGCAGGTTACTGCATGCATAGATTACTAAATTAAATAAGGTAAAACTAATGCTGCCACGGTACACGTTTGACAGCTATGGTCCCAAAGCATTTTGTAAAAGTACGCTTCTTCCACTCCTTGACTGCTTAACTGACAGGAAGTATCCTGCATGATGACGCAGAATGATTGCTAAAAATTTCAAAGCCTGTAATTGTTCATTTATATGAGTAAGTAAAGAGGCGCCTCTATTAATTGTCTTCAACCATTTAAATCCCTCCAGTCATAAAGGCAACCAGTTCTGCTTCAGACTTACTAAAACTTGTTTGTTGGCTGACCGGCTCATTACTTACTTCGTTAGTTTGTTAAATTATTGCAAGCCTTAGCAATTTCACTTATTTATTTTTATTAGCAGCCTCGTCAAGATGTCGCTTGTCTTTCTCTCTTCAATGCATTTACCTTCCTTCCAGGATGAGGAAAAAGCAGTAAAGTCGGACGAAACCGGAAATGCTGCTGCAGGGAATAGCAGTCCTACAATTGTAATGGGCCATTTAGAAAAGGAGAACCAGAATGTACAACAGACGAGATGTGATGAGAAGCTCAAGGAAGATGGCGGCGAATTGTGATCATAATAATCAGAATCTGGCTTTTTGAAGCTGAAACACCATTCCATGAGATTTGATTTACAAATGTGAGCTCGATGCTGCATTAATTCATTTGTTGGCACTACATGCTATAGCAATCAGAATCTGTAGTAGTGAGGTGCCATGCCAACCGTAGAGAACGCAAAATGTGGCATGTTGACGCACACAGCTCGATTGGTCAAAGCACACGTAGAACTTGCAGCTGGGTTTTAAATGCAAGGTGCATGCTGTTGGTTCGAGTTTCATTAAAAGATAAAACGATGAAAATGCATTCGATCCACTTCAATGTCAACATTTGGGCTACAGTTTTTGCTGCGGGTGCCAAATCGATTGACTTTAACTTCAAAAATGACATGGTTCAAACTTCTACACAGATTTTACAGCATTAACAAAGAACGGCAAATCCAAAAAATGGCTGATGTAGTGTGTTTTCCATGAAATGAGGGAGGAGTTAATCACCAACACCAAAGACTTTTTGGGCCTCCGAAAGAACTTTTACGCATTTTAAAAGCTTTTCCTCCAAATGGTCATCCAGAATCAAGTATGACTCAAATTTCTGTCATTTGCCCCATCATTCTCCTTCAGATTCTCAAGTAGCTGGTGCGGATGGAAACAATGATCCTCTCCCGAGCCGACATATGCCTAGGACTATTTGCTAATTACTGCAACGTGGATAATAAGAAGTTGCCTGCCAGCGGATCTAGTTAAGGAAGTGATAAACCAATATTTCTGACGTGAATTTAAGCATGCCAAGTGAGATTTAGTTTAAAATTGAGATGCGTGCTCACTTCGCACTTTTTATCTCTTCAAACACAACTAAACTGCTTGCGGCACCCAATTAGAGGCGGCCGTTCTTATCATCAAATTGTTGAGGAAGAAGTGTTGCGTGTTTGCGAAAGACAGACTATAGCATTATGCCTGTGGCATCATTTGTGTGTGATACCGAGTGTTCGATGCGGTGATAGTTCCATGTACGATGCATTTTTGGCAGCATGCGTAGGACCTCTCATGACACAAGTAAGGACATCCTTAAAAAATTAAACACCAACCTTATACTTTGGTACTTATTTATCCATCTTTCATATCTGCCGAGTTCTACAATGGTCTGGCATCTGAAGTAGAGTTTATTCATTGCACAAAATTGCACCAAACATTAAGAGAAGGGATGGACGAAAGTACAGTAAACGGAATGTCTTGCGTCCACACCCTCGTGTCGTCTTTGTTCCCAATTAGAATTAACTCTTGTGGTTTGCAAATTTCTTATTAGCTGTCTGCGCACCGTTTTCATAGCTAGCTTTCCGATGCGGTGCATGTCACAATCTTGCTAATTAGGACTTATTCCACAGTCTCCTCTTTCTATTTTTTACTGCTATCCATGCAGCTCGATATCAATTGGGCAACTATTTATGCTGCTGAGGAAACCTGGTAATATGGGGAAGGAATTTATACTCCTAAATTTATTTTCCACGTCTGACTCAAGTGAAAACAAAAAGGAAGTAAGAGTGCGCAAACATGCTGCCAAATGCGTCCCTTGAAGCAATTAGTGCACTGAAGGGCAGAGCCATCACTCAATGGAAAGGAAAGAGCAAATTGTTGCAATCCTTTGCAATGATGTATTAAAAGTACGTAAAACATTCTCTGCCCAACCATGTGCACTCAGTTGTCTTTAGATGCTGCCATCGAAAACACCATGAACACAGCACCCACTTCCACCACCAACGTCGCGGGCTCTTCCTTCGGTACTACTTTATTCAGTTTAGTAATATATGCGTACAACAAACGAATACAGTTGTGTTAAAACAGAAACTGAGAGTACGAAATAGTGCAAAGGTGTGGAGATTGTGTTAGAGAATAAAGAGTGGCAAGATTGACTGCAGTAAGCTGAACCTAATGGGATGTAACAAGGCGAGCTAGTGACTCCGAGCGTTTCACTTTCGTCATGCTTGTGCGCACTAACCCAGACCGACGTAGCATAACCTCATTGGTGTGCGAATCCACGAGCATCTACGAAAAGCCATCGCTGTCATTCCTCTTATCAGTACTAATCATTACTCAACCTTCAGCTCACTCCAACAAAGTTAGGCTCTCCTGAGGATGATAGCTATTTTTATGTGGAAGTGGATTAGGAGTAGGGAAAGACGTCGCAAAAGTATGCAGAATTTCCCAACAATCTAAGCAAATAGTAATGATGGCTAAATTAAGGTAGATTACTAATTTAGGGGTCAAAATGATGCGGACAATAGTGGCTGCGATGCTTTTTTCGCACTAAAGGATTTTTGATTCGCGTCTACGTTGCACATAAGCTCTCATTTAATTTGCACTTGCAATGGATCTTAGTGCAAAGTGGATACGTGACTTTCTGGTTGTTTACCAGTTTTCTCCCAAATTAATTACACATTGTCATTTTGCAATTGTAATATTTCTTCTAGTTTCTTTGCTACAATTTAATATTTGTTGCTACATTTATGCTTAATTTGAATTTAATCTCAGGATTATGCAAACACATATGCATTGTTTTAGTTCTTGTAACAGGCTTGCCAATTTTATGCAGTCTTCTTTTTGGTCATTAACTTTTTTTACTAATTGTTTGTTTTATTCGCTAGCCATACGGTCATGCTTTTGTATCAGCAGTTCCTATTCATCTACAAGTCCTTCTTGTTTCCACAATAGCTCCAAGTATTATAGTTGTACATAGATTGCCAACCACTACGCGAAGTCATGAAATGCTACTAGAGTGGATCGAGACTTGTGTAAATAGAGGCATCGCCTAGTTAACCTCACTGTTAACAGTAAAATATAATGCTTTAACATAATGCAGTAATAAGAGCGCAAAAAATGCACTGCACTTGGTCACCTACGCATTATGGATTTGCGCCTAGCTCCGATTAATGATGCATCGGCAAAGATTTATTAAGTCTTATAAGTTTGCTGCTATGCATTTTTAGACTCACAAAGACTAAAGTGAACAATATTCGGGAAGACTAAGCACATTTGAGCACCGTTTGTTCTAAGCCAAGCCAGTCGAAAATCTTCACAAAAATGTAGAGATGAGGAATTTGTAATGAAGCTTTACTTTATTCCTATTACTTGCGATTTGTTAAGGATTGTAGGGCTGATGTTTGGCTGTTGAATGCGAGCGGTTGTTCTAAACAGTGAATACGTGTTTAGACAACCCAATCGAGTCACTTCAATTGTTAGGACCTGCCATTTTTGACTGAATATTTTGATCCTCACTGGTTCTGATTTTACACCGCGGTTGTAATTGACCTGTTACTCAAATTTGTTATCATTATGCGAACAGCCTTTCGCTGTTCGAATGCCTATAATAAGTTTGGACAGTTAAAGTCAAACAATATTATGTCACCTATTATCCGCACTTTGCCGTTTCGAAGCCGAAGGATGCGTGACAATGCATTGAATGAAAAAGTATTTTCACGGTTCCCAATGAGACTCTCTACATCGCGCTGCAAAGTGCGTGTATCAGTACTGATGTGATGCTCTGTGCTGTTTCCGTCTTGTTTCCTGCCACACTTCGGTTGAAGAAGATCGAAACGTGACACGGTTGCAAGACGGAGGTAAAGCCATATTTTCTTCAAACATTTCCATGTGGCATTTGATGAGATGTAACAGGTAGTGGCGAAACGCAAAGCTTGTAATTAATTGGCCTTAACAGTTCGGTTTTGGTGATGCTAAGTCATTTAGAGGACAATGCATCTGGGAGGACTCTCTATATTGGCCAACGAAGAACTACATATCTCTTTTGGCTATTCTCATTCGAGATTGATGCATGACCAGCGATGCGACAAGTGGTTTACTCCCACACCAGCATATAAAGTGGCTGCTTTGGTGGAGGCTGGGCACATGGCTGTCATCCACATGCCATGAGACAGTAGGTGGTAGACAGAAGGATTGATGAGCCATGTATTTGCTGGACCAGCATCTCCTTTTCGTTTGTGTAGGATGGATGGCTGGCAGAGTGACTAACTGGACGAGTGGCCTATGACAAGGAATGGCTTATACTACTTTGATTGGTAGACGTGAAAATTTTACCACTGTTTTTCCTTATAACGTACACCCACAGGCTGGCCAACGATTCACCAGTTGGCAAAAAATCCAAAAGTAAGTTGTCTAATCAGTCCAATCTTTGATATAATGACACTTCTATCCATCCATTCTCTCTCCAGTCTTCCATCCACTTGTTAATCCATTCAGTTATGCAGGCTTTCTACATCTTTTGTTACCTTTGAAGGTAAGAGAGCTTGGAAACCGTGTCAATGCAGACCTCGAGTAGCTAGCACATAAGGGGCATAAATTAGATTTCTGGGAGACTAGATATGACCTGACTTATAGTGCATGCTACTCAAGCAGGTGTCTTTTCTACATCACAGCAACTTATGTATACGATAGCTGAGGCGGAGTTGCCATGACAGATCCATCGCTGCAAGGGGGACGAGAGAGTAGCAATGGTGGAATTTGTGGTACGTGGAGTTCTCGCACCATCGTTAGACGCAGCACTGCAGGCTGCGTGCAATCAGGTGGTAGATGGGCCGGCAGCAACCTGGCGCAACCAAGTTAACTCAACTGCCGCCATTCGGGATGCTTCGATGGTAAAGGAATTGGAGCTGGTAGAAATGGGGCAGAGCCTTAATCGGGTCTAGGCCATTACCAGGAAATCGGATGTGCGGGTGGCTGAATTTTTAGTAATGACTGCCATCGTCTGTCCACCACTTTTAAACCTTCATTGCTCTTTTATTTGCCCACTCATAATGCAAAATACTCAGCTACTTAATACCACTTCTTGTTCCGTGTTCGCGCAAACATCTATCACTTGTCCTTCATTGCCATATTGTCTTCTTTCATTCTTTTGCATTTATGCGCTTATTACGGCTTCATTGTTAACGCAACAATTTGTTTTAGCTGCAGGATTGCGCGTTGATACTTCTGATTAAGTCACTCGGTGGCTCTTGTTTTAACTTACCTGAGGGTGCTCTTGGATTAGTCACGCTCTTTGACATTGCCTTGAGGTTTCCATCCAGATTAGGGGTTACCGTGCCTACGTGCACAGCGTCTCCATCGGTAAGGTGCACGATTAAGGTGAAACAATGTTATTATTCTTAAAATTGGGTGTGCGTAGGTACCAGCAACCCGGTCAACAACGATGCAGTTGTACAGTGTCTTAGAGCTATCAATGAGTTTGTCCTATTTGTAGAAAGTGCTAGCCGCATACACTGAATGTAAATCTGGCTCATCAGCATTTCAAGAGAGCTAACAGGAAATCATTTGCACTTTTGATAATGCTCACCACTTTGAAGATTATTTTGGGTGACAAGGATACAATGAGTGCGTTGTATGCGGAAGGGGAAGGGTCATAGGTCAGTGCATGCGGCATTTTCTTTTCCTTTTTACCTATGCTCATGGAATTGCGGTGGAAGTTATGACGCAGTAGGATTTGAGTCTCCTCGAATTTCCTGAGCCGAAGCTTGAGGCCGGTCAAATGCGCACCTTTTCTCAATTCTCGGAGCCTGTGATAAAGACTGATTAGTGACTGTAAAGTGGTTTGATTCTCTTCTTGTATTGACTTCTTTACCCCAATACAACCCCACCACATTGTCCCATTTCTTGTGCGTTGGAAGCTCATGACTAGCCTGTGCTCACCATAATGTGCCTACAGCTCGTCACACATTGACCGGTGCTTGTAGGCTTTTGGGAATTAGTGTATCGTATCCTCCGAAGCCACTTCCATGGTTGGCTATCAGCGGTCACTCAGTAATGATTAGCTGTTGGTGTGTTCGTCGAAATCACCATATTTCAAATTGTTTGTTTGTTAAGGTAAATGCGAAGGATGGCCTAGTGCACACCGTGTGCAGCCATCACAGCATTATCGGTTGTAGTAGCAGTAATGGCAGAAGAAACGGGAAAGAGAGGATGCTAATGCATCTACTTTGAAACAACGCAGCATCGGAGGAAACGGCAGTGGGACTGGGTGCTTTGTAGAGAAGTGCAGATAGAGTGAGAGACCGAGATCGGGTGGATGGGTGTGAGTAAGTGTGAGGATGAGAGAAGGGCAAGTGGAAATCGCAAGGTATAGTATTGAATGATCGAGATGTGACGATAAGGAGGCATCAAGAAGGAGAGAGGAGTGCGGCGGGAGAGAGCGTAGCGCATTGGCAGCAGCACTGAGCAGTAACTACCAGCGATGTTAATCAGCGCCACACTCGCTCACTCACTTAATGAACGCTGTGTAGGCGTCCTGTATCCAGTTGTGAAAGGCGGTTTGGTGTGCAATGCTTACGATATTAGCGGCAGCATCATTAGAAAGCGTAGAAAGAGATCGTGGTGAGAATTTTAGCTGCTCTGGACTGCAAAACTTGGCATCGGAGGGGGCTGCCGCGAGTTTGGGAGACACCTGGAGAAGTAAGGGTAGAATGAGACACCGAGGGCTGGTGGATGAGTGGGCGGGAGTGTGGAAAAGAAACAGGCAGAGTACAATGTGTTGGATTAAAAGAATGAAGGATGAGAATAGGAAGGTATAAAGAGGTTAGAAGGAGAGGAGGGAGACGGGACACGTGAGAGAGCACGGTGCGTTGGCAGCAGCACTGACACTTTAAATGCAAGGCTCATAGAAACAGTAAAATTACGTTGTTTTAAAAATTGCTTTGCACTTCATGACCATCTGCAGACAAAATCATAAATAACCCCATTTCGAATACCCATTACTCATGGAATCATAGCCATCCAAGCATGAGAAACAAGATAAATCACCGACCGTGGATGAATGTGCAAATGTGAGGTGTGGAGTAATCCAACGCAACACCATTTGATAAGATTGCATGCATGCCACATGAGCTCATCAAGTTCGAGTTTCGGAAATCGGCATTTTGAAATAGGTGATGCTGAGTGATGAAGCACTGTTGAATATTAGATCAGGGTGGAATCAACAGTGCCACCAAAAGACTAGCATGTGCTCCTCTGTTGATGCAATGAAAATGTAGCCTCGCAAAGTGCATTCGCAGGCGCCTGGACAATTGTTACGAACACTTCAATGCACTGCATGGAGGTGAAAGGGATAGGAAAAGACTAGAAATGATGACAAGAAGCGGGAATAGAAAGAAGAATAACAGACATCGGCTAAAATTGCAGGCATGCCCACATACTAGGATGGATGAATGCGTGCAGAATGAAGCTGTAAAAATGTGGGAGCAGCTGTGAGAGGAGAGAAAAAGTGGCACAAATAGAATCTAATTGGGAGGTAACTGAGCGAAAGTTAGTCATATATTTGGCATGGTCGAGCAGTTGTTGCAACAGTAAATGTTTGTATGCTTTGTATTGACGTCTGCGAAAGTGCTTTAATCGCTTGATGTGCACCACTTACGACTGTGCTGCGAATATTCACTGAGATGCAAAAATTTGACTGCATTAAGACTTTAAGTCTCCAAGCACACACCGTGGAATAGCGACAACAAAACAATTGCAGCCATGAAGGTACGTATAACGAGTAATCTAAAAGAACTTGAAAATATCATAAAGATGCACATCAAAGCCTCTCAGTTACTAAGTAGATGAGAAGCAAGAATTGAAAAACAAGGAAGGAGAGAGTAAGGGAAGGAGGGCTCATATAATGTTAAGTTGACATCTATCCACAATGTATGCCGTTTGCATACACTGATGTACACAAATTTCACGATCACAATTCACTTTGTAAGGCTTCGTGCAATTGACAATGCGCTAGCAAATGCAAACCAAGCAGCTGCATTTCACTGAACACACTTCAACGTGTTCGCACTCATTCGTCTTCTAGTGTGGCCGCCGACAGCACAATGAATGAAGCTTTCACTTTTACAACCAACAACACTACCTCTTCCTTCGTATCACCCTACTCCATACCCTAGTATACAAATGCAATTACTGGATGCAGCGCGAAGAGATGTGGCATAAGGTAGGAATTCACGGTACTAGATAGCACAGGTAAGTAGAGAAAAGTGCATAAGAATGACTAGTAGCATATAATTATGATGTAACCAATCAAGCCAGCGATTCCAAGCGTTCTGCTTCCGCCACCTTCGCGCATACTAACCCAGAGCAACGTAGCATAACCTCAGTGAGCACCACACCCACCGACGTCTACGCAAGGCTTCCGCTGGCTTCCACTACCCTCATGCTATTTACACTCAACTCCTAACTTCCTTAATCAATTGCATGTTCTACTACTTCCCTTTTCCATTTTGCCATCCCACCGTGTTGTGTCTCAAAGAAAATCAATATAATGGCACACACCTTACCATTTTAAAGGTCACTTTGTAAGACGTGGTGCAATCGACAGTGCAATTGCGAATGCAAAGTAGGAAGTTGCGACTCACGAAACTTTAATGTTTTGCACGCACTTGTTTCCATATGATGCCGTCAAAACCACCCTGAACCCCAATATCCACTTTCATCAACAACGGGACGGCTTATTTCATAAGTGCTACCTTATTCGGTAAAGTGGTGTGTGCACGCAATGCTCAGCAATCAAATACAGTGCAAAGAATGTGATGATATGATGGGAACTGACTGTGCGAAATGACACAAATGGGTGAGCAAGTGTAGGATGGGCAAACGTGGAGTAGCAGGGAGAAGTGGAGCGAAAAGCGGAAAGATAAAGTGAGCCAGCGACTTCAAGCGTCCCACTGCCGCCACCTTTGTGTGTAAATCCAGACCGACGTGGAACAACATTAGTGGTGGGCAGGTCCACTGGTATCCACGCGGCGTCTTCGCTGACGATCACCCTCACTTTACCATTTACATTCCAACTCCCAACTTTTGCTGCTGGCTGCTCTTTTAATCACTTCCCTCCTCTTTTACCTCATCCAAGCTATTTGCCATCGCTTATTAATTTCTGGTTTTATTAACGTTTGTTGGTAGGTCAAAGCAAGCACTTCTTTTCTCAAATGCAATCATGCGCCTTGACGTGCTCACTTTACCCATGCTAAGGACAGAATTCGGCTGCTCATTGAGGGCCAAGATATGTTCAGGAATCATGGAAACCGAAGCAAACTACATCATTCTAAAATGTGTGTTGAATGTATGAGGCTACATTGTTGGTCAACTTTCATTAATCAGTAGACATCCATTACTGCACATTCTTATTCGACAGTAATGGGCACCTTTAGCACCTTTAGCTCTAATGTAAAGTGTTAAACAATGAGCTGTTTAAGCATTACTAGCAAGATTTTATAATCACTTATGCTGAGTTCCTTTGGGTGGTGATGGTTTTCTTGCACTGTGTTGCAATGTGCAACCTCAAAAATTACGATATCTCGATTCTTGACGCAACATTTTTATTCCGCTGCATTGTGTACCCTCGCGCTCTCATCTCAATTACATACCATGTTAATGGGAGCCCACCCTTGGACACAGCAATGACCAGAATAGAAACGCAGCAGTTAATGTTAAATTATCGTCTTGCATTGGGTGCATGTCTACTCGCAAAGCGCATCGATGAGCGCATGTCTGTGGGTGACAAATTAAGCCAGCTCTTTCAAGACCCCTGAAAAACAAAAAAAACAAAGTTTTTGGCTGTCTCACTAGTATTTACATGCAGAATTCCACAAAATACTAGGTGACTTATGCATTTATGCTCAACTGTTGGTCATGAGACATTGACCTGGCATCGTCTGAATTATCCAGGCCACCGACTCGATGTTTGCATTGTTATATCCACCAAGCAAAGCCTAATTAATTTCACATAGTCAGGCTGCCCCAAGTCAGAGCCTTCACGATTCGTACACACAAATCTACACATCAAATGCTCTTGCCCTACTGAGTCCTTGTTTTTAAGTGATGAGGTAGTAGGTTACCGTAAATATCACTAAAACTTATCGAATTCAGCTTACATAGTAGGATTTGCTCTCAGTCTACATAAACAATCTGAGCCAAATATCTGCAAAACAGAAAAGACCAAGATGTTACTAAAAGCGCACATTGTAAAATGTCTGGTAGATGAAGGGATGCCCACAATAATGGCGTGTACGCATATGATCAAACATTACGTCGAAATCCGCGTGTTCTGCGAAGCACTCTGGACAGTAAACGCGTATATCCAAATCCTCCATTGTTTGGACTGCAGCAATGTAAAACAAAGCATAAACTTGAGAGGAGTTTAAATTGAGAGTCAGAGCAATGGTTGCGAATTAGTGCGTACACTGCATGCCAATCGGATATTAACAGGCGCACACTCACCGAAATGTGTTTAAAAGAAGTGTCTGCGAAGTAAATCAAAGTTCGCGAATAGCTTTAAGCACAGACAGCACAATGTGTGATCGTAGACTGTTTTAGGGTTTTAAAAGAAAGTGAGTTTTAGCTTTTAACATGCAAGAGGGCGCATTGCAAAGTGTTAAAAGCATTTAGCAATTTTCATTGCTTTTTTGATCCCACAGGACCATTCCGAAGGTTTCTTGAGACATTGAGCAAATTGGACATCGCAGGTCCAAGGTTGCTGAAACGCGTTAAACACGTGCTAAGAGGGCACCAAAGCCGTGATACAATTTATTAGATTTGACTGATTGTTACGTGCTTTCTCACAATTTGGACCAAACAGGAGCTATCTCACTCAATACACTCATTTTATTGTTAACCAATCTCAAAATTCTTATGCATAAAAACAACTACTTGAGCGCAAACACAGCTTTACTTGTGTACAGTTTTAAATCGACAAAAATGGATAGGTATAAACAAGATGCATCAAAAATGCTTGGCGCCTACCGTGATGGTCGCGGATCCAATGTGTGATTCCTAAGATGAAGCCTCTGAATAAAGCAAAGCACACTGTACACCCATAGATGTACATCCAAATGAAGAGAATACCGAGTTGTGCGGGACCTTGCAATAGAATTTGTGATAAATTCAACAGCTGAGCAGCGGACATCACGGATCTGTCCTCAATGTTGCATTTGAATCAAGACCAGGGAAGCAGTAGTCGGGTGCGGGGCCAAAGCGTTTGAGCAGAGCAAGCATGAGGTCAAAGTTCACCGCAACTCAAATTTCTGCCCCCTCATCAAATGCTTTTGTTAAAGATCTGTTTAAATTTTTTTTTTGTGAAGAATGAGAGGGTGTCTGTCAAGGAAGATTTCTTCACTCCACCGAGTAATTAGAAAGAGCATACTTTGGTACTCGTGAATCAAATCCCCGTCATTTTTTGCCAGTAAAGAGAAGAACATGTTTGTTTTCATAATGCGTGGGGATGTACTAATATTTTGTAAGTCAACGTTTCAAGCAACCCAGAATGTATTGCTATAAGATATTTTGGCCATTTCTTTTGCTCTACACTCCTTAAATCTGCTAAGCATTACGTTTTGGCAAGAACTGAGGCGACGAGACGGGTGAAGCTTTTTGAACTCTTAGACTGATTGTGGCCACCTATTTCTAGGTCTACACCTCACACCCTGTTGAAACACGGCATATGCCTGACAAGTACCGCCCCCTAGTTGTCAGAAGCAGATTAAATTACCGATACAATCTACTACGATTACATTCGTTGTCTTAATGAAAGACATTAAGTTTCGTGCCGTAAAGTCTGGGATGCCCTTGAATAAATGAGGTTATCCCTTGAGGAATGTGGATTATTCTCATAGAGATAAAGTTTGTCTTGCATCATTAGGGAGTGCCAAACTCACTCACTTACTTGAGACAAACCTTAAAGACGCGAGGCGTCAGAGCCTTAGTTCGTCCTGCATCATGGTACATTTAAGTAGTATTCAGCAAAGTGATGCCTCTGACAGCAACTTAAATAATTAGGTGTCGATAAGGCGGCCATTAGTTTGGCAGTGGATTGATCCCTCTCCTTCGCTTCCCCAACTTCGAATACTTGGCATTTTTAAAAATTTTCCCATTAAACGGCATTAGCATAGTCGATGTGTCGATTGATGTCTTCGACTTCATGAAAATTAGATAATTAAAATGGAAAATAGGTCTCCACCTTCCAATTAAGCCAGTAGCTTTGACGTTGGAATGAACGTGCAATGTTGCATTACTTTCATTCACACCCTTTATATATGCCCACGCTGTCATTTGAAATGTGTAAAATTTACATCCACTTCATTGGATATGCAAATGTAGACCTTAGCTGCGGATTGATCGCGCAAATGTGTCAGATTTTGTGCCATGACGCTGGTTGCTGGTAGACTTAAAACTCTACATTTGCATCGTTGTCTCGTTATTTGTCTAGACTGACTATTTAACCAAACGTTGGCCTTCGCTTTTCATTATTTGGTGGCAGCTGCTTTACCGGCCCTGCTAATAAGCGATTGCAAAGACTGTCTTCTATAAGGGCTGACACTCTACTCTTTAAATCTATTTTACTTATTTAGTGCGTCTTTGCTTGGGCAATTTCAAACCTATTCATTATGGATGCATTGACAAATACCAGAAAGAGGAAGAATGTTTGATTCACCCTACTGGAAAAGTTGAGATTGTTTTAGCAGCATAGAAGTGTTCGTTGACAGTTAACACAGGTGACAAAGTGAGTTAACGTAAAAGCGCCTACAGCGAGAGAATTTCTTGGCCAAAATGAACCCCACGGTTGGGTTATGCGACTAGATTTGGGTGGAAAGGAGATAACTTGTCTGCTAACTTTGATTTGCAAATTGACCGGTGAGCTCATTGACTGTGTTAGTGCTACATTTCTGGCCTATCATCCGCAAAAGTTTCATTAAGCGAACAGGGAGAGACCAGAGGTTGCTACTTCACGTTTACTAATGTGCACTCGCAGACTTTGATGTCAAGATTGCTTGTCGTCAAATTTCACAAAATCTTGTTAAGGATGGTCTTCATATGGCAGAAGGGAGACAACGAGAAACAAAGTTTTAGCCCCTTTAAATATGGCTCACATCCAAACGGACTTTCCTGATAAGAGGTGCTGAGCAGCAACTGATTTAACCATTCAAGGTTGTGTTTGCTTAGGTTTAATAATAGAGCGCGTCAAATTGGCCTGCTTTCGATGCAAAAATTATTGGTACTAACTCACTGGATAGCGTGGCATTGTGCCATTGTAGCGGAAGACATGGAATCTTTAACATTGATCTTATGCAGGCTGCATCAGTGTATGTCAGCGCATTGTGAGGCCACTGGCCTTAAGCCATTGAGTTGGATGAGAATGATGAAGGGGTCAGAATGTTGCAGAGGAACATCTTCCCTCCCTCAGTTTATGCACACAGTGAGCTCCAACGCATCAAAAATTGCTCTGCAATTACTTATCCGCTATCACTACTTGCGTTCTGCAAGCGTGTGCTGATGTGCAATCACCTCACTTTACCAAAGGCGCTGCGATGCTACCTAGCAGAACCTTAAGTTACATCTTGCGTTGCTGTGGTGTTGCGCTGCACCATGGATGTGACATGCATTCATTTCCTGTCGAATGTACCAAAGGCTAAATGGCTATCGAAATTGGTAAGGCGCACTGTAATGGAAACGAAAAGAAGAAGACGTTGTCAAACAGATGGTAAAATGGGCACACAAAGGTCCAGAAAGGCCTAACTTCCTCTTTCTGCCAAGTGTGATCTCTGCAACAGTGTCTACCATTGCAATTATTTGTAGCAAAGTAGTTGGAGGCTGTGTGCGTAAGGAGCTTTCCTCTCCGACATGATGAATATGACAATACTTTGCTCTTCCCTTGCTGTCTTTTCGTCAAACAATCTAAAATGACCAGTTGCAGGCATGGAAAAATAGTGTACAAGCTGAATCTGAGGCAACGCAAATGAGAATGTGATTGCGACAGCACATAGCTAAAAACCGCATTAAAATTGTGATTTACAAAAAAACGACGCTTTGGGAAGTTATCAGCTAAATTTGCATGAATTCCATTAAGTAAAATTTCAAGCACTTGTGCATTTGTGTCTTTTCTTGTTGCTTGGCATTACACTCTAATTAATCGTCAATTTTTACCATCTCTGTGTGGCGTTTATAAAAGCCGCCTTATGAATTAGCACTCATCGTAATCCTGTTAAATAGGACCCAGTTCGCAACCACTATCTTCAGTCTCTTGCTGCTCTGTATGCAACTCAATTGTAAAGATGTAAGCAATGATGTTATTAGGCCGACCTGACGCAATAGAGAAGTAAATGGTGCTCTTGAGTCTGCCACACATCTTCGACTTATTCAAGATATGGCCAAGCCCAAAGAAGCAACTGATTGCATTCATTGAAGTAATGCTCTTTGTGCTGATATGTCCACTGCAGGTGCTATTATCACTGCATTAGCACCACTCGCAAATGCGCTTGCATCACGGAAGGTGTGCGTGGATGGTGTCGGATGGTGTGGTTAACGACCCAACCTCTGATGCTTTAATGGTTCGCAGCTTTTATTTCATTTGCCCTCTCCTTTCCACCACTTTACGATTCCATGCACTTCATATGCGCGGCTTCGCATCGAATTACACTACTTTTCATGTTTGCATATTCGCCTACGATCAGTGATTCAACTTGTACTTCTTGCTTAGGTGTTTAGCGTTCCGTGAGGGGCAGGCGTCCAAATGAGGCTATTTATAATTTAATCTGCAGATAATCATGAAGTGCAAAGCAATTGTTATAGCAATGTAACACTACTGTTTCTCTAAAGCCCATAATCAAGCGTCACAACAATTTGTTCAAGCCTTTGCTGTAACTTTACTCGAGATAGCTAACCTTAGTCCTATTCTCGAGATAGCTCACTCTCATGCCGACATCCTTAACTTGCTATCATGCTGCGCATGACATACCTGACCGTCAGATCCAGAGCCTATATAAAATATCAGCGGAGAAAGAAGTGATAAGAAACCTCCTCCTACGGATCTATGTTTACAAAGATCAAAGGTCCAAACAGGCTTTGTAAGTCGGTGCTTATTCTTGCACAAATTAGCGCATAGCATTGAACATTTGCCCTGGCGGTTGAGGTCAGAACCACAAATTTTCGTTTTTGTATCGCTCGGTATCACCGAGTCTTCAAAGAGATTGTAATAAGTGTGGTTAGCATAAAAATGATTTTTTTACCTAGAGTTGGAAAGGAAGCAGGGACTTTAAAGATGGTGGTAAAAGTCCATCTACGGACACTGTGACATTCAACTTTGTTAGATGTGAGTTAAGGCGTCGCATACCGTTGCACTATGCAACGTGAGCACTTCGATTTTCACCAAGGCCTACCACGAGGGAAATTTCGTCAAATTATGCAGACCGATTGTTTTACCCGAAACTCATCGCGAAATTCCCTATTCTTAGAGTGGTGACCCCTCCCGTGCAGCCAAGGTTCCCTCACAGTCAAACAATTTCGTGTGTGATACACAACGCCCTGCTCAGTCAATAACCGTCCATGCAATAAGATTCGACCCCTGAAATTGCTCCTCCGCTCGGTTACGAGGATGAAGCCTACGCACTACGGAATGGCGATCAAAAGACAATGGGGCTGTGCAACAGCCATGTTTTTGAAAATTACCTTCTGGGTGTCACTGTGGTCTTGAAGAATTTCTTGTTCTAATTGCTTTTGTTCTTAAGCCACGATTTGATTTGCATGACTAAACCATGCGATTGCTATTGGAACTCGAATGCGGGACAACTTTCATGGTTCAAGTGCATTTGCAAATGACGCTAATGCAGTGATAGTAATGCTTGCAGTAGACATATCAGCACGGAGGGTGTAAAGGATCTGCTCTTCTTCCCCTCTATGCTTTAGCTACTTGTTTTTACATGACCACATTTTGATACTCTTAAATAAGTCGAGGATGCGAGCTAGACTTATGAGCATCAATTGCCTCTCAATTACGCTAGGCCGACTTTGCAACATCACTAATTACACATTTGTCGCTGGTGGCATGCAGAGAGCGAAAGGAATGGGTGGAATGAGTACCACTGAAAGGGGTTGCGATATGCGCCAATTCGTAAAGCTGATTCTAAAATGGTATACAGACAGCTAATAAGAAAGTGACGGTCACTTAAGGGCTGCTGTCAACTGAGTAAAAGAAATAAATAAGCAAGCAAGAGAACTTTTCTTAATGTACTTTGTGTGGTTTCGTACGATAATTACACGAACGCGGCGTTCGGTGAAGTACGATATCCAGTCCCCGATTTGGTATTTTAAATGTCTTAAAGTGCACATTTGTGGTTGTGATAATCGGCGCTTTTCCATCTGCAGATGGAATGTGCTTGTTAACGCCATATGAACATTAGAGAAGTTGAAACTGTTGGAGATTTTGGGGAAAAGCTCGAGTAGTAAGGGCGAAAATAAAGTAAGTAGTAGCATATACAGTTAGGTAGGAAAGTTAAGAGCAGTGTAGTGTTTAGTAATGAAATGACGGACTCTAGCGAAAGCCTCGTGTAGTCTTTGTGGGTGTGACGCCCTCCTGAGGTTGTGCTACATTGGTCTGGGTTAGTACGCACGACGGTGGCGGAAGCTGAATGCCCGGAGTCGCTGGCTCACTTTGTTGCACTACAATAACCCGCACTTCACTTTGGTCCTCCAAGCAATTTTTCATTCTTCTACATTTTTCTCCACTTACTTGTGCTA
>CM010315.2:5759808-5808749 GCA_001923025.3 Taenia multiceps | reverse complement strand
CCGGAGACCAAACATCTGCGTTTCGTCTGGACGACCACAGTTTACCAGCTTTGTGGCCGATTCCAACAGCACTGCTCGCTCCATTAACGCCTAGCATGGAGAAACGTTAGTCGAAATCAACCTACACACAGGGATTTCGGAACAGTCTCAGCGCTCCATCGGTCACTATTTGACCGCAATCCCTCCCCAACACTCCAACACCGCTGTGAAGTTGGCAAACACACTCACCAATCGATTCAAGGGCTACAAGGTAGGAAGAAATGACCCACACGTCACCTCCAGTGGTTGAATTACCCCATCTACAAAGTCGCCACACCTTCTGAATCACTCTTTCACCCAAATCAGCCACAGAGAGTGCCTCACAATCCACATCCTTCCGCCATCCAATGCATCATCCAACGCCGACTCCACATCTTCACCGTCTTCAGCTGATGTTGCGTCTCCACTCCCACTACCTTCCAAAAGCCTCCACACTCCGCCAACCGATGTTCCACAAAACACGTCTTCTCCAAACTTCTCACGCCCTCACCACATGAGGCCATTTGGCTCACCAGTACATCTGCTTCGAGCCACGAATACTTCCCACCCTACAAGGCAATGAGGCACTTATAACAACCAACCTGACCCTACTTAGCCTATCGACTCACAAGATTCGATGGAGAAAGCAGACGCTGTGTACAGTAACTCAGCAAACCGAAGCTTCAACCACTTCCACGCCTCTCGCAGTCTTCAACAAGGCAAAAAGGAAGGCCTCCATCGAGTTCTCAAGCAGCGCCACGACGTTTAGAACCCTATAGTAGAACAATAAACAAAAAACACTCAAAAGACAACCAAGATGTATGCAAACAAACTTCATTCAACAATTACATCCGCTAAACCACATTCACTCCACACCTTCGCTGACCCTTCATCATAACCCTTGCTGTGCACAGCAGGCAGATGGTTTCAATAGGCCCAAGGCACATGTCGACCGGCTTCCAGCTTCCAAGCACATCTCATGCAGTCTGAACAAACGATGACAGCGAACTTGTCACACTTTCAGTAGGCCGAAAAAAGTACACATTTCGCTAACTTAACACAACTCATGCAGTCTGACACATGATGACAGCTAATTGTCACACTTTCAGCCGACCAAAAACTACACATTTCGCTAACTTAGCCACCTTCCAGTCTCAAAACCTCTTGCAAGTGTGCAACTCAGACAACTTCCATCTCCCACCCCACTTAGGCACCTCCAAACCACACTACATAATGGAAACCAAATCTCCAGCACACTAGCACCTCAATTCAAAGCACTCTCCAATGAACATGCAACAAGTCATTCCATTAAGCCTACGGAATCGTTAACACTTACTCGCCCGATGTCTCGCCACGCTTCAATCTCTACAAAAGTGCAGACACGACTTCGTTAGCAGTTTCTCCAATTAGAGACAATTACAATTGCATTCGAAACCTCACCAACACTTTCAACACCTCCAACATCTTCCCTGCAACCTCAACACGAACACGACTCTGCCGACTCTGAGGAAGGAGAAGGGTTTTGCTCAACACGTCGCCAAGATGCCCCACAACCTTCGCCACTATTCCAACCAACGAACCACTTCTCGACAAAACACCTCCAATTCATCATTGGCGACCACCACCTCCACACACTTGGCCACTATTCGGGTAATCACCTCCATCTGCCTGAATTAACCGTTTCGGGGTAAGCACACTACTCACTACCGAATTAAGTACCACCACTCACTGTACACCTCACCTTGCAGCTTTCGGGTGGAGAAAGTACTCACGACCCTCCACCGTCGAACAGATGTTGGCCATGGCTTGTGATAACACACACACATTGCAACGCACCACTTCATCGCCGACTCCACTCACCTTCTGCGTAAACAAAAGAAATGACCCCAATGACATCGCACTATACTCCTCCTCCTCCTGCTTAAGCCAAACAAGCACGTGTCCACAAAACTTCACTTACGACTTCCGCCAATTAAGCCCAACTCACCACCACATCGTCTACAAACTCTCGCAGGTGAGACAGCATAATGTCCACCACCGATCGGTTGGACTCCTTCGAAAGATCCGACAGACTGGACATCTTCTTGCTCCCCTTCCTTGTTGTCCTCGTTGCCACCAACGTCTTGTCAATACTCAGTCCAAAGCACCACACAGTGGCCACCGGCGATGAAGCCAAACGCTGAAAGCATCTGTCCACCACTTGATGGAGGCTATTCTCGCCTACAAGTTAAAGCGCTCACGACATTCCAAGAGCCCAACAAGTAAGAACCCTACAGCTCCTCACCATTATACATAATGCAAGAAACAATGCAGGAAACTACACCAAATCTACCTCAAGCACACAAACTCATCTCAGCCTACCCCATCATTGCGTCTTTGCAAAGGTCCGCATTCACCATCTTTTCATCTGCATGCAGTTAAGTCCAGTCATACATCCGGTCTCTTACCATTCTTAAACTAGGAAACCTTTCCACCGACCTCATGCACAACACAATAAAGAAATCCATTAAATAGAGGGCAAACATTGAGACAGTGCCACTTAATTAACTCGGCAACTCACCAACATTCCCGATTCCTCCCGTCTCCTCCAGTGAGAGGATGAATTCGACAAAGAGTTTCATGAACGTTCGCATCGGCAGTGCTCTCCCCTCAACTACAATGGCACCACAATTTCCACATCCCATTGGTGCCCACTCATTGGCAATACAAGGCTACTCACTCAGACTGGCCTTATCCTCATCGCACAGCCGTTCGACTACGTCTTTGCCAATACCTACCGGCAGGATCTTCCTATGCGTCTCACGGAAACACAACAAAGTTGTCAACGCATGCAGGGAGTGCAAGAAATAAGCTGCCTCCAAATGAGACCAGGAGTAGAAACCCGGCTGGCTTCCACACACCAAGGATTCTACAACAAACACACCATAATACCTCATTCTACACGGTGTCAGACGACAGCTCTCCAAAACACCCGTGCCAAGTGGCAGCCACATCACAACACTACCACTAACAGCCGCATGTGCAGTGATTTAGCAAAGCACTGTCACACTGGGCAGAACACAGCGTGTGACAATGACGACTCCCCTTACCACTGGATACCAAAACCAGTCCTCCCGCTTCTGATCGCCACAGAGCAGTCGAGCAGCGCCGCGTGTCGAGGAAGCTTCCTGTGCTTCCAACCCATACGAGTGGAATGCAACATTTCGCTCCCCCCAAAACGGAACCAGCAGTAAAGAAGCATGACAGTCCAACTGAAGCAGGCCACTTCATCACCATCCAAGCCGTACCGACAGGTCACTCTATGCCACAGCCACCCTCCACTACCTCTAGCAGAAACCGATTATTCCAATTCATACCTGCACAAAGTGTGGACTCGTTTGTGCACAAAGAGAGCGCTGAAGGGAGTGGCGACTACACGCAAAAAGGGCATGCAACCTCCACAACCCCACCTCTGCCCTCTTCTCCCTCGTCTACCCATAAGTGCTAGTCAAACTTGACAGCATTCGCTCAACCACCAAGCGTGCCTCAATGGACTGTCAAACATTCCAGTGCATGCATGAATTAGGTGGAACGTCGCTCTACACAACCAAATGCCGATTTCACGAAATACTGGTTCAAACGGCAAAAAACCCTCGTGAAATCCATCAGTTCATGCAGTAACACAACGCAACATGAAGATTCATGCTCTACAATTGTGGAAGAATGCAAAAAAGCGTGCTATAATGCCTAGGAACAAGTGCTGATGGTGCATTCACAGTGAGAGGAGGAGGTCATCGCCTACCCAGTGCATCGTATTCACACAAAACTCACTTGTGTAGGGAAACACACCGAACAAAGCAACACAATGCATGTCCTACCTGGCTTACGAAGAAACACGCACACACAGCTCGTCATCCACGTCGAGACCTGAGCCAAATACCAACACCGTGAAATGCCGCCTCTTCAACAATGCAAACCATCCAGCGGTGCAGCCAGAACTCACCACCTGCCTGTTTCTAGCCAGTCGGCTCAGCATCCGTCCACACCCATAAGCGCTCCTCTGCAATTAACACAACAAACACAACACTTCCACCAAAAGCACTTTCGATGCACAAGTGAGAAGGAGAACATGCTCCACCAACTCCAATGCCTAGGCGCTTTAGCCACACCCTTTTCAAATGGAGAGTGGTCGCGTCAAAATACTCGCTACGTCCCGACACACAAGTAAAACTAATCGGAGGGAGTAAACAATTTTCCCATCTTATTGTAGTGCTGCAAGTCACACCAAGCACTACTACACGGGTTCCCTGACGATCGCCTTACCCACCACCAAGGCGTACCCAACTCTCCTCCACAACCATCCAATGCAGCAGCACATAGAGAATGTCACGACGCACTCCCTCATGAAAGCACCCACAAAGCGATCACTGCAGTCCATCTCCCCTGACGACTTGGTGCGAGAAAGCCACCTCACTTTCTTACTTCATGACAGGGTAGTATGAACTATGCAAAACCATTCAGCCTTTCAGGGTAGGCATTACCAACTTCAGACACCCACTCCAAAACGATTAAATCAAACTCGGCTAATCAACCTACTGCAAAAACTAAAGACCAGGCCAGGTCACCTCTAATGCATGAAGGCACTTTCAAAAAGGCCTTACATTACAAGTGACTCTGCATTTTTGCCTCCAAAAAGCACAAACAGACCACCGATTTCACAACCCTACCAGTGTATCACATCTCCACCGTTGTTATGGTGATTTCCTTGCACCAAATTTACGCCCCGCCTCCACTAATGGCTAAAGCATCACCACAAAATCCAACCCACGCTTCGCATAACAGAATGAGAGAAACAAAACAAAACAAAACAAAACAAAACAAAACAAAACCCAGTCAACCAACCATCCACAGAGACAGCCACTGCGCCTTCGGATCCAGCAGCGAGACCACATGCAGTGGAGTCAACCGTCTCTCAGGCCTACTTGAATGCACCTCCAGCGATGGTGGACAGCCAGTCAGCAGCAGAGACACCCACCGCTCCATCAACGCCTCCGTCAGTCTACATCATTGCATTGACGCATTACAGCCGCAATCGACTCCCTCAACCCACCAAACAAAGCCTCAATGCATTCACTTACTTTTCGCAATGCCGCAGCCAGTTGTTCGGCAGTCGTTTGTGAAATTCATGCAGAAGACAAAACTAACAACAACATAAACCTGCATTACAACACAACTCACACCCTACCAACGGCATTATGGGCTAAGAAAGATGCCACTCTCTGCTTCTAAAACATTCCAATGCATAACTCACACCACGAAGCAGCTTCTCCACTTCGCCATTGTTAACATCCAAACCGTCCGATATGGCTGGTATGGTACTTCCATCCCCAGTGCATTTCTCCTCCAGGTAATCTGCTGCACATCAAACAAGTCAACTTTAATCTCCCACAATGATCTCCCACCCTACACAACTTCTCCACATTGCCACGGCTACACAGCCCCTTCGCCTTTCTCCACCCCAACAACAGACCAATTCCCATACTGACTTCTTATCAGTCCTGCTAACCTACGCCATCACCACTTGCCCAAGCTGACTTCATGAGGCATTTCGGCATCATTAACTGCAACTCACCAAGGAGAATGTAGCACTCTCTCACATTGCCATAGGCAGATGAAAACGTCTTTGCTATGAATTTCAACGCGAAAAACTAGAAGAGAACAACACACAGAGTGAAAGGTTTGCAAGACTGAAGGAAGTGAACTACTTGCAGTCTAAACTTAGCAAAGCACTTTCATCAGGGCAAGCATTCAGCCTCAAGTTATCACAAGGACACTGCGAGTACCAGGCACGAGGCACGATCAAGTCAGACACAAAATACCATGCCACAGCCACAAAAAGACACCCACCGTGTAACAATAAGCAACCAATGTCTCCTACTTGTAAGCATTAACAACCGCCACCACAAGCTGCAGATCAGTAGTGGTGAGGCCACGGAACAGCATGTCATAATCAAACTTCCTGCAAACGATGCGTTGATCCAGCCGTAGTTCAAGCGCAGCCCACTCATTAACACTATACTCAACTACTCAGCAACAGGGTAGCTAAATGGCTGTCATGTCTGTCAGGCACGATCCTGGTCGTGGTGGGCAATGTTCCCCTCCCTCTCAGATGCTTCGATGACGTACTAGATAAGCACTCTACTGTGGAAATGGCTAGCGCACCTATTTGCAAACAATCCCATTTCCAACCACGATGCGCACGCTGCCTACCAATACAGACTTCCACACAATGAACTCGGACGACTCAACCCAACGACCAAAGCATTCCATGCCAATGCCTTCTTCCACGCCTCAAATAAACAACCTCATTCATGCAAAAGAATTAAGGTAACTCTATCAATCAAGCAGTGCCAATTCTCACTCCATGAACTGTTCTGCGTTCTCCTATCAATACCAAACACGTAAGTGGTCCAAACAATTTCCTCACAATCAGCAATGTGTACCCAACCACAAATTATACCATTGCCTCCAGACAGCAAAACAACAAATTCCAACTCACATTCAGTTCAGCATCCTCATCCACTAAAGCATCGTAGAGACCCTGTCGAATTCCATAGGCACATGAGGCCACCTCCGGTGAACTTCCACTCTCACTTCTCCCTGGCCTATCAACTGCTCCCCTCTCTCCCGCGGCTGCTGCTGCGGGAACAACCGTCCACGCATCACACACCTGCGCCTCAATGGAGGGCATTCCCACAATCTGTCGCAGCGCCCCACGTCTCCGCTCCACATCGCTGCAGCGTGGATCCAACCACTGAGCCAACTCGGACAGGTGTTTGTGATTAGAACAGAAGTAATCCATCTCCTGCCAATTTCGTCAACAAATCTCCACTCATGAGGCTTCAGTACAACACTTCATTCAACTAAAGCTATCACTCCGATACAACCTTTCCAACATGAATGAGCAACAGTCGGAGTGACAATGAGTGCGCCTTACCTGGGTCAATGAACTGCTCAAGGAGGATTCGAGTTCACTAAGCAGTTGGTGGGAGCGTGTCTCCTCGGCACCCTGCACTGAAGAACTTTCACAGTGAGTCGTCAAAGTCTCTTCGTCCCCACCCGCCATCGCTCCACTGCTCCGTACCAACCCCACCAACTCCCGCAACAGTTTCCGACGAAACTCATCAAATCTATAAGCAGTGTAAAAAACAACATCCTTTGTCGTCAAGTCTTCGCAAACCTAGGGCAAACGTCACACATTACATCAAGGTTTGAAACAAGCAGTAGCGGCAGAAATGACAAACACAAAGCACACTAAACATATCCAGCACATTAACAAAACGTCTAATCGTCAATCGGAAAGGAATCCATGCTACGCGCAAAGACCCGAACGCATAAACCAAAACCCACTACGAATGAAAAGGTTACACACTTTTAAATGCACAGTCAACTTGCGATCCACGCCACCTAGCACAAACTACACAACAATACAGCAAAGCTATAAAAAAACCCAAATTATGGCACGAGTGGGAAGAGTCGCAAGGCAAACAAAGCGAACAGACAGTGAGGAAATTACTGGCGAGACCCGACAATGCTTCCAAGCTCCGTCGCAAAATCCACGGCCTCGTCCACATCATACGACTCCAGATACTCCTTCACCTTCTCCTCAATCATTTCCCGCAGAAATGGGACGCGATCCATTTATCAGACCTAAGTTTGCACGAGAACACTTTTTACAAGCCACTTAAAACACACCAACATGATCAAAACGACCCATGACACACCTCTTAAGACTGTTCTACAAAGCATAACTATATGCTGTTGGGAAACGCAGGCCATGCTTTACAAAAGCCTAAGCTCA
The DNA here is from genome assembly GCA_001923025.3 of Taenia multiceps. Classification (NCBI taxonomy): domain Eukaryota; kingdom Metazoa; phylum Platyhelminthes; class Cestoda; order Cyclophyllidea; family Taeniidae; genus Taenia; species Taenia multiceps. Next base: position 5,800,891 of record CM010315.2, on the reverse strand, counting down.
TGATCCTAATTTAAAACAAAGACAAACCACCCATTTGTACAGAAGGCAAAGCAACGACACAAAGGGGCGACATGATCACATTGAGCACTGAAAATGACCAAGAGTAGGCTTCCAACCCAGTCAACAGTGCACCTTTCATAACTCCTACGCGCAAACAAAAACAAACCACTCGCGCACCACCACAAACACCATATTTGAGAATTGAACAAACTCACGGTAGGGCGTATGCGGATCAGTATAAACAAAATAGGTCACAATTTAGGGCCAAAAATCTTACAGTCACTGACGCGTATACAGCCTTAGTAGTCCATATGGGCTTTTAAGATGCACGAATATCCGACTAATGAGTTTTCAAAGCTAAATACCTTTACATCTTCGCTCCAAATAATTACTGCAAATATAATGGTTCCGGGTTTTGTGCCTTGATGGTCACTTCTAGCAGAACGCTTGCTTGAATCAGTGGGACGCGTACGGAGGCTTCTACCATTTTCTTAGCGTCCGTACACGTGTGTCGTGCTTCGATTGCCTGGCTTAGCGCCCAGTCCAGATAGTGGGATAGCAGGGGGTTCGCAGGTTGTGCTGGTCTTCTCGACGTAGTAGTGACTCCCAGACCATCTTTAGCTTCGCAATGCACGTACAGTCACCTTTAGGGAGCAGCAATGAGTTTTGCTTGTCTTTTACTGGGTCTGTAATCTTTTTAAACAACAATATCATTGTAGCGTTACAAGACTTCCGTGAATGCAAAAGGAAGGCCTAATGCTGAGACAGAATGCGCATTTTCGAAAGCAGAGAAGACGGCTATTCGAGAGACCATATTGGCGTTTTCTTTTATACTTAATTTATTATTAGGAGCATGCAGTCTCGTCAGGTGGGATCGCGATCACTGAAGTACGCGTGAAACAAGTAATGGCAATGCTAGCACCACCCAATCAGACGAAACTGCTCATTTTTATGGATTCTGCAAAACATTGCAGACATTTTGTTCTAGTCTTCATTAATATTGCCAGTCCACCCCATAGGCTAACCAAAAAACAGCCAGGAAAATGACTGGTCTGTTGCACGCTAATTCTAGTGTAGCCCCCAGTATAGAAGTGGGTACCCTCACACCTTGCACCGAATGCGGGCGTGTGCGACGCAGCTATGAAGGCCTTCACTCAAAAAGGGATGCACGTGAACCAAGTGTACAAAGCATAAAACGATGCTATCGAATGGCATCCTGCACATTCTACGTCTGCAGTTGCACATTTTGGCGAAGGGAGGCAAGTTGCCTGAGAAGAGGAGAGAGAGAGAGAGATAGCTTACAGAGGATGCCTGACCACAGCGTCAGTGATCCTTCTTGCCACTTGCACTGGACTTGGAATTCACGGCTAGTGTCGCTTCAGTTGTTGATGGCATCCCTGTCGAACAGGAGGGGGAGGGAGGTGCCGAAGATGAACGTCGATCTCAGCCCTTCTGTTGTGGGATGTGAGGGATTCTCCCACCCCACCGCTGCCACCAATGTAGCGTCCCGAGGCTCCCTTTGAGGTAAGAGAAGGCATAGTACCGGAGCAGAATATATGTTCTGGAAACAGAAGGCTTGACGGCTGTTGGCACGGCCAGGAGGCCGGCCAACCGGCTAGTACAATATGGCCACCAAAGTCACCGACACCGGCAATTGCAGATGTGTAGATGAAGAGCACCGATTATAAGCGAATGCAGTCTTTGCCACGAAAAGAGAATGTCGTTCGAGATGCAAATCCTAAGTTGATGCAACTTACCTTCGTGTGAATGAGGCTGACTTGGTAGTCTACCGACGTGGAAAGTCGATGTGACTCAAAACTCACTTCTCCATTGGTGGCAACGCAACCCTGACCTCCTATACATCCGCTCTCCTCCAATCGACACTGTATGTTACAAAGCACATGAACAGTTGCGTTGAGGAAATGTCGGTTCGTTGGTTGGCGAGGATGAAAGTGAAGGCGGGCATTACTTGCAGCTCTTGCATTTCCTATATGATGACCTTTCAAAGAGGTGCTCTCCACCTTCCCGTTCCAAGTGGGTCAACAGAAGCAAAATGCATGACACTGGCTACCTACTTCATTCTCCGCCAAAATTTGAAGTGAGCTGTTGTGAGCATGCCATTGCCATTGCATACCCTCATTCACACGATATCTTAGCCTCTTCATTTGACCACTGAACCGACCCTCCTTGTGAATGTCGCGTATTTTGGTGACGTCGAACCCCAATTCACGCATCGTGAGGTCGGCTGTGTTCGCTTCAACTGCACAATGGCCTACCATTCCCATTTTGATTCTCCACTATGAGTCAACCACTTTTTAACCTGGTTTCTAGCACGGTAATGCCGACGAACATTAGTACCAAACAAAAAGCCGTCAACTCAAGCAACAGCGTATGGTAGACCTGGTCCAATTGGCTCCATTGCATCCAAGTAAGCACTTACAGTGCCCTTCCACTGTCTTTCATTTGGCATGGCAGTTGCGTAGGTCATGCTAACACACAAACACGACAAGGAAAGAGAGAGGAGGGAAGTGAGTCGTGATTATTACGAGACAGCTCATTCTATCAGTGACACCTTTTTACAATGGGGAGGGATCCCCCAAATTTTATGCACAATTACCTAATGCGAGAGTGCGAGGCAATGTGCTTCCATCTTGGGATGCGTCTGGTGTCCTGAGCCATCACGTGTGTCGCAGGTAATTAAAGGAGCAAGACTAGTGCACATTATTTCCCTGCTGCCTTAATTATTCATCTTTTGTCTCTTTGTACTTCGCTACGCCAACTGATGACATCTGCAGTGTTCCACAACTTCAACACACACAGAAGCCGTCGAATTCGAAAACTCACTCGCACATCTCTTCATAAGTCGTAATGCTCTCTGCAGCCTTCACTTCTCGCGACTCTCACTTCTGGTGTCTCCGTTCAAGAGATATAGGAATAAGAAGGGGAGATAAGTAGGTAGCATTCTGTACAGACGAATGAAAAAACCACTGTGTCAGAATTTCGCTTTGTCGACTACAAGAGATTGCAGTTTAACTCAGGATAGAAAATCAAAGCAATGTAACAGACGGACAGAGTGACAGTGACGTAGAGGAGACAAGAAGAGTACATTTTGTGAATTCACTTGAGCCTCTTGAACATATTAGAGCTCCGTACCCACTAAGCGATTTGCGAGATCGGTGTTCTAAGCTTCCCTTAGTGCTAATGCAAGACACAGGAAAGAAGTAATGGATCCTCACATCCAAACGACGAAGTGATTTTCAACTGTCAAAATTTGTAATTGCAACTGCAGTCCATATTTGGCAGCTATTCAGTGCTTTGCTCTCTCATTCTTTTGCAGATCCAATAGCACGCTAGCTTCCACTTTCCATCCTCCACCATCCAAATTCATTACCCTTTTCCGCAGTTGAGCTCTGCTGCGACAGTTTGTCTTCCTTTCCAACACCTTCTTCACAGTGTCAATCTCCCAGTCATCCTTTGCCTCATAGATTGGCAGGTGGTTGAGTAGGCGGACAGGTGTGTAGGTACCAGCGTGTAGTTATAGACAGATGACGTAAAGTGGGCATTGAAAGGCAAGAATTCAGGTTTTGTGTGAAAAGTGATTCCTACAAACACTAGTTGGTTAGCATTCTCACTACAGGCATTGGTGTGCATCCAACCTGCAAGAGTTGTGTGCCTCTCATTGGTGTGCGATCCACACCAGTGACGTTCACATTCAATGTCGTGAGAGATGTGCATTAGGAAGGCTGAGACACATTCGCCTCCACTCTTTGTCGCCATGAGTGACAGCTCGATTGGCGTCGATAATTCAATCGTGGAGCAGTAATTCCATCAAACACTGTCACACCCATATTAGACTCGCTATTTTATACAACTGAAAAGCACTTACAAGACTTTGAACAACGCTACAGAACCTAATTGCTCATTAGCTCTCTGCCGATGTTTGTAGCTGTATGATTATTAGAAGTCTTGCGCGGTACTTTTTGAAGAGAGGTGGTGATTGTGGTGAAGAATGGACAGCTCCAACCCACTAAAGGAATAGCCACCTTTGGTGAATATTAGCTTACATTACAGTGACTCAAGAAATAAGAAGTAAGGGCTAAAGCGTTGGTCCTGTCTCAACTCCTCCAGTTATTCAGCAAACCCACACGTTGCACAGAATAGCCACAGTCTTCTGCCTTCAGACACCTACACATTCAGCCATCCAGCAAATCAAATACGTCGCATAATCTAAGCTCCTTCCCAATGGATTGTTGGATCTCTGCTTGTCCTCTCTGCAATGTAAGCCGAGTAAAATGGGAGGAATTTGCTAAAGTGAGTGCGAATTCTCCTCCACACACGTGAAAGTAGTGTTACAGGAGGGCGGTAAGCAGCCAACTACATTAAACTTAAGTAAGTCGTTAATGTACATTCAAAATTTTTACAAAGTCGTTGATAGTAGGTGGAAAGAAAGGCGCAATTAGCGGTTAAGCATGACGATCGCCATTGGCTGCCTTTCGAGGCTACGTTTCAATGGTGGTGCCGTGCTTGACGGTTTGTCGTGTCGTGATCTCCTGTATGCAATGGCTTGCTAGCCAATTCCAGCCTCTCCAAACGTTGTGCCTTGGATCAAGTGCATTCTCCAAACTGCAAGACCACGAAGGCAGTAACGGATGGGTCCACATCTGCATCACATCTTACATCATCTTGTATTCCCGCATCCAGGCAGTCTCATTTCCTTGGTCGGTGACTTGACTTTATGTGGGATCAAAAATGGGAAGGAATAATTTATCATTCAAACCAGAGAATACAGTACTGGCAATTGACCAAGCCGCCACCCAGCCACAGGCAGTCATTTCAAGCCATTCGTGAGTGACGATTCTGCACAGTTGCATTCTGAACTGACACAGACATTTGCCGAGGTTATCAAGGAGGTGCTTCTGAGCGCTCAATTCTAGTCGCATGAACTCCGCCTTCAACGCTAAGGGGAGCGGCTATTTGAGAACAGGATCCACTGAAATACACTTTTAGCCGTCAGCAAATGACGCACCTGTCTTACTCATCTCGGTTAGATTGTGTCGTTTTTGACATCCTGATTCCTCATTTGGTCCATAGCTATCGAGTTAGGCAGCAAATCAACCATCAAATATGGGGTTGTGGCATAGCGGTGGATTCTGCTTTGGTGTGGACGCCTACTTGGCCTACCTAGCTGCAAATACCCAGTGACCCATCTCCACAACCAATGATGACGAGCAAGGCACGTGGTAGCCTCCACTTTGTAAAGCAAAGTGATGTGCAAGTCTTTCTCGGAAACGTAGCACTCTAACTCCAACTTACAAAAGTAGATGAGTAAAGGAGTGCGTTGAGGTGGATGTGGATGGGAAAATAAGTAAATAACAAGGTGGACACACCATCGCTTTAATGCAATCAAATGTTCTAGTCGTCAACATGCAACACAAGTTACAATTTACACTGTGTTGGGGTTAGAGGTAGATAGGCACATCTAGAAACTCCCAATGTCGTGCTTTGCCGAGTGGAGGTGCCATTCTTTCCACTTCACTGTTCATCTTCGCTTGCTGAGTAATCGGAATCCTTCCTTCCCATTATGATGCTTTCCACGTTCTCAAACTTTTTACGCATTTGTTCGCAGTCCTCTTCTGTGGCCTGCCTTTCTGTGTCAGTCCACTTGATCGTATCCTCACACATCGCGAGTACGCTTTGTCGATACTCCTCCGATGTCCTGTTCTTCACCTCCTCAGTCTCTAGTTTCCTTTTGATGCTATAGACATAATCTATAAACGAATTGATTGCTTCCATTCTACTCCTCTCCCCCTCATCCTCCTGATTGAACTTCTCCGCCTCCTTCAACATGCGCTCCACCTCCTCCTCTGACAAGCGACCCCTGTAGTTGACAATAGTAATGCTGTTCTGCTCCTTTGTCGATGGTTCCACCGCTGACACATGGAGAATGCCATTTTCATCAATTCAAATGTCGCTTCTAAATCAGTCTCACCACGAGGTGCCGGTGGTAGACCCTGCAGCCTGAACTCGCCTAACAAGTTGTTTTCACTCACCATCGCACGCTCTCCCTCAAACACACTGATTTTCACGGCCTTCTGATAGTCTTTATACGGTTGGTATACCTCTGTTTGCTTCGTCGGAATTCGCGTATTGCGCTTTATCACCGTCGACATCACACCACCCACCGTCTCCACACCCAGTGACAGTGGTGTCACTTCCAACAACATCATGTCCTGCACATCACTCGACTTGCTACCAGCCAACTTGGCCGCCAGCAACGCCGCACCATACGCCACCGCCTCGTCCGGATTGATGGACTTGCTCAGTCTACCATCACCAAAGAAGTCTTGTAACAACTCCTGCACCCTCGGAATGCGCGTCGATCCACCTACCAGTAATACCCTGTGGACAGAAGTCTTGTCCATCTCAGCATCATTTAACGCCTTCTTCACCGTGTCTAGCGTCCTATCGAAGAGGTCAGAGCACAACTGCTCAAACCGGCTTTGTAAGATTCGTGAACTGAAATTTATACCCTCGAACAATGACTCGATGTCCACAGTCGCGCTCTCAGACGCACTCAGCATTCTTTTAGCCATTTCACATTCCTTCCTCAGACGACTGAGAGCTTTCTTGTTAGTTGTCAAATCCATTCCGTTGTTCTCCTCCTTGAAGGTCTCCACTAAGTGGTCCACCAGTCGAGAGGTTAAGTCCTCTCCACCCAGATGCGTGTCACCACTTACCGCCTTCACCTCAAATTTGCCATTCTCGATGGACAGGATGGACACATCGAAGGTACCGCCTCCCCAATCGAAGACGAGGACATTGCACTGCTTGTCAATCCTCTGGTCCAAACCGTAGGCAATGGCAGCTGCGGTTGGCTCGTTGATTAGACGCAGCACATTCAGTCCCGCTAGTTTTCCAGCGTCAATCGTGGCCTGACGCTGACTTACATTGAAATACGCTGGCACGGTAATCACTGCGTCTCTCACCTCCTCACGCAAATACTCCTCTGCTATCGCCTTCATCTTCATCAGCACCATGGATGAGATCTGCTCCGCAACAAATTGCTTTGTCTCACCACAGTGCTCTATTTCGATCATCGGAACCTCTCCAGAACACACGACTTTGAAAGGCCAGTGTCTTATGTCGGCCTGCACCTCCTCATCGTTAAAACCACGACCGATCAGACGCTTAGCGTCGAACACGGTGTTGGTGGGATTCGAGGCCGCCTGATCCTTTGCAGCATCGCCGATGAGACGTTCCTTATCTGTGAAGGCCACGTAGCTGGGCGTTGTACGGTTACCCTGATCGTTGGCGATGATTTCCACCACACCGTCTCGGAAAACACCGACGCATGAATAGGTCGTCCCCAAATCAATGCCGATCGCTGGCCCCGTAGACATGTCTGTGTGAGATGTGCAAGTGCTAACGTGTACAGTGTGGCTGTGATGACCTCCACAATCACTGCAGCCCTTTATATCCACTGTGGCTAATCGTGCAGAGCCAATCCGTGCTGCGCACCAACTATCGAAGAGCTTTCATCCAACCAGAAGACGTAACAGTTCCACACTTCTTTTCACCCAGAGAGAATGACGCACAACTGCGGCTCGGTATGAACACGTCTGCAGTGCTGTCAGCTCCGATTTTGACGTGTGGGTGGCACAATGCAGCAGTGTAGAGGTGCCAATTTATTGACTTATGACTGACTACATCCAGATGCATATGAGTTCATGTAATGAGTTGGGAACATGTATTTACTTATTGTCACTACCCTCCTCAACATTCTGGTTGACTTTAGCATGAAATGTCAAGCAGAAAACTGGAATGGGAATGCCACTCCAAGGCAGGAATCTGGAGTCAAGTAGAATGCAGAACGCGTGCATTACCCTACGGGTCGTTAATGATGCTTTTTCTCTTAAAGTTCATATTGCTCCAGCTAAATACAACACCTAAGACTACTAGTATCACACTGCTTTGGTGTAGGGTCCACCAGGCAACTTGTGAGGCAATGTCTGATGTCATCGCATAACAAGATCTCCTACCATCATCGGTCACCTGCCATCATGACTATGTACTTCCACCCACCCAACACCAGGTAGTTCCATCGTTTCTTCCTTACAATGTGACAGCAAACTCAAGCATCCTCTCCCCCTCCTTTTCCTTTCCCCCAAGGGAAGATCTTACACGCTAAGTGGAATAATTGCTACTTCCATAGTCTACTTCTAGGCGTTGGGGTCTTCATTGTGCTGTTTCGAATATCTCGAAAGCGTTTCAAGCCCACATCGCGTGTGCCAGTGGATCCACAATGCAAGTGAATTAGATTTCAACATACATTTGGAGTCTTGCCTTAACAACCGGTGATACGATCGTTTCTGTGACCACGCTCTAGTGCTTGTTAACCATCTACATTCCTCATCACAACACCTTGAGTGAGAGACACAGCTCAGAGTACAATGACAAGCATCATAATCTAACATATTAGGACAGCGAAAAAAAATGTGGTTTGAGGTCTTGCGATGATAGAATGCATTCTCACACAACTCTTGCTGCATTATGTTTTCAAAGGTACCTCTGTCACATCCATATTGGGTGGAGCCACTCAAGGGCCGATGAAAGGTAGAAGTGGGTGCCAGGCGAGTCGCGCGTCGATTGGCTAAAGAGAGGCACACTTTCGGAGTCCTTGGGCCAGCACTCATCGCATTCAAATGAAATGCATTTGCTTTTGGCGATGAGGTGGCGCACATAGGAGGACTAGGTGAAAATCGTACTAACTTGCGACACTTGTACCGAGAAGCGGCATTAGATATTGAAGAAGCCGGATCCCAATTGAATTTGGAAGGTTGGACCTGTGAGTGGAGAGGGCAGTAGTAGTGCTTGCAATGAATAAAAATGGTGGCACTTAACGTGGCTATTCATTTGCATGATGTGGTTGACTTCACGTGGTCATTGGAGAATATCCTGAGAAGGCACCTTGTGTAGTTGTCGTTCCCCCACCGACGAACGCTTTCATTGCATAAAATCGTGTATAAGCGCTTTATAGTTGGTTGGTTGGGTAGGTACTCCACTTCACAAGTGGGACACAAATGAGCGGTCAGTCGAAGTGAATGTGAAGGATCCATTCTACTTCCGTTCAAGACTAGGACCTCCCATCTCTTTGCTTTCTTGTTAGGATCTACTACTATTTTGCTATGCCATGCAGCAGCACCAAAGAAATACTGGAACACCTTTACTGCGAAGTCATTGAACATAGCTGTCTTAAGAGCACAGCAATCCTACAAATGATCAGCCAGAGACAGAACTTTGATCCCCATGGGCAATGCAAGTGGGAGCCTAAGCACGATAAAGCACGATAAAGCGCCATGGAGTTTCGCTTTCTGTCCCACCTCGCGTCTCTACGTCAATTTCAGTACAGCTAATCCAAGACGGCGAGGAGCTCATTGACACTGACCACCAGCACAAAGAGCAGCAGAGTTCTCTTACAGACGAGCATGCAGGAACTGCGTGTCTCGTACCCACACAAAAGATCACTGAGAACTTTCGCATCGCAAACTCCTGTCTACAACCCATTTCTGGTCTGACGTATTACTCTTAAAGTAGCCTATTTTAATAATTAATGTTTCACTCTCACTGACGTTGTCACGAAACTTGAATGGTGAGGCGATTGGAAGTGCACGGAGGCAGTCATGCTGATGAATTATTTTCCATTAAAGCCTGTCACAAGGGACTTGATGACCGTAAAGAAGAAAATTACTTTAGAACTAGGCGCAGTCTGTCATTTGTCATCCTTCTACGACAAAGACTACTCCAACACTTCAGTCCGACTGCATTATCCGTTGAAGGCTACCAAATTTTGCATCAAAGAAGCATGGTCTATTGCGTAACATCAAACTACCCTCCCGAGGGCTGAGTTGCGTCTGTCGGGTCTGTGTTCTAGCAGTGAAGGCTGCATTTTGGCTACATGCAGCGGTTCAAGCCAAGTCAATCGCTGTCAGTGCAGTTGGGATCTGTGGTGCATGCTGTGCTGTTATTGGAAGCCACTTGTGTTTCCAGACCGTCTTAAGCACGTGTTCTACAACTGTCTCCATCCATCAAATTTGTTTTTTTCTTTTGAGAATTGGCCATTTCTTCGTGGTACGTGCAGTCATGCTGCTTGGTGACGTCGTGGCAGAGATGAGGAGATTAAATTCAAGCATTTGCAGGTCATTTGACAGACGTGCAGGTGGAGTGGAATGAGGACCGTGTGCACAGGCAATTGACAAACCTCGGAAAGGACGTTCCGACTGACGAGAGCGAGAGACTCACTTGCATCACTCATTCCTTTCGTTCAAAAGTTGACACAAGCTAGAGACTCCTCTTGTGTTATGTTATGTTGGGTGTCACTACTTAATTTTCGAGGTTAACACTTGTGTGAGATAATTGAGATGTGGAATGTGGTCTTGGTGGTAAAGTAACGGCCTTAGCCTCCGACTCACGTGCGAAAGCAACATCCCACGCAAAATTAAACACACTTTTGTGCACAACAGATACGTGTGGGGTGATGGGCGCATACGGGTGCCTTCCACCATGGATGATGTCCAAATCCGCGAAGTCCCACAACAAGAAGGCTTATTGGAGCACTTTCTTCTTCAACACACTAACTAATACGAGATATTCAAATGATGCGACCGATTTCAAAACATATTGGCATAAGTTGCTTGATGATTTCGAATTGTTAAACAAACAGAGACACAGATTTGGTGCAATGCTGCATTCTCGCTCATTCACTGGGTTCGTTTGGTGCCTGCTCTACGAGGCTGCGCGCGTTGGATGCGAGGAATTTAGCCCTCATTTTAGCGCGATCTGCCGAACAATCATGACGCCAAGCGATGACAACATCTCTTGTGGTTCGAATGGACAAGGGCAACCTACACCCTCATGTTTGAGTTTCATTAGGGAAATGCGTGATTCGCTTCCAACATAAACAACGTTTCCACAGTATTCCTTCTCTCGACTAACGGATAGCATATCAGGGAGGTCTTCCAATCCTAGAGACTGGCTTCCACACTACAAAATGTGTTGAAGGATGGCATGAACTGGCAAGATGTGTGACAATGCATAATCCGTGAGAGCAGCAACGAAGAGGGCACTCTGGAGGCTGTCACAGACTTGAAGGTAGCGCAGGGCAGCTCTACATTCGCTTCATTCATGCAGCATTTCACACCACATAACTGATCCATCTCCACGTTGCGCATTCCTTTAAGCAATATTGTTGCATTCTGCAGGGAGTCGGTGCCGCAACCATTGTGTAGCAGTAAGTGGTGGAGGGTAGAATGTAAATGAAGGAATCAACCATGGAGACGTGCAGAGGTCGGTTGGCGGAAGGGTCGACTACTTCCTATCCTGGCTACTTCCCTTCTTTTCAAACAAAGTAGTCTGCATCTCGTGCCGATGCGCTGTCGACCTTTTCAATGACCTTGTCCACTTCCAATGTTACTTAGACTTCTCTTACCAACTCAATTTCCCTCAGTTAGCATACTCTGTCAGTGACCCTTGATAGCTGAAACCAGCACAAGTAGAGGCAAGCGTACTAAGGCGCCTGCGCACGTCGGTCCAGCGTTTGCCCCACAAATCAACACCACTTCAATTGTCGGACGTTGACTTAGCGACCAGTGGAAGTGTCCCTTAAATACAACATCATTTCAAGCAGTTTATGCTTGATTCAATCCCGATGGTAGCCCAAATTGCTGCGCTATTTGAAAGTGTTGCCACTGCACTTGGTTCCGTGCTTACTGGATGAAATACTGTAGAATTGAGACAAATCATAGCCAGCTATGTGTTGATTTGTAAACCGAGGATAGGCTTGCACCTGCAATCTACGGAAGCATTTGCTACGCCTTCAAACATCTTTCCGCTTGCCACATGATTATGCTATTTAGATAACTTGCTACTGATAAGATATAAGCAGTATAAGGCATTACGCCGAATTAATAGAAGCTTTTTGGCTGGCAATAATGCGTTGATGAGGAGCACCAATTACAAGCGAGTGTGACTTTTATTGTAAAAAAGAGAATGTCGCTTGATGCAACGCACCTTCCTGCAAATGCAGCAGACTCGGCGATTGATCGAGAGGGGAGCTGGCAGCAATTCAAAACTAACTTCGTGACGATGAGTTTGCCTTCCTTAAAGGCAACGCAGCACCAGCCTCCCTACAAGTCCACTCTTCCCAAATCGCCACTGCATGCCATGAACTACAGGGATAGTCGCAACAGGACCCCTCCAAATCGCCGTTTCAATTGAGGCAATGAGGCGGAAGTGTGTGACACCGACTACTCGTTTCTCTATCCATCAGAATTAAAGTGAACTGTTGCGAGCCTGCCTAATTCGTTACGCTCCTCTATCACACGAAACTGCAGCCTCATCATCCGACGGCTGCAACGCCACTACTTGTGACTCTTTTGTGCTTTGATCACGTTGAACCCAAAACAACGCGTTGCAATGATGACTGCGTCCGTCACTACTGCACGATTGCTCACGATTTCCATTGCGATTTTTGAATATGATTCAACTGTTTAGTAACTCAGTTTCTGACTCGACACAGACAGCGCATTTTTACGAGGTAGGAAGCTGCTATCTCAGGCAACACCTATTTCTCCACCGACATTTACAGTCCACTACCGCATGCAGTAAACCCATTCCAATTGACTCCAATGCATCCAAGTAAGCACTTACAATGTTGCAGAACATTAAAGCAATAAAATAACCCGCGTTTCCCTAATCCTAAATTCCAGGATTCAAAATTTCTTTACAAGTTGTTGTTGGGTTCAACTTTTGTTCTAAAATGCAGCAACAAAATTTGTGTATGCACATTTAACACTCACCACAAGAATTAAGGTAGAAGCAAACATAAAAGTTGCTGCTCCGGCTGACAAACAACTTTTGTATGTGTTTTGAAGCAAGTAACAATCATTTACGGGGATTATAGGTGACTTGAGAGGCATGACCTTGACTGTGGCCTGCGGAGACTTCCTTGAAGGCAGAAAGCGGCACAACGCTAGCAGACAGAGGGATTGGGGCTGCTGGCATGACCCGAAGTCCAGCCCACCAGGCTAGAGCAAACGCAACCCATACCAGCAGTCAAACAAAGTACTTCATAGCCCCTCTCTTTCAGCGTCGACCTCGACGTTCCCCTTGGTAAACCCCCCGCGTCAGTCATCACAACGTAATCGGTGCTGGAAGAAACACCCACGAGCTAACCGTGCCAGTCTTCGAAATTAAAGCGCAAATCAAGAGATGCTCGACCACCGCGTCGCTGACTCTTCTTGGCAAATTGATTGGATCTGCAGTTTTGTCCACTTCGGAAACTGAATTCAGAGTAAGAAATTCTGCCGAGCATCAGCATGTCCATAGGGAGACGTCGGAACACCGGTCGCCATAAGCAGGTATGGTAGGGAAGTCTCCGCAACAAAACGTTTCTAGGTGCTTCATGGCTAATTTTGCCTCATTTGTTGATGAAGTGTCACAGATTCTCCCATCCGTAGCGCATGAACTTCTTTCGCACCACTACGGTTCGTCACAAGCGGTCCAAACCGGGACAGAAACCCTGTCAAGTCGGGTCCGCTTTACGCTGCCACCAATGTAGCGTCTCGAGACTTCCTCGAAGGCAGAATATATATACAACAAACAGGGGGATTGGGGCTGCCGGCATGGCATGGAGGCCAGCTCCCAAGGCTAGGGCGATAGGCCAGCCTAAGTGACCGTAGCCGAAACCGGCACACAAACAAACAAAGCATTACGTTGGCACCAAAGAAGTTGAAACAATTGCGTTTTGTCTCTGTTGCGCTGACTGAATTTAGCAGCTGTATGGGGTTTGAGGCGTGGCCTACTGAGACTGGCATAGCAGCACCCAGTAACTATGCATATAAGATTTACAAGTAATAGAGTAATACAAATAAAAACTCACGAAACCAGTCGCGATGGCCGAGTGGTTAAGGCGATGGACTCGAAATCCATTGGGGTCTCCCCGCGCAGGTTCAGATCCTGCTCGCGACGTGTCGCCTTCTCTTTGTCCTGCTCTGTCTGTCTTCGATAAAGGCGGAAGGTGGTCTGCCACGCAACACAGTGATTTAGCGTCGGTACCGTGGGTCGACGTCTGCACGATTGCTTAGGAGTCTAAAAGAGCCAAGGGCGGACCTACTTACCACCAGTCGGCTACAGATTCCCTAAACACGCGTCAAGCGCTTTAACAACAACAACCAGGCCCAATGCCATTTCAAACACATAACTTCTGGTTCTTACTGACACATTAATCAATGGAGATATCTACGTCAGTACGACATTTGACTAAAAATACTTTAGTAAAAATGATCAGTTTTGTAGGCGGCGCTTTACAAAGCCAAACAAACATTAAAAACGACTTTATGGTGCAATAAAATTGCTTGCCTAATACTAAGGATAGCAATAAATGCGATGCAGGCTGGAGCGAAAAAAATGCCAAATCGAGTCATAGGAACTAAATGCGTGAATAAGCATGCACCCCACTCCCTACTGAATTTGACATGAGTAGCATTCTGCGCACGAATGGACCAGTACAGATTGCACGAACGTGGGAAACCTCCTGAACCGGTCCGCTGAGGAACTCCACTAGTCAACCACTACGTGTGTAGCACAAGACAGACGCTAATGACAATCAAGTTGCCATCATGCCAGTGACACTAGGCGACGAATTGCCAATCACCTAGCTTTTTATTACATCCAAGAAGGCACGGTTGATCTGCTTAGAGAAGGTCTAATTGTACCGTTCCATTCCAAAACACCTGCGGTGCAGCCTCCTCCCTCGCTCTACTTAAATCATTTCAGCGTACCATGGAGGAGGATTATTACCACTTCGAAAAACAATACCAATGCCATTTCAGTAGGACCTTATCCTTCTTTTCAAATCCACCTGCACAAGAGACTTGAACACCTTACGCTTGCAAACATCAATCCATTGGCAGATCCATTCAACCATTTCCAGAAGGAACACGTCTACGAACAATACACCACTCCACTCCACTTTATTACGCCCATCAACTTTCCATTCTCTCGATTGAAGGGCGAATCACAGCCTTTAAAGAATACCAGAGAAACATGTCAATCTAAAGGGGTGGACATCAACTCGGTTGCAACTTCTTCATTGTACTTGTCGGCCAACAACTCCAGGAAGTCCAAATTGTCAACGAATCGAAAGCCTCCAATCGGTTCCTCCTAAAAGCAGAAAACAAGAATAATCCCCACTGAAGCAATACAATGCCACAATTTGAAAGGGAAAAGAGCGGTCCATCGCAACTCATGCAACAATGTTAAGAGGCATTTAAGCTTCCAGGTAACCCAATCAGGCACTCGTCTGTCCTCCACTGCAATCCATGGCTGCAGGCAAGCCTAAGTCACATCCAACCTTTGGCCTGTCCATCCAACCACCACACACAGACACCATCCAAATCACACATTGACTTTGAAGTTCACTAGCTCAACGAGAGGTGCCACCGTGAGTGCCGCATGAACCATTAAGCAACGACCGTTTCCTGTTACAACTAACCCAACCATTTCGTGAGTCAATGCAGTCACCGATCATCACGATGACAGGAGAGGATAGCACAGCACTGGTGGACTTCATGAAAACGAGCCTTCTTCTCCCAACGCCTCAAAATCCTCGCTTATCTCCTTCGCACAGTTGTGCTTCATTGAACCGGTGATCAGCAGTATGGCGCCTGAATGGTGCACACGTCTCTAACACGACCGTGAGTCGTCTGCACGTTGATAACGACCCGAGGCATCGGCGTGTCTGCCCACCTTTCCAGCCTCCAGTGTCGCCAGCCAGTCTAGCAAACACTCCACCAACTCCGCACGCCCTATCGCAGCATTACCTCTCACATCTCCGCCTCGCAAAACGGAGGCAGCCTTCCCTCACAGAGACAGCCACTACAGAGGCATTCACTAACGCATACATTGGAAAGTCGGAAAAGTTGGCGCACAGTAGACACAGCACCACCGTCCTCCACACCAACGATTAAGCGACACAGGCTGCGCTGTGATGACCAGCCACATCAACAACTCTCTCCATAGCCAACAGGTAAGCACGTACACGCAGTAGTAGTGCTGCGAGGCTACACACAAGTCTCACCTCGATGGCACCATCTCACTCTCCTCACTTCATGCAAAAATGCCAACTTCCCAATTCCCACAACTTTGGCTTCCTGACTCACAGAACAAGCAACCTCTAATGTAATCACTTCAACAAACCAACAGCACTTGTAGATGATTTTTTGCTTGAAGAGCTGCCACCAGACGCATCGAGAGGTGCCGCATCATTGCAACCGCCGAAAACACTATCATCTCCGGTCCACAGAGCAGACAAAGCAGAAGGAAATCCTCTATTTCACTCCAGTCGAGGTAATTCACATAGCACTGGTTCAACCAGCAACGCAACACCTATAATTGATAAGAGACACTCAGTGAGACAACAACTACACTTGCCATTGGCGAACACTTCAATTCACTCTCTTCACGAATTACCACTGAGGGCGAGTATCCCGACAACTGGAAGGTGTTGTACAGTTGAGGCAACTCGGATGCAAATACCATTTCGAAAAGATGGCACACTGTGTAGTGATGAGACGAGGGCATCTCCACAGCCTACAAAACACCGCTTTGCACTACACCTCTTCACTCCTGATGCATAAATGCTCACAACAGGAAAAAGGCCAGCCAGACATTGAGGAATTGCACAATTGGCTTTTAAATGTGGAAGGCAGCACTACACCTCCCAGGCCCCAAAAAACGGCAGGAACAGCCCTTCTCCCCTCACACCAGTGATCCGACCTCGTGGTAGAGCTGCCTATTGCCGCCTCAATGAACCAACTTTACACAACCATACACAACCGAGGCCAGGAAAAAACACATCCCACAATTGAAACAAGAATGTGCCATTGGCCTTACCCAAGACTGTCTGAGGCACCACATTTTGAGTGTGCAGTCACCACACTACTGAAGAAAGATGCCACAAAACGATGCGCTTCCCAAAGTCGGTGAAGCTGCCAGTTGAAATGGAAGCGAACACAGTGTTTTTTTTTAATACAAAGCCACCACTACATTATTAGTCTCCTTTCTACCTCACCACTTTATTCCCTCCAACGATATCGCAACCGTACTACTTACTACTTTCACTAGTATGGCATTAACGCCTTCAACTGGCATCTTCACAGTTCAAAAACATTAAAAAAGGAATTCCAAGTAAAGTAGAGTGAAACACACATTGTCTCAGGGACGGCTTCATTCTCAAAATGTTTCTTTCATCTTGAGAAATGGTGCCGACGACCACATTGATGACGGTGCTAAGCAAACCCGCAGTCAGAACGTCTTTAAAATGCCAATCTCAGTGAGGTGATACCAAGTCTGACCGCCACCAACCAGGGCGTGGTGCCGTTCATGGTGAGACTTGCAAGCTTTCACCACATAAGGACAATCATGTCTACCTCGGGTCCCACCACGTCTCCAAGCCCGAGGTCTGCACCACGACCATCAATAAACGCGATCAAGTTCCAACAAATTCAAGACGATCAATAGGAAATGCCTCCTCTACGGCTCTAGAGCATGGAGCATTCTTTTCCTTACGCACAATCTGGGCACATGTTACTACAAAAAGTGATTGGTCAATGAAGCATCACCGTTGCTGACCACTGCCGCCCCGTCCAATCCCTTCTCAGACCTACTTGCTCTATTCAGGATGCTGATTCGGAAAAGTTGAATTAACTCAACACCATCCTCCCCATGCAGCACATTCATCACACCATCACACCATCAGCAGTCCACAAGAAGGACCGCTCCAACCACGCCAAACAAGACGCTCAAGGACAGTGGTGGCAACCACCCTCAAAAGAGGAAGGCCACAGAGTAGTGATAACATGCTTAATCAGGTGCATATTGAACGATCTGGACATCACACAGCGGAAATGCAAAAAAGAAAACACAACCCAGAAGGCTGACTGGACTTACAGCAGGTGCCCACAGGTAATGCGCAAGTGAAGTGCCCTCCACTCGGTTGAGAAAGTCCACTGCACGAACGGTACTGCCTTTGAAGAGCAGATAAACCACTGCCACAAACCAATCAAACGGCTTGAACGCCTCACCACCACCCACCTCCTGCTCCTCCACACTCCCTTCGCCTGTGAGGCTTTAGCAAAACACAATGACCTGCCTTACCTTGGTCTGCTTGCTGAAGACTTCCTCGCGACCGTCTACTCAACCTTCTCACGTTTTTAGCATGCCACAAGACTCCAGCCAAGTCCTGCTTGCGGCTACTGTGAGCAAGTGTCGCGTCCAACGCATTCACTCGACGTCCATAGCTGAAACAGCCAAACAACCCAAAAAACCCGTCACCCACAATGACCACTCCCCTTCAATCCACGTCTTCTCAAATCATCCTTCACTCAATTTGGGGTAAGGCATATACCACTTATAAGGTGTGACACCAATCAAGGCATACTCGATGATCAGGCTCACGGCAACCTCCTCCCAACTGGACAGCACGCACGAGCCGACACTTGATGGTGCTATAATGACAAAAAAGAGTCTCTTTAGGCCTTGTGGCACCACTCTCACACCAACCTCCCTGTAACACCAAAAGTACATCAAAATTGCTCTTTTTAAATAAAAATACCCCAAACGATAGCATCAGGCGAACTGACCACGAGGCTGAAATGATCACTTCCAAAAACGACTGCCTCTCAAAGAAGGCGCACACTTCCAAGCCATACCATAAACGAGGAATAAAAACACTTGTGCATAAAGTGGCACACTGAAAAGAACACACAACTAACACAAGGAGGGAGCAACTCGTTTTCGTCCGAGAAGTGCACGAAGACAGACGTCAAACAAGGATCCCACGTCTACAACAATCAAAGGTAGGACAAGTAATCCCACTCCCAAGGTCCTCAACGTCGCCGCTACTTGTAATTACACGGAGGAACACTTGAATTCACAAAAGGAGGAAACCAAAAGCTGTGTTTCAATAAACAAATAAATTCGTAGCAATCAAACAACTCTCAACCAAGCAGCACAGGAAACCCTTACCTAGAGTCTGCTTATTTAATTGCCACAAAAGCTTCGTACATTTCTTATCTTCGCCTGGAGACGCGCACACTTGAGGAGATTCGGGTGCTCTGTCTTCCAATGACCGCTGCTAGACTGCTTCACACTGCAAATGACAACACTGACCAGGCTAATACTGCTTGGTCTCTTGCAAGGCATCGCAACCGCTCCTAGGTCAGCCGCACACCGCCGACAGTGCCCCATCTGCTTCATTTTCTCCGTGTACTTCTCCATCTGGTCCGAACTCAGCGCCACCACGATTGGATATGGATAGGGATCCGCACCATGCTAGAGAATCGAATCAACGCAACCCTGTGTAGCAGTTAGATCTCGCTGGCAGGAACAGACCAGTTACCACAAGAGACACTTGCGTAGGACTGACAATTCCAACCTTGCATACAACACACACTGCTAGCTGGTGCGCTCTACTACTCCTCGAAGCCGACGCTCACCACGCGGGGCAGTCCAGTCGACTCACCAATTATCAAGCGCGAAACCATCCAAGGAATGCCTCCACCGCTGCATACCACGCTCAAGGCACACCTAAGCCACTCACTCACTTACGTCATTCGCATGATGATGCCAACACTTCACTTGTGGTGGTACCGTTACTCGACCCTTTTCCCCCAAGCACTCCTGTGCATCTTCGCCTCGTCCAACTCACACAATCGCGTAATACTAACACTCTCACAATATTTCTGTGAAGCTAGACTATGCTGCACAACGGGACAGCCCACCTCGGACTACCCTACGACTGTCCATCCAAAACGCCCAACTCCTCAATGCTAAAACTGCCTCCCGAGTCAAGTGGGAGAATTGCGTGTACAGACCAACTGACGCTTCATCACCCTCAACTGAGTCCTTCACCATCCTCATCGTCACCCACACTTCCACTTCACCTCTCTTCGTCAACACCTCCAAGGTATTCATCTAGCCACATCAAATCCATTGCATTACCAAACAGTGCAACTCAAAATAACTAATTAATGAACACAAACTACGCGAGGATCAACAACCAACCTCACAAATACCACGAGGCAGCAGCAGTCGTTCACTAGCACCACCAAGAATCGAACACTTCACAAGAAGACGGTTCCGTTCAATCAAACCTTCGTCTATTACAAATCCACCGTCCTTCGCCACCTCCGCCACCTCCTCCTCCTGCACCAAACCGTTTCGCAGTTGGGCGTTTAGAAGCATCCGCCTTATGCCAAACCGCCATTCCAGAAGCAAAAACGTATCCAGACAACCAACAATAGCACTCAGGAACCTACAGATTCATTCCACATTCGGTCAGAAGTAGAGCACAAGGCAATCCACCTACCGGAGACCAAACATCTGCGTTTCGTCTGGACGACACAGTTTACCCAGCTTTGTGGCCGATTCCAACAGCACTGCTCGCTCCATTAACGCCTAGCATGGAGAAACGTTAGTCGAAATCAACCTACACACAGGGATTTCGGAACAGTCTCAGCGCTCCCATCGGTCACTATTTGACCGCAATCCCTCCCCAAACACTCCAACACCGCTGTGAAGTTGGCAAACACACTCACCAATCGATTCAAGGGCTACAAGGTAGGAAGAAATGACCCACACGTCACCTCCAGTGGTTGAATTACCCCATCTACAAAGTCGCCACACCTTCTGAATCACTCTTTCACCCAAATCAGCCACAGAGAGTGCCTCACAATCCACATCCCTTCCGCCATCCAATGCATCATCCAACGCCGACTCCACATCTTCACCGTCTTCAGCTGCTGTTGCGTCTCCACTCCCACTACCTTCCAAAAGCCTCCACACCTCCGCCAACCGATGTTCCACAAAACACGTCTTCTCCAAACTTCTCACGCCCTCACCACATGAGGCCATTTGGCTCACCAGTACATCTGCTTCGAGCCACGAATACTTCCCACCCTACAAGGCAATGAGGCACTTATAACAACCCCAACCTGACCCTACTTAGCCCATCTACTCACCAGATTCGATGGAGAAAGCAGACGCTGTGCACAGTAACTCAGCAAACCGAAGCTTTCAACCACTTCCACGCCTCTCGCAGTCTTCAACAAGGCAAAAAGGAAGGCCTCCATCGAGTTCTCAAGCAGCGCCACGACGTTTAGAACCCTATAGTAGAACAATAAACAAAAAACACTCAAAAGACAACCAAGATGTATGCAAACAAACTTCATTCAACAATTACATCCGCTAAACCACATTCACTCCACACCTTCGCTGACCCTTCATCATAACCCTTGCTGTGCACAGCAGGCAGATGGTTTCAATAGGCCCAAGGCACTATGTCGACCGGCTTCCAGCTTCCAAGCACATCTCATGCAGTCTGACACAAACGATGACAGCGAACTTGTCACACTTTCAGTAGGCCGAAAAAAGTACACATTTCGCTAACTTAACACAACTCATGCAGTCTGACACAAACGATGACAGCGAACTTGTCACACTTTCAGTAGGCCGAAAAAAGTACACATTTCGCTAACTTAACACAACTCATGCAGTCTGACGATGACTAACTTCACACTTTCAGCCGACCTACACATTTCGCTAACTTAGCCACCTTCCAGTCTCAAAACCTCTTGCAAGTGTGCAACTCAGACGACTTCCATCTCCCACCCCACTTAGGCACCTCCAAACCACACTACATAATGGAAACCAAATCTCCAGCACACTAGCACCTCAATTCAAAGCACTCCTCCAATGAACATGCAACAAGTCATTCCATTAAGCCTACGAGGAATCGTTAACACTTACTCGCCCGATGTCTCGCCACGCTTCAATCTCTACAAAAGTGCAGACACGACTTCGTTAGCAGTTTCTCCAATTAGAGACAATTACAATTGCATTCGAAACCTCACCAACACTTTCAACACCTCCAACATCTTCCCTGCAACCTCAACACGAACACGACTCTGCCGACTCTGAGGAAGGAGAAGGGTTTTGCTCAACACGTCGCCAAGATGCCCCACAACCTTCGCCACTATTCCAACCAACGAACCACTTCCTCGACAAAACACCTCCAATTCATCATTGGCGACCACCACCTCCACACACTTGGCCACTATTCGGGTAATCACCTCCATCTGCCTGAATTAACCGTTTCGGGGTAAGCACACTACTCACTACCGAATTAAGTACCACCACTCACTGTACACCTCACCTTGCAGCTTTCGGGTGGAGAAAGTACTCACGACCCTCCACCGTCGAACAGATGTTGGCCATGGCTTGTGATAACACACACACATTGCAACGCACCACTTCATCGCCGACTCCACTCACCTTCTGCGTAAACAAAAGAAATGACCCCAATGACATCGCACTATACTCCTCCTCCTCCTGCTTAAGCCAAACAAGCACGTGTCCACAAAACTTCACTTACGACTTCCGCCAATTAAGCCCAACTCACCACCACATCGTCTACAAACTCTCGCAGGTGAGACAGCATAATGTCCACCACCGATCGGTTGGACTCCTTCGAAAGATCCGACAGACTGGACATCTTCTTGCTCCCCTTCCTTGTTGTCCTCGTTGCCACCAACGTCTTGTCAATACTCAGTCCAAAGCACCACACAGTGGCCACCGGCGATGAAGCCAAACGCTGAAAGCATCTGTCCACCACTTGATGGAGGCTATTCTCGCCTACAAGTTAAAGCGCTCACGACATTCCAAGAGCCCAACAAGTAAGAACCCTACAGCTCCTCACCATTATACATAATGCAAGAAACAATGCAGGAAACTACACCAAATCTACCTCAAGCACACAAACCATCTCAGCCTACCCCATCATTGCGTCTTTGCAAAGGTCCGCATTCACCATCTTTTCATCTGCATGCAGTTAAGTCCAGTCATACATCCGGTCTCTTACCATTCTTAAACTAGGAAACCTTTCCACCGACCTCATGCACAACACAATAAAGAAATCCATTAAATAGAGGGCAAACATTGAGACAGTGCCACTTAATTAACTCGGCAACTCACCAACATTCCCGATTCCTCCCGTCTCCTCCAGTGAGAGGATGAATTCGACAAAGAGTTTCATGAACGTTCGCATCGGCAGTGCTCTCCCCTCAACTACAATGGCACCACAATTTCCACATCCCATTGGTGCCCACTCATTGGCAATACAAGGCTACTCACTCAGACTGGCCTTATCCTCATCGCACAGCCGTTCGACTACGTCTTTGCCAATACCTACGGCAGGATCTTCCTATGCGTCTCACGGAAACACAACAAAGTTGTCAACGCATGCAGGGAGTGCAAGAAATAAGCTGCCTCCAAATGAGACCAGGAGTAGAAACCCGGCTGGCTTCCACACACCAAGGATTCTACAACAAACACACCATAATACCTCATTCTACACGGTGTCAGACGACAGCTCTCCAAAACACCCGTGCCAAGTGGCAGCCACATCACAACACTACCACTAACAGCCGCATGTGCAGTGATTTAGCAAAGCACTGTCACACTGGGCAGAACACAGCGTGTGACAATGACGACTCCCCTTACCACTGGATACCAAAACCAGTCCTCCCGCTTCTGATCGCCACAGAGCAGTCGAGCAGCGCCGCGTGTCGAGGAAGCTTCCTGTGCTTCCAACCCATACGAGTGGAATGCAACATTTCGCTCCCCCCAAAACGGAACCAGCAGTAAAGAAGCATGACAGTCCAACTGAAGCAGGCCACTTCATCACCATCCAAGCCGTACCGACAGGTCACTCTATGCCACAGCCACCCTCCACTACCTCTAGCAGAAACCGATTATTCCAATTCATACCTGCACAAAGTGTGGACTCGTTTGTGCACAAAGAGAGCGCTGAAGGGAGTGGCGACTACACGCAAAAAGGGCATGCAACCTCCACAACCCCACCTCTGCCCTCTTCTCCCTCGTCTACCCATAAGTGCTAGTCAAACTTGACAGCATTCGCTCAACCACCAAGCGTGCCTCAATGGACTGTCAAACATTCCAGTGCATGCATGAATTAGGTGGAACGTCGCTCTACACAACCAAATGCCGATTTCACGAAATACTGGTTCAAACGGCAAAAAACCCTCGTGAAATCCATCAGTTCATGCAGTAACACAACGCAACATGAAGATTCATGCTCTACAATTGTGGAAGAATGCAAAAAAGCGTGCTATAATGCCTAGGAACAAGTGCTGATGGTGCATTCACAGTGAGAGGAGGAGGTCATCGCCTACCCAGTGCATCGTATTCACACAAAACTCACTTGTGTAGGGAAACACACCGAACAAAGCAACACAATGCATGTCCTACCTGGCTTACGAAGAAACACGCACACACAGCTCGTCATCCACGTCGAGACCTGAGCCAAATACCAACACCGTGAAATGCCGCCTCTTCAACAATGCAAACCATCCAGCGGTGCAGCCAGAACTCACCACCTGCCTGTTTCTAGCCAGTCGGCTCAGCATCCGTCCACACCCATAAGCGCTCCTCTGCAATTAACACAACAAACACAACACTTCCACCAAAAGCACTTTCGATGCACAAGTGAGAAGGAGAACATGCTCCACCAACTCCAATGCCTAGGCGCTTTAGCCACACCCTTTTCAAATGGAGAGTGGTCGCGTCAAAATACTCGCTACGTCCCGACACACAAGTAAAACTAATCGGAGGGAGTAAACAATTTTCCCATCTTATTGTAGTGCTGCAAGTCACACCAAGCACTACTACACGGGTTCCCTGACGATCGCCTTACCCACCACCAAGGCGTACCCAACTCTCCTCCACAACCATCCAATGCAGCAGCACATAGAGAATGTCACGACGCACTCCCTCATGAAAGCACCCACAAAGCGATCACTGCAGTCCATCTCCCCTGACGACTTGGTGCGAGAAAGCCACCTCACTTTCTTACTTCATGACAGGGTAGTATGAACTATGCAAAACCATTCAGCCTTTCAGGGTAGGCATTACCAACTTCAGACACCCACTCCAAAACGATTAAATCAAACTCGGCTAATCAACCTACTGCAAAAACTAAAGACCAGGCCAGGTCACCTCTAATGCATGAAGGCACTTTCAAAAAGGCCTTACATTACAAGTGACTCTGCATTTTTGCCTCCAAAAAGCACAAACAGACCACCGATTTCACAACCCTACCAGTGTATCACATCTCCACCGTTGTTATGGTGATTTCCTTGCACCAAATTTACGCCCCGCCTCCACTAATGGCTAAAGCATCACCACAAAATCCAACCCACGCTTCGCATAACAGAATGAGAGAAACAAAACAAAACAAAACAAAACAAAACAAAACAAAACCCAGTCAACCAACCATCCACAGAGACAGCCACTGCGCCTTCGGATCCAGCAGCGAGACCACATGCAGTGGAGTCAACCGTCTCTCAGGCCTACTTGAATGCACCTCCAGCGATGGTGGACAGCCAGTCAGCAGCAGAGACACCCACCGCTCCATCAACGCCTCCGTCAGTCTACATCATTGCATTGACGCATTACAGCCGCAATCGACTCCCTCAACCCACCAAACAAAGCCTCAATGCATTCACTTACTTTTCGCAATGCCGCAGCCAGTTGTTCGGCAGTCGTTTGTGAAATTCATGCAGAAGACAAAACTAACAACAACATAAACCTGCATTACAACACAACTCACACCCTACCAACGGCATTATGGGCTAAGAAAGATGCCACTCTCTGCTTCTAAAACATTACCAATGCATAACTCACACCACGAAGCAGCTTCTCCACTTCCCATTGTTAACATCCAAACCGTCCATATGGTTGCTATGGTACTTCCATCCCCAGTGCATTTCTCCTCCAGGTAATCTGCTGCACATCAAACAAGTCAACTTTAATCTCCCACAATGATCTCCCACCCTACACAACTTCTCCACATTGCCACGGCTACACAGCCCCTTCGCCTTTCTCCACCCCAACAACAGACCAATTCCCATACTGACTTCTTATCAGTCCTGCTAACCTACGCCATCACCACTTGCCCAAGCTGACTTCATGAGGCATTTCGGCATCATTAACTGCAACTCACCAAGGAGAATGTAGCACTCTCTCACATTGCCATAGGCAGATGAAAACGTCTTTGCTATGAATTTCAACGCGAAAAACTAGAAGAGAACAACACACAGAGTGAAAGGTTTGCAAGACTGAAGGAAGTGAACTACTTGCAGTCTAAACTTAGCAAAGCACTTTCATCAGGGCAAGCATTCAGCCTCAAGTTATCACAAGGACACTGCGAGTACCAGGCACGAGGCACGATCAAGTCAGACACAAAATACCATGCCACAGCCACAAAAAGACACCCACCGTGTAACAATAAGCAACCAATGTCTCCTACTTGTAAGCATTAACAACCGCCACCACAAGCTGCAGATCAGTAGTGGTGAGGCCACGGAACAGCATGTCATAATCAAACTTCCTGCAAACGATGCGTTGATCCAGCCGTAGTTCAAGCGCAGCCCACTCATTAACACTATACTCAACTACTCAGCAACAGGGTAGCTAAATGGCTGTCATGTCTGTCAGGCACGATCCTGGTCGTGGTGGGCAATGTTCCCCTCCCTCTCAGATGCTTCGATGACGTACTAGATAAGCACTCTACTGTGGAAATGGCTAGCGCACCTATTTGCAAACAATCCCATTTCCAACCACGATGCGCACGCTGCCTACCAATACAGACTTCCACACAATGAACTCGGACGACTCAACCCAACGACCAAAGCATTCCATGCCAATGCCTTCTTCCACGCCTCAAATAAACAACCTCATTCATGCAAAAAGAATTAAGGTAACTCTATCAATCAAGCAGTGCCAATTCTCACTCCATGAACTGTTCTGCGTTCTCCTATCAATACCAAACACGTAAGTGGTCCAAACAATTTCCTCACAATCAGCAATATGTGTACCCAACCACAAATCAAACCCTTACTTCCAGACAGCAAAACAGCAAATTCCAACTCACATTCAGTTCAGCATCCTCATCCACTAAAGCATCGTAGAGACCCTGTCGAATTCCATAGGCACATGAGGCCACCTCCGGTGAACTTCCACTCTCACTTCTCCCTGGCCTATCAACTGCTCCCCTCTCTCCCGCGGCTGCTGCTGCGGGAACAACCGTCCACGCATCACACACCTGCGCCTCAATGGAGGGCATTCCCACAATCTGTCGCAGCGCCCCACGTCTCCGCTCCACATCGCTGCAGCGTGGATCCAACCACTGAGCCAACTCGGACAGGTGTTTGTGATTAGAACAGAAGTAATCCATCTCCTGCCAATTTCGTCAACAAATCTCCACTCATGAGGCTTCAGTACAACACTTCATTCAACTAAAGCTATCACTCCGATACAACCTTTCCAACATGAATGAGCAACAGTCGGAGTGACAATGAGTGCGCCTTACCTGGGTCAATGAACTGCTCAAGGAGGATTCGAGTTCACTAAGCAGTTGGTGGGAGCGTGTCTCCTCGGCACCCTGCACTGAAGAACTTTCACAGTGAGTCGTCAAAGTCTCTTCGTCCCCACCCACCATCGCTCCACTGCTCCGTACCAACCCCACCAACTCCCGCAACAGTTTCCGACGAAACTCATCAAATCTATAAGCAGTGTAAAAAACAACATCCTTTGTCGTCAAGTCTTCGCAAACCTAGGGCAAACGTCACACATTACATCAAGGTTTGAAACAAGCAGTAGCGGCAGAAATGACAAACACAAAGCACACTAAACATATCCAGCACATTAACAAAAACGTCTAATCGTCAATCGGAAAGGAATCCATGCTACGCGCAAAGACCCGAACGCATAAACCAAAACCCACTACGAATGAAAAGGTTACACACTTTTAAATGCACAGTCAACTTGCGATCCACGCCACCTAGCACAAACTACACAACAATACAGCAAAGCTATAAAAAAACCCAAATTATGGCACGAGTGGGAAGAGTCGCAAGGCAAACAAAGCGAACAGACAGTGAGGAAATTACTGGCGAGACCCGACAATGCTTCCAAGCTCCGTCGCAAAATCCACGGCCTCGTCCACATCATACGACTCCAGATACTCCTTCACCTTCTCCTCAATCATTTCCCGCAGAAATGGGACGCGATCCATTTATCAGACCTAAGTTTGCACGAGAACACTTTTTACAAGCCACTTAAAACACACCAACATGATCAAAACGACCCATGACACACCTCTTAAGACTGTTCTACAAAGCATAACTATATGCTGTTGGGAAACGCAGGCCATGCTTTACAAAAGCCTAAGCTCATGATCCTAATTTAAAACAAAGACAAACCACCCATTTGTACAGAAGGCAAAGCAACGACACAAAGGGGCGACATGATCACATTGAGCACTGAAAATGACCAAGAGTAGGCTTCCAACCCAGTCAACAGTGCACCTTTCATAACTCCTACGCGCAAACAAAAACAAACCACTCGCGCACCACCACAAACACCATATTTGAGAATTGAACAAACTCACGGTAGGGCGTATGCGGATCAGTATAAACAAAATAGGTCACAATTTAGGGCCAAAAATCTTACAGTCACTGACGCGTATACAGCCTTAGTAGTCCATATGGGCTTTTAAGATGCACGAATATCCGACTAATGAGTTTTCAAAGCTAAATACCTTTACATCTTCGCTCCAAATAATTACTGCAAATATAATGGTTCCGGGTTTTGTGCCTTGATGGTCACTTCTAGCAGAACGCTTGCTTGAATCAGTGGGACGCGTACGGAGGCTTCTACCATTTTCTTAGCGTCCGTACACGTGTGTCGTGCTTCGATTGCCTGGCTTAGCGCCCAGTCCAGATAGTGGGATAGCAGGGGGTTCGCAGGTTGTGCTGGTCTTCTCGACGTAGTAGTGACTCCCAGACCATCTTTAGCTTCGCAATGCACGTACAGTCACCTTTAGGGAGCAGCAATGAGTTTTGCTTGTCTTTTACTGGGTCTGTAATCTTTTTAAACAACAATATCATTGTGCGTTACAAGACTTCCGTGAATGCAAAAGGAAGGCCTAATGCTGAGACAGAATGCGCATTTTCGAAAGCAGAGAAGACGGCTATTCGAGAGACCATATTGGCGTTTTCTTTTATACTTAATTTATTATTAGGAGCATGCAGTCTCGTCAGGTGGGATCGCGATCACTGAAGTACGCGTGAAACAAG
Organism: Taenia multiceps; assembly: GCA_001923025.3. NCBI lineage: Eukaryota > Metazoa > Platyhelminthes > Cestoda > Cyclophyllidea > Taeniidae > Taenia > Taenia multiceps. The sequence continues at coordinate 5,771,618 of CM010315.2, read as the reverse complement.
TAATGGCAATGCTAGCACCACCCAATCAGACGAAACTGCTCATTTTTATGGATTCTGCAAAACATTGCAGACATTTTGTTCTAGTCTTCATTAATATTGCCAGTCCACCCCATAGGCTAACCAAAAAACAGCCAGGAAAATGACTGGTCTGTTGCACGCTAATTCTAGTGTAGCCCCCAGTATAGAAGTGGGTACCCTCACACCTTGCACCGAATGCGGGCGTGTGCGACGCAGCTATGAAGGCCTTCACTCAAAAAGGGATGCACGTGAACCAAGTGTACAAAGCATAAAACGATGCTATCGAATGGCATCCTGCACATTCTACGTCTGCAGTTGCACATTTTGGCGAAGGGAGGCAAGTTGCCTGAAAAGAGGAGAGAGAGAGAGAGAGAGAGAGAGCTTACAGAGGATGCCTGACCACAGCGTCAGTGACCCTTCTTGCCACTTGCACTGGACTTGGAATTCACGGCTAGTGTCGCTTCAGTTGTTGATGTCATCCCTGTCGAACAGGAGGGCGAGGGAGGTGCCGAAGATGAACGTCGATCTCAGCCCTTCTGTTGTGGGATGTGAGGGATTCTCCCATCCCACCGCTGCCACCAATGTAGCGTCCCGAGGCTCCCTTTGAGGTAAGAGAAGGCATAGTACCGGAGCAGAATATATGTTCTGGAAACAGAAGGCTTGACGGCTGTTGGCACGGCCAGGAGGCCGGCCAACCGGCTAGTACAATATGGCCACCAAAGTCACCGACACCGGCAATTGCAGATGCGTAGATGAAGAGCACCGATTATAAGCGAATGCAGTCTTTGCCACGAAAAGAGAATGTCGTTCGAGATGCAAATCCTAAGTTGATGCAACTTACCTTCGTGTGAATGAGGCTGACTTGGTAGTCTACCGACGTGGAAAGTCGATGTGACTCAAAACTCACTTCTCCATTGGTGGCAACGCAACCCTGACCTCCTATACATCCGCTCTCCTCCAATCGACACTGTATGTTACAAAGCACATGAACAGTTGCGTTGAGGAAATGTCGGTTCGTTGGTTGGCGAGGATGAAAGTGAAGGCGGGCATTACTTGCAGCTCTTGCATTTCCTATATGATGACCTTTCAAAGAGGTGCTCTCCACCTCCCCGTTCCAAGTGGGTCAACAGAAGCGAAATGCGTGACACTGGCTACCTACTTCATTCTCCGCCAAAATTTGAAGTGAGCTGTTGTGAGCATGCCATTGCCATTGCATACCCTCATTCACACGATATCTTAGCCTCTTCATTTGACCACTGAACCGACCCTCCTTGTGAATGTCGCGTATTTTGGTGACGTCGAACCCCAATTCACGCATCGTGAGGTCGGCTGTGTTCGCTTCAACTGCACAATGGCCTACCATTCCCATTTTGATTCTCCACTATGAGTCAACCACTTTTTAACCTGGTTTCTAGCACGGTAATGCCGACGAACATTAGTACCAAACAAAAAGCCGTCAACTCAAGCAACAGCGTATGGTAGACCTGGTCCAATTGGCTCCATTGCATCCAAGTAAGCACTTACAGTGCCCTTCCACTGTCTTTCATTTGGCATGGCAGTTGCGTAGGTCATGCTAACACACAAACACGACAAGGAAAGAGAGAGGAGGGAAGTGAGTCGTGATTATTACGAGACAGCTCATTCTATCAGTGACACCTTTTTACAATGGGGAGGGATCCCCCAAATTTTATGCACAATTACCTAATGCGAGAGTGCGAGGCAATGTGCTTCCATCTTGGGATGCGTCTGGTGTCCTGAGCCATCACGTGTGTCGCAGGTAATTAAAGGAGCAAGACTAGTGAACATTATTTCCCTGCTGCCTTAATTATTCATCTTTTGTCTCTTTGTACTTCGCTACGCCAACTGATGACATCTGCAGTGCTCCACAACTTCAACACGCACAGAAGCCGTCGAATTCGAAAACTCACTCGCACATCTCTTCATAAGTCGTAATGCTCTCTGCAGCCTTCACTTCTCGCGACTCTCACTTCTGGTGTCTCCGTTCAAGAGATATAGGAATAAGAAGGGGAGATAAGTAGGTAGCATTCTGTACAGACGAATGAAAAAACCACTGTGTCAGAATTTCGCTTTGTCGACTACAAGAGATTGCAGTTTAACTCAGGATAGAAAATCAAAGCAATGTAACAGACGGACAGAGTGACAGTGACGTAGAGGAGACAAGAAGAGTACATTTTGTGAATTCACTTGAGCCTCTTGAACATATTAGAGCTCCGTACCCACTAAGCGATTTGCGAGATCGGTGTTCTAAGCTTCCCTTAGTGCTAATGCAAGACACAGGAAAGAAGTAATGGATCCTCACATCCAAACGACGAAGTGATTTTCAACTGTCAAAATTTGTAATTGCAACTGCAGTCCATATTTGGCAGCTATTCAGTGCTTTGCTCTCTCATTCTTTTGCAGATCCAATAGCACGCTAGCTTCCACTTTCCATCCTCCACCATCCAAATTCATTACCCTTTTCCGCAGTTGAGCTCTGCTGTGGCATTTTGTCTTCCTTTCCAACACCTTCTTCACAGTGTCAATCTCCCAGTCATCCTTTGCTTCACAGATTGGCAGGTGGTTGAGTAGGCGGGCAGGTGAGTACGCACCTCTACATACTTATAAGCAGATGACGTAAAGTGGGCACTGAAAGGCAAGATTTCAGGTTTTGTGTGAAAAGTGATTCCTACAAACACTAGTTGGTTAGCATTCCCACTACAGGCACTCGTGTGCATCCAACCTGCAAGAGTTGTGTGCCTCTCACTGGTGTGCGATCCACACCAGTGACGTTCACATTCAATGTCGTGAGAGATGTGCATTAGGAAGGCTGAGACACATTCGCCTCCACTCTTTGTCGCCATGAGTGACAGCTCGATTGGCGTCGATAATTCAATCGTGGAGCAGTAATTCCATCAAACACTGTCACACCCATATTAGACTCGCTATTTTATACAACTGAAAAGCACTTACAAGACTTTGAACAACGCTACAGAACCTAATTGCTCATTAGCTCTCTGCCGATGTTTGTAGCTGTATGATTATTAGAAGTCTTGCGCGGTACTTTTTGAAGAGAGGTGGTGATTGTGGTGAAGAATGGACAGCTCCAACCCACTAAAGGAATAGCCACCTTTGGTGAATATTAGCTTACATTACAGTGACTCAAGAAATAAGAAGTAAGGGCTAAAGCGTTGGTCCTGTCTCAACTCCTCCAGTTATTCAGCAAACCCACACGTTGCACAGAATAGCCACAGTCTTCTGCCTTCAGACACCTACACATTCAGCCATCCAGCAAATCAAATACGTCGCATAATCTAAGCTCCTTCCCAATGGATTGTTGGATCTCTGCTTGTCCTCTCTGCAATGTAAGCCGAGTAAAATGGGAGGAATTTGCTAAAGTGAGTGCGAATTCTCCTCCACACACGTGAAAGTAGTGTTACAGGAGGGCGGTAAGCAGCCAACTACATTAAACTTAAGTAAGTCGTTAATGTACATTCAAAATTTTTACAAAGTCGTTGATAGTAGGTGGAAAGAAAGGCGCAATTAGCGGTTAAGCATGACGATCGCCATTGGCTGCCTTTCGAGGCTACGTTTCAATGGTGGTGCCGTGCTTGACGGTTTGTCGTGTCGTGATCTCCTGTATGCAATGGCTTGCTAGCCAATTCCAGCCTCTCCAAACGTTGTGCCTTGGATCAAGTGCATTCTCCAAACTGCAAGACCACGAAGGCAGTAACGGATGGGTCCACATCTGCATCACATCTTACATCATCTTGTATTCCCGCATCCAGGCAGTCTCATTTCCTTGGTCGGTGACTTGACTTTATGTGGGATCAAAAATGGGAAGGAATAATTTATCATTCAAACCAGAGAATACAGTACTGGCAATTGACCAAGCCGCCACCCAGCCACAGGCAGTCATTTCAAGCCATTCGTGAGTGACGATTCTGCACAGTTGCATTCTGAACTGACACAGACATTTGCCGAGGTTATCAAGGAGGTGCTTCTGAGCGCTCAATTCTAGTCGCATGAACTCCGCCTTCAACGCTAAGGGGAGCGGCTATTTGAGAACAGGATCCACTGAAATACACTTTTAGCCGTCAGCAAATGACGCACCTGTCTTACTCATCTCGGTTAGATTGTGTCGTTTTTGACATCCTGATTCCTCATTTGGTCCATAGCTATCGAGTTAGGCAGCAAATCTACCATCAAATATGGGGTTGTGGCATAGCGGTGGATTCTGCTTTGGTGTGGACGCCTACTTGGCCTACCTAGCTGCAAATACCCAGTGACCCATCTCCACAACCAATGATGACGAGCAAGGCACGTGGTAGCCTCCACTTTGTAAAGCAAAGTGATGTTCAAGTCTTTCTAGGAAACGTAGCACTCAAACTACAAATTACAAAAGAGGATGAGCAAAGGAGTGCGTTGAGGTGGATGTGGATGGGAAAATAAGTAAATAACAAGGTGGACACACCATCGCTTTAATGCAATCAAAAGTTCTAGTCGTCAACATGCAACACAAGTTACAATTTACACTGTGTTGGGGTTAGAGGTAGATAGGCACATCTAGAAACTCCCAATGTCGTGCTTTGCCGAGTCGAGGTGCCATTCTTCCCACTTCACTGTTCATCTTCGCTTGCTGAGGAATCGGAATCCTTCCTTCCCATTATGATGCTTTCCACGTTCTCAAACTTTTTACGCATTTGTTCGCAGTCCTCTTCTGTGGCCTGCCTTTCTGTGTCAGTCCACTTGATCGTATCCTCACACTTCGCGAGTACGCTTTGTCGATACTCCTCCGATGTCCTGTTCTTCACCTCCTCAGTCTCTAGTTTCCTTTTGATGCTATAGACATAATCTATAAACGAATTGATTGCTTCCATTCTACTCCTCTCCCCCTCATCCTCCTGATTGAACTTCTCCGCCTCCTTCAACATGCGCTCCACCTCCTCCTCTGACAAGCGACCCCTGTAGTTGACAATAGTAATGCTGTTCTGCTCCTTTGTCGATGGTTCCACCGCTGACACATGGAGAATGCCATTTTCATCAATTCCAAATGTCGCTTCTAAATCAGTCTCACCACGAGGTGCCGGTGGTAGACCCTGCAGCCTGAACTCGCCTAACAAGTTGTTTTCACTCACCATCGCACGCTCTCCCTCAAACACACTGATTTTCACGGCCTTCTGATAGTCTTTATACGGTTGGTATACCTCTGTTTGCTTCGTCGGAATTCGCGTATTGCGCTTTATCACCGTCGACATCACACCACCCACCGTCTCCACACCCAGTGACAGTGGTGTCACTTCCAACAACATCATGTCCTGCACATCACTCGACTTGCTACCAGCCAACTTGGCCGCCAGCAACGCCGAACCATACGCCACCGCCTCGTCCGGATTGATGGACTTGCTCAGTCTACCATCACCAAAGAAGTCTTGTAACAACTTCTGCACCCTCGGAATGCGCGTCGATCCACCTACCAGTAATACCCTGTGGACAGAAGTCTTGTCCATCTCAGCATCATTTAACGCCTTCTTCACCGTGTCTAGCGTCCTATCGAAGAGGTCAGAGCACAACTGCTCAAACCGGCTTTGTAAGATTCGTGAACTGAAATTTATACCCTCGAACAATGACTCGATGTCCACAGTCGCGCTCTCAGACGCACTCAGCATTCTCTTTGCTGTTTCACACTCCTTCCTCAGACGACTGAGAGCTTTCTTGTTAGTTGTCAAATCCATTCCGTTGTTCTCCTTCTTGAAGGTCTCCACTAAGTGGTCCACCAGTCGAGAGGTTAAGTCCTCTCCACCCAGATGCGTGTCACCACTTACCGCCTTCACCTCAAATTTGCCATTCTCGATGGACAGGATGGACACATCGAGAGTTCCGCCTCCCCAATCGAAGACGAGGACATTGCACTGCTTGTCAATCCTCTGGTCCAAACCGTAGGCAATGGCAGCTGCGGTTGGCTCGTTGATTAGACGCAGCACATTCAGTCCCGCTAGTTTTCCAGCGTCAATCGTGGCCTGACGCTGACTTACATTGAAATACGCTGGCACGGTAATCACTGCGTCTCTCACCTCCTCACGCAAATACTCCTCTGCTATCGCCTTCATCTTCATCAGCACCATGGATGAGATCTGCTCCGCAACAAATTGCTTTGTCTCACCACAGTGCTCTATTTCGATCTTCGGTACTTCTCCACAACTCACGACTTTGAAAGGCCAGTGTCTTATGTCGGCCTGCACCTCCTCATCGTTAAAACCACGACCGATCAGACGCTTAGCGTCGAACACGGTGTTGGTGGGATTCGAGGCCGCCTGATCCTTTGCAGCATCGCCGATGAGACGTTCCTTATCTGTGAAGGCCACGTAGCTGGGCGTTGTACGGTTACCCTGATCGTTGGCGATGATTTCCACCACGCCGTCTCGGAAAACACCGACGCATGAATAGGTCGTCCCCAAATCAATGCCGATCGCTGGCCCCGTAGACATGTCTGTGTGAGATGTGCAACTGCTAACGTGTACAGTGTGGCTGTGATGACCTCCACAATCACTGCAGCCCTTTATATCCACTGTGGCTAATCGTGCAGAGCCAATCCGTGCTGCGCACCAACTATCGAAGAGCTTTCATCCAACCAGAAGCCGTAACAGTTCCACACTTCTTTTCACCCAGAGAGAATGACGCACAACTGCGGCTCGGTATGAACACGTCTGCAGTGCTGTCAGCTCCGATTTTGACGTGTGGGTGGCACAATGCAGCAGTGTAGAGGTGCCAATTTATTGACTTATGACTGACTACATCCAGATGCATATGAGTTCATGTAATGAGTTAGGAACATGTATTTACTTATTGTCACTACCCTCCTCAACATTCTGGTTGACTTTAGCACGGAATGTCGAGCAGTAAACTGGAATGGGAATGCCACTCCAAGGCAGGAATCTGGAGTCAAGTAGAATGCAGAACGCGTGCATTACCCTACGGGTCGTTAATGATGCTTTTTCTCTTAAAGTTCATATTGCTCCAGCTAAATACAACACCTAAGACTACTAGTATCACACTGCTTTGGTGTAAGGTCCACCAGGCAACTTGTGAGGCAATGTCTGATGTCATCGCATAACAAGATCTCCTACCATCATCGGTCACCTGCCATCATGACTATGTACTTCCACCCACCCAACACCAGGTAGTTCCATCGTTTCTTCCTTACAATGTGACAGCAAACTCAAGCATTCTCTCCCCCTCCTTCGCCCCCCCCCCGCCCCAAGGGAAGATCTTACACGGTAAGTGGAATAATTGCTACTTCCATAGTCTACTTCTAGGCGTTGAGGTCTTCATTGTGCTGTTTCGAAAATCTCGAAAGCGCTTTAGGCCCACATCGCGTGTGCCAGCGGATCCACAATGCAAGTGAATTAGATTTCACCATACATTTGGAGTCTTGCCTCAACATCCGGTGATACGATCAGCTCTAGTGCTTGTTAACCATCTACATTCCTCATCACAACACCTTGAGTGAGAGACACAGCTCAGAGTACAATGACAAGCATCATAATCTAACATATTAAGACAGCGAAAAAAATGTGGTTTGAGGTCTTGCGATGATAGAATGCATTCTCACGCAACTCTTGCTGCATTATGTTTTCGAAGGCACCTTTGTCACATTCATATTGGGTGGAGCCACTCAAGGGCTGGTGAAAGGTAGAAGTGGGTGCATGCTGATGAATTATTTTCCATTAAAGCCTGTCACAAGGGACTTGATGCCCATAAAGAAGAAAATTACGTTAGAACTAGGCGCAGTCTGTCATTTGTCATCCTTCTACGACAAAGACTTTACTCCAACACTTCAGTAGAGGCATCTTCCCCATTCCGAGTCCAAAAGCCTGGCTTTTCAGTAACAAGACGTTGAAATATGGGCTCGGGTCTTGCCACATTGGTGCTTTAAGTCGGGGCCTAAGAAGTTACATCTCGTCCATAGCTAATCGGCACATGAAAATAATTTTCCGCAGTCAGAATTAGTTTGTTCGGCTAATTTCCTCATTACCGTCCTTCCTTCTTCGTGCTTCTTTGATTTGTTTACTACTTAAGAAGGGTTTGTTCAGTCCGACTGCATTATCCGTTGAAGGCTACCAAATTTTGCATCAAAGAAGCACGGTCTATTGCGTCACATCAAACTACCCTCCCGAGGGCTGAGTTGCGTCTGTCGGGTCTGTGTTCTAGCAGTGAAGGCTGCATTTTGGCTACATGCAGCGGTTCAAGCCAAGTCAATCGCTGTCAGTGCAGTTGGGATCTGTGGTGCATGCTGTGCTGTTATTGGAAGCCACTTGTGTTTCCAGACCGTCTTAAGCACGTGTTCTACAACTGTCCCCATCCATCAAATTTGCTTTTTTCTTTTGAGAATTGGCCATTTCTTCGTGGTACGTGGAGTCATGCTGCTTGGTGACGTCGTGGCAGAGATGAGATAGGAGATCAAATTCAAGCATTTGCAGGTCATTTGACAGACGTGCAGGTGGAGTGGAATGAGGACTGTGTGCACAGGCAATTGACAAACCTCGGAAAGGACGTTCCGACTGACGAGAGCGAGAGACTCACTTGCATCACTCATTCCTTTCGTTCAAAAGTTGACACAAGCTAGAGACTCCTCTTGTGTTGTGTTATGTTGGGTGTCACTACTTAATTTTCGAGGTTAACACTTGTGTGAGATAATTGAGATGTGGAATGTGGTCTTGGTGGTAAAGTAACGGCCTTAGCCTCCGACTCACGTGCGAAAGCAACATCCCACGCAAAATGAAACACACTTTTGTGCACAACAGATACGTGTGGGGTGATGGGCGCATACGGGTGCCTTCCACCATGGATGATGTCCAAATCCGCGAAGTCCCACAACGAGAAGGCTTATTGGAGCACTTTCTTCTTCTTCAACACACTAACTAATACGCGATTTTCAATTGGAAAAGAAGTGACATGGAGAAGTGAGTTACGAACGTGGACCAGAGATGATGTTTGGAAAGTTGGGATGCAAAATGTGGAAGAAATGCTTGCAAAGTACAGTGCTGTTGGGTGAGCGATGTCAAGCCTAAGAAGTAATCTGTGTAACGATGCGACCGATTTCAAAACATATTGGCACAATTCGCTTGATGATTTCGAATTGTTAAACAAACAGAGACACAGATTTGGTGCAATGCTGCATTCTCGCTCATTCACTGGGTTCGTTTGGTGCCTGCTCTACGAGGCTGCGCGCGTTGGATGCGAGGAATTTAGCCCTCATTTTAGCGCGATCTGCCGAACAATCATGACGCCAAGCGATGACAACATCTCTTGTGGTTCGAATGGACAAGGGCAACCCACACCCTCATGTTTGAGTTTCATTAGGGAAATGCGTGATTCGCTTCCAACATAAACAACGTTTCCACAGTATTCCTTCTCTCGATACGGATAGCATATCAGGGAGGTCTTCCAATCCTAGAGACTGGCTTCCACACTATAAAATGTGTTGAAGGATGGCATGAACTGGCAAGATGTGTGACAATGCATAATCCGTGAGAGCAGCAACGAAGAGGGCACTCTGGAGGCTGTCACAGACTTGAAGGTAGCGCAGAGCAGCTCTACATTCGCTGGATTCATGCCAGTCATCGAAATTAAAGCGCAAATCAAGAGATGCTCGACCACCGCGTCGCTGACTCTTCTTGGCAAATTGATTGGATCTGCAGTTTTGTCCACTTCGGAAACTGAATTCAGAGTAAGAAATTCTGCCGAGCATCAGCATGTCCATAGGGAGACGTCGGAACACCGGTCGCCATAAGCAGGTATGGTAGGGAAGTCTCCGCAACAAAACGTTTCCAGGTGATTCATGGCTAATGTTGCCTCAGTTGTTGATGGAGTGTCACAGATTCTCCCATCCGTAGCGCATGAACTTCTTTCGCACCACTACGGTTCGTCACAAGCGGTCCAAACCGGGATAGAAACCCTGTCAAGTCGGGTCCGCTTTACGGCCACCAATGTAGCGTCTCGAGACTTCCTTGAAGGCAAACGAAGGCGTAATATTAGGGCAGAATATATATTCAACAAACAGGGGATTGGGGCTGCCGGCATGGCATGGAGGCCAGCTCCCAAGGCTAGGGCGATAGGGCAGCCGAAGTGACCGTAGCCCAAACCGGCACACAAACAAACAAAGCATTACGTTGGCACCAAAGAAGTTGAAACAATTGCGTTTTGTCTCTGTTGCGCTGACTGAATTTAGCAGCTGTATGGGGTTTGAGGCGTGGCCTACTGAGACTGGCATAGCAGCACCCAGTAACTATGCATATAAGATTTACAAGTAATAGAGTAATACAAATAAAAACTCACGAAACCAGTCGCGATGGCCGAGTGGTTAAGGCGATGGACTCGAAATCCATTGGGTCTCCCCGCGCAGGTTCAGATCCTGCTCGCGACGTGTCGCCTTCTCTTTGTCCTGCTCTGTCTGTCTTCGATAAAGGCGGAAGGTGGTCTGCCACGCAACACGTGATTTAGCGTCGGTACCGCGGATCGACGTCTGCATGATTGCTTAGGAGTCTAAAAGAGCCAAGGGCGGACCTACTTACCACCAGTCGGCTACAGATTCCCTAAACACGCGTCAAGCGCTTTAACAACAACAACAACCAGGCCCAATGCCATTTCAAACACATAACTTCTGGTTCTTACTGACACATTAATCAATGGAGATATCTACGTCAGTACGACATTTGACTAAAAATACTTTAGTAAAAATGATCAGTTTTGTAGGCGGCGCTTTACAAAGCCAAACAGACATTAGAAATGACATTTGATGCAATAAAATTGCGCGCCTAATGCTAAGGATAGCAACAAATGCGATGCAGGCTGGAGCGAAAAAAATGCCAAATCGAGTCATAGGAACTAAATGCGTGAATAAGCATGCACCCCACTCCCTACTGAATTTGACATGAGTAGCATTCTGCGCACGAATGGACCAGTACAGATTGCACGAACGTGGGAAACCTCCTGAACCGGTCCGCTGAGGAACTCCACTAGTCAACCACTACGTGTGCAGCACAAGACAGGCGCTAGTGACAATCAAGTTGCCATCATGCCAGTGACACTAGGCGACGAATTGCCAATCACCTAGCTTTTTATTACATCCAAGAAGGCACGGTTGATCTGCTTAGAGAAGGTCTAATTGTACCGTTCCATTCCAAAACACCTGCGGTGCAGCCTCCTCCCTCGCTCTACTTAAATCATTTCAGCGTACCATGGAGGAGGATTATTACCACTTCGAAAAACAATACCAATGCCATTTCAGTAAGACCTTATCCTTCTTTTCAAATCCACCTGCACAAGAGACTTGAACACCTTACGCTTGCAAACATCAATCCATTGGCAGATCCATTCAACCATTTCTAGAAGGAACACGTCTACGAACAATACGCCACCACTCCACTTTATTACGTCCATCAACTTTCCATTCTCTCGATTGAAGGGCCAATCACAGCCTTTAAAGAATACCAGAGAAACATGTCAATCTAAAGGGGTGGACATCAACTCGGTTGCAACTTCATTGTACTTGTCGGCCAAAACTCCAGGAAGTCCAAATTGTCAACGAATCGAAAGCCTCCAATCGGTTCCTCCTAAAAGAGAAAACAAGAATATCCCCACTGAAGCAATACAACACAATTTTGAAAGGGAAAAGAGCGGTTATCGAACTCATGCAACAATGTTAAGAGGCATTTAAGCTTCCAGGTAACCCAATCAGCACTCGTCTGTCCTCCACTGCAATCCATGGCTGCAGGCAAGCCTAAGTCACATCC
>CM010315.2:5432661-5759708 GCA_001923025.3 Taenia multiceps | reverse complement strand
TAGTCCAGCTCCGATCCGACAGTTTATCTCTCAAGGTGGATTGCAAGTCGCACCCTGACTTGCTTGACTAAGCACAGCCATCTTCGTTAGACCTACCGCAGTCTGGCTCGACCACTGCGACGCCTCACTTAGTGAACTAAATGGCTTTAAGAGAAGCACCAACAGTGAAAACCCAGTCCCCAATAATTGTCGCTACCATAATGACGTCAATCCCTTGACCTCATCAAACCAATTAATTGGTGAATGGCAACGCAAAGAGCAGAGAAGTATTCAGTGCAAGCTTATGACTTGCACTTACTGGGAGCGATGCCTTTTTCGCGGAGAGATATTCATTCTCAACTCTTGCTGTAACGATGGTGAATGACAAGTCACCAGACCCTTTTTAGTCCAAAGCATATGATGTGACTGGTTTGCACCATCATCGTGGATTTTCAGCGGTTCTTTGGTGGATTTCTTCAGTTCGTCCTGACAACATTTCGTAGGGTGATACCACCATGACGTATCAGCAGTTGGCATTGATTGTAAAGAGCTCCTGGCATTTGTGGGTGCCGTTGAAATCAGGGCTGACAAATGCTTTTGTTTTATTTTGCCTAGTAGCAGTTGGTGCAGTTAAGTTTTAGCATAATAAAGCATATCTTTTACACCTTATTTGTATTTAGTGTCTAAGACCCGCGGGATAACACCAATTGTATTCGTCGGCCTGCTCCATCATTCCATATAACAATCTGTGGCAAAGTTAGTCGAATATGGACAAAAAACTATAAAGAGAGGTATCTATTCGATACTCTGCTACGATTGTAGACAGGTTCTGTTCACAGCGCACTCAAGTTCCTTTGCTGCCACCGTAGCTGGCACATGCAAGCACTCAACAAAGGTGTTGCTGTTTGTAACATGGCTAGAATGCCCGCGATAATGCTTCGTAATGTAGCTTGAGTGCACAATCTTTATCACAATGGATTCTAGTGTTTACTGGTAATGCACAAAATGAGGTAGCAAAACAACATTGTCAGCAATTTATAAGTAGGCATAATTATTGAGCAGCATCTAAATTATAGTTAGACTCACTTGCCACGAACCCGACGAAGTCCAAATGCTCTAGTTCATGTTCTATTAGAAAACGTCCTACTCCATATACATGCATATATAAATCTCTGTAGATATAGATATATTACATTCAAAATATCTAAAGGAATCTGCACGTAAAAAAATTAGAGACAAGAACTAAGGATATGGGTTGATACGAGCGCCCTATAAAAGCAAATTTTTCGTTATTTTTACTTAGTCATCTCATCTATTCGAAATATTTGCAGGATGAAGCTAAATAAAAAGTTTACGCCACTTGCAATGACAAAACATGGGGAATCATAGGCTCAGTGCAAATAACTTGGTCGAGCCTATGTTGTCTTTTAAGCGGTGGAGTTTACGTGTGTCTTAAAAGATTCCTGATTCCCATTGCTCTATCGGCGATTTAAGACGATAATGAAATGGTAATTCGACGTCTATTGCTCAAGCCACACGAACATTCCTATGACCTTTTAAATCATTTGCAATCGAATCATCTGCCTATATAATAAGCACACCTGCTGATTAACGATGCGTTAGATTGAACACGAAAGTGGGTACAGGATGTGGGTTGGTAGTTGTAGTTACCTCATACCAAATGTACACATTTTAGCGCTGTTTGACTATGACCGTGCGCTGACGCACCAGACAAAACTGCTATTTGTGTGTTGCAAGGAAGGTTTTGGTTTACGTTAGTGATCCCTCGGTAAAGGATGAGTGTACCGATCGGATGACGATCGTGCGTCATCGCTGACTGTAAGCCAGAAGCCCACTTGTGCGATGTGGTGCCACGGAAATAAGAAGCTCCTAAGTGCAGCAACGTGAATTTGTGGGTGATCAGTGTGACAAGTTGTACCTTATCTTGAAGGATCAATCCTGTCTCCACTAGTTGTAAGGGCTTCTAAAGCGACATTGGTCCATAGTATTGCTTGACTCTGGAGATTATTCCGCACAAGATTAGGCAAATTTAACAGCGCATTTTATTGGTGCATTACGCAATGAACTTTACTTATTTTGGAGCTATAGGTAGATTCATTGCAGTATAACCAGGCGTTTGGTCTACATATCATGATCGCGGCATCACTTATTCATTCAATCGTTTGGAACCTGCACGTAGGAGCACCTGAACAAATCAAGATCCCTGTAACAGCGAAAACGCTGCACTAGAAATCTGTCAGGATCGAGAGCTCATCCTTATAGTCGCACGGTATCAGATCGCACGTGGTGTAGGATGTCGTTTGTCAAGGCAAATGTTCCGCGTCCCTGCGGGGTAAACTGTTGGCGCATTTTAAAGCTAATGTCTGTTAGTAATTCACTTCGGATTTATTGCACGCAAGCCCTTTCACCACTCAGATGCTGTAGTTTACCAGGTAAATATAGGAGAATTGTATGGATAAGCGAGCAATGAAATGGACTTAAATATATAGATGCTGGGAAGCGTTGTCATTCTTGCTCTATCAGACAGGTTGAATGACGGTATAAAGTCATTATAACTAAGAGTATGTGAAGAATCTGGAAACGTAGTGCAACACTATGATTCGTCACCATATAACTAACTGTGCGTTCAAACCATCTCTGCAAGTTGTCATTCGAGCTAAGTAGCTGATTAGAGCCGCACATTTAATTTTAAAATTGCTAGGAAAAAGAAAGGTTTCGTAATAACTAAGTAGAAGACGGAAAAGAACACATCCATTTGTAGATTTAGCCGCGTTTAAAAGTCGAAGGGACAAAAAATTGTGATCATCTGTATAAATCTCCATCCCACTCACTTTGACCTATTATTACAGTCTGCAGTTGGCCATAAGTCACAAGCTCGTAACCCTTAATTACGTAGCATATGCTCGATTGTGCGAAGCATTCTTGGCATTTTCCCTGGCGTGATCACTGGCTTCATCCTTATACTGCTTCTCATTTTCCACTTTTCAAGCCAACCATACGCCTAATCACTGCTCCGCTCTTCACAACCCTTCCCATTCCTCCCCACGAATTTACTTTTCATTCATCATCGCATGCTAACCCTCGGTTATCTATTCTACCTCAAGCACTACCGCCAACCACGTCGCCTTCGTCAGCGATTTTTTCCCTCTTTCGCTGCTGCCATTACTCCTTGTTGCATTTCACAATCCGATTTCAGTTTTCAACTGCAGTTGTCCGTACAATTGCGAGGGCATTCTTAACAGCGCCATTCCAGACCCCTGTCCCTGCCGCCACTAGCAGATCTCTTCCACCAGCACAAGTGCAGACAGCGTCAGTCTGCATTAACCTAACTGAATGAAATTGGAAACATCCCTTGGCAAAGTGCAACATGTTACCCTCTGCATGTCTTTGCTCTAATTAATAGTATTTTACAGTAAATAACTTTTGGCACCGACGCGAGGCATAGGTGTTTCAGGAGGTGGTGGAAACCCTATTACACGTCAGGGGACAGAGTACCCTGCAAATGCTTACGTGATGGTTTCAAGACCACCATTCTTTGTCTCGTATTTTACATTTAAGCACCAATGCAGGCCAACGCTACATTGTGGCAACATTGATTTGGTCTACATTATCGTATAATCTATTACGTATTCGGTTTGGCATACAACTGCCTTATATGGAAATAGGAAACATAACAGTCCCAATTTAACTCACTGGCTTCAAAGCCACCTCACAGACCTAAAAATGCCAAAAAATTATCCTTTTATCTTTCATTCCTTCTCTCGGCCTCAAACTCGCATGCCTTCGCACAACTTACCTCCTCTGTTGCGGCGCAGCTGGCGATCAAGGGCAGTGGCCTCACAATGTGCAGGCATGCACCACTGGACCCTGCATAAGGTCAGTGGTATAGCTTCCATATTTTTCTTCAAAATGACGCGATGCGGCGCTATCCGATGAG
Organism: Taenia multiceps; assembly: GCA_001923025.3. Lineage (NCBI taxonomy): Eukaryota > Metazoa > Platyhelminthes > Cestoda > Cyclophyllidea > Taeniidae > Taenia > Taenia multiceps. Next base: position 5,755,771 of record CM010315.2, on the reverse strand, counting down.
TTGATACTAATTATTTCGCATCGGAGGTAGGCCAATTTAACGCGCCCTATCAGCAAACCTAAGCAAACATGATCTTAAATGGTATGAGCAACTGTTACTCAGCACCCTTCAGCAGAAAAGTCTATTTGAGGGCAAACCATTTTTAAAGGGACTGGAATTTTCTTTCTCATCTTCTTCCCTTCTACTGCATTAAGACCGTCCTTAAGAAGATTGTGTAAAATTTGACGACAAGCAACCTTGACATCAAAGTCTGTGAATGCACATTAGCAAACGCGGAATAGCAACATCTGATCTCTTCCTGTTCGGTTGATGAGACTTATACGGATGGTGCGCCAGAAATGTAGCACCAACACAGACAATGAGCTCACTGGTCAATTTGCGAATCAAGGTTAGCAGACGAGTTATCTCCTTCCCACCTAAACTTAGTCGTAAAATCCGCTCGTGGTGTTCGCTTTGGTTAAGAAATTCTCTTGTGGTAGGCGCTTTTGTGTCAACTCACTTCGTCATCCGTGTTGACTGTCAACGAACACCTTTATGCTGCTGAAACAATCTCAACATTTCCGGTAGGGTAGATCAAACATTTTTCCTCATTCTGGCATTTGTTAACGCATCCATAATGAATAGGTTTGAAATTGCTAAAGCAAAGACGCATCAAATAAGTTGCATAGATTTCAAGAGTAGAGTGTCACCCCTTATTAAAGGCAATCTTTGCAATTGCCACCAAGTAATGAAGAGTAAAGGGCAACGTTTGGTTGGATAGCTAGCTCAGACAAAATACGAGACAACGATGCAGATGGAGAGTTTTGAGTCCAACAACAACCAGCATCATGGCATTAAATCTGGCACCTTTACACAATCAAACCGCAGCTGAGGCCTACATCTGTGAATCTACTGAAGTGGATGCAGATTTGACACAATTCAAAGGACAGCGCGGGCATTTATAAAGCGTGTGAATGAAAGTAATGCAGGGTCGCACATTCTTTCTAACGTCAAAATTACTGACTTGATCGGAAAGTAGATACATCTATCTCATTCTAAGTATGCAGTTTTCATGATTAGTCGAAGGTCGTTATCGAGTGTTTGAAGTTAGGGAAGTAAAAGAGAGAAAATTGATCTACTGCTAAACTAATGGCTGTCTTGTCGACACCTAACCATTTAAGTTGCTGTCAGAGGCATCAATTTGCTGAACACTGCTCGGATGCATCATGATATAGGGTAAACTAAGGCTTCGATGCCTCGCGTCTCTTAGGTTTGTGTTAATTAGGTGAGTGAGTCCAGCACTCTCCAATGAAGCTAGACAAACTCTACCTCTGTGAGAACATTGCCTTTCTCAAGAAATCACCCTATTTAAAGGCGTCCCAAACGTTACGGCACGGAACTCACACCCACGGTGTTAAGTTCTTCCATAAAGACAACTAACGTGGTCATTGCAGTAGATTGCGTTGGTCATTGAATCTGCTTCTGACGACTAGGGGCAGTACTTGCCAGGCAACTGTCATGTTTTAACAGAGTGTGAGGTGCAGACCTAGAAATGGGTAGCCTCAATCAGCCTAAGAGTCCGAAAGTTGCACCCATCTCGCTGCCTCCGTTCTTGCCAAAACGTAAGGCTTGGCAGAAACAATGAGTGTAGAGCAAAGAGACTGGTCAGAAATATCTTATAGCAATACATTTTGGTTTGCTTGAAACAGTAACTCATGAACTGTAGTAAATCTTCATGCATTATGGATCACAACAGGCTATTCTCTTTGCTGGCAATAAATGACAGAGTTCTGGTCTGAGCGTATAGAAGCATACTCTTCCTCAATATTCGGTAGAGTAAAAAAGTCTCCCTTAACAGACACCTTTGCATTCTTTACAAAAAAACCAATTTTTAGTAGATCTTCAATAAAAGCGTTTGATGAAGAGGCAGGAATTTGAGTTGCGGTGAACTTTGACCTCATGCTTGCTCTGATCAAACACTGGCCTTGCAGACGACTACCGCTTCTCTGAACTTGATTCACATACAGTATTGAGGGCGGATCTGCGATAACCTTGCAAGGTCTCGCGCAACTCGACATTCTCTTCATTAGGATGTATATCTATAGGTGTGCAGTGTGCTTCGCTTTGTTCAGAACCTTCATCTTAGCGATCGCGCATTGGGTCCGCGACCATCACGGTAGGCGCCAGTCATTTCCGATGCACCTTATTTATACCTGTCCATTTTTGTCGACTTGAAACTGTGCATAAGTCAAGCTGTGTTTGCACACAAGAATTCGTGTTTATGCATAAGAATTTTGAGCTCGCTTAACAATAAACTGAATGTAATAAGTGAGACAGCTTCCGTTTTAGTTTAAATTGTGGGAAATCAGGTAACAATCAGTCAAATCAAATAAATTGCATCATGGCTTTAGAACCCTCTTAGCACCTGTTTACCGTGTTTCAGCAACCTTGGACCTGTGATGTCCAATTTGCTCAATGTCTCAAGAAACCTTCGGATCGGTCTTGTGGCATCAAAAAAGGCAATAAAATTGCTAAATGCTTATTTCACTTTGTTATGCACCCTCTTGCATGTTAAAAGCTAAGACTCTTTCTTTTAAAACCCTAAAACAGTCTACGATCACAAATTGTGCTGCCTGTGCTTCGAGCCATTCGCAAGCTTTGATTTACTTCGCAAACACTTCTTCGAAACTCATTTCGGTGAGTGTGCTCCTGTTAATATCCGATTGGCATGCAGTATGTGCACTAATTCGCAGCCATTGCTTTGACTCTCAGTTCAAACTCCTCCCAAGTTTATGCTTTTTTTACATTGCTGCAGTCCAATCGGATGATTTGGATATACGCGTTTACTGTACAGAATGCTTCGCAGAACGCTTGGATTTCGACGTAAAGTTTGATCATATGCGTACACGCCATTATTGTGGGTGTCTCTTCGTCTACCTGACATTTTACAGTGTTGCTTTTTAGTAACCTTTTAGTCTTTTCTGTTTTGCAGATATTTGGCTTAGATTGTTTATATAGACTGCGAACAAATCCTATTATGTAAGCTGAATTCGGTAAGTTTTGGTGATATTTATGGTAACTTACTACCTCACCACTTAAAAACAATAACCCAGTAGAACAAGAGCATTCGATGTGTAGAGATTTGTATGTACAAATCATGAAGGCTCTGACATGGAGCAGTCTGACTATGTGAAATTAATTAAGCTTTGCTTGGTGGATAGGACAAGGTAAACATCGTATCGGTGGCTTCAATAGTTCAGACAATGCCAGAGTAATGTCTCATGATCAACACTTTACGAGTGGGCATGCACCCAATGTAAGAAGATAATTTAGCATTAACTGCTGCGTTTCTATCCTGGTCATTGCTGTGTCCAGAGGTGGGTTCCCATTAAAATGCTGTTTAATTGAGATAGGAGCGCGAGATTACACAAGGCAGCGGAAAAAATGCTGCGGAAAGGATCGATATATTGCAATTTTTGAGGTTACGCATTGCAACACAGTGCAAGAAGACCATCACTACCCAAAGGAACTCAACATAAGTAATTATAAAGTCTTGCTAGCGATGCTAAAACAGCTCGTTTTTTAATACTTTACATTAGCGCTTTGTCTAATAGTGATTAAATGGGCAAAAAATGGACACCGTGTCACGTCCATACAATTGCTGAGGTGCTTGCCACACCACTATGCGGTAATAAAGATTGGGATTGTAGAAGAGAGTGAGGACGCTGTTGAGGTGACGGCTAGTACCATTGCTGGGCAACTGTGTGGAGTTTAATGATATGCTGAACTGAATGGACAGATGAGATGGAGATCATACCGTTGAATGGCTTTCAGTAGCATCCGTTAGTGTGTCTGCAGTCATTCGTGCCTTTTATCTTTGCCCAATGTCATTTTAGCCTGCTGGCCTACCAACTGCCTCTCCAACATAGCGGTGAAGCACACTCCTAACTAATGACGGTGGCTTTGAATCGAATGAGCTTCCCTATGAGCACAGTGTGACACGGGCAAATGATAGATATCTTAAACAAGAATTGACGTCTAAAGCCTTCCCATAAGTCTAGACTCGCACCAAGCAATTGTCGGCACGAAAATAAAGCGATGTAGGTCATTGCCATGAAATTAATAACTGTTTGTAAAAATCAAAATTTCATGTTTTTTTAAGGCCCACAAGAGGTTCTTGACCGAAATATTTACTTACGTGAGCTTATGATGGCAAGTGGGTAATAAACAAGAACGTTTGTTAAAAAATGTACTTGGCGTAAATGTCACATCAAAGAGGAAAGGGAAACGATGAAGTGCTTATTGCCCCTTCATGGTTGGTTTGACAGACTTAAAAGGAGGAGAAAAGTTTCATCTGCATGACGTCACATTCCAAAGTCTGCACCAACTTTTATTCTTTTGACTAAACTGCAATTGTAGTACTCACACATTGTTTGCCTCTCAAATTTTGGTCACGGCTATTTGGAGTGGCCACATTGCCTTTGGAGGGCACACTGGTTCCTAAGCCATGCCGGCAGTAGCATTTCCTTCCTGTTTTGCGAATAGGCATGCAAATATTTAATCATGTGTTGTTAGGAAAGTCTCAAATGTGACGCAGAAGTTAATTTAGAATTATAAATAATGCTTTAACAGAAACAAAACACCACTGCCTAGGGTATAGCATTTTTACTGCGCGGTGACATTTGCTGATCCGGAGATTCAAAGTACCTTTTTAAATTACGCTACAAATTGCGGTATCGTGCTTCTTATTTATTCCCTGTATTTTGTCTATGGGGAAAATTATGCTTCCCTAATTGGTCGTTTCCTAACGTTGGGGCAGTCACATTATTCCGGGTGATTCTCTGGCAATGCTTGATGGAGCCCTCCACTGTTTAAAAAAGGCCTCTATAGCACTAATGAGCTTAGACGTTTGAAATCTCTAGCTATTTTTTCGCCTAAATTGGAAGTTTGCTTATCAGGTGAAGCTTTATTAGGACCTCCTCACTGCCCTAGTCGCTAAAAAGGTTGCAACCCCAAAAACCTTTTCAGTGAGTGGCCAGGTATCATTAAGAAGCTTGGGAACGCTTTTCACAAAACGGCAAATGAGGATGCCTTCAAGTGCGCTTTAGAGTTTAGGCATTACTTCCTTCACAATTTCTCCCCTTTCCTGGTTTAAGATCACGTGTGGTTGTGCTGCATTGCCTCCGTCCCTACGAAAATCTCGGAAATGCGCACATAGTGCATGTAGTAGAAAATTTGAATACCGTCAGCAAAACCGAATTAAGCAGCTTCGTATCGAATATTTTACTTGCCTTGTAGAGGTAGAAGTAAGGTTTGCACAATTTGGCTGATAAGCAGGATGGTAAACACCTTAAGGATTTTAGCCACCCTTAATTTATTTAGTATAGCAATTGCTGATCAAGGCAAAAATCTGACATTAAGTGGAGGTTGCAACTGACTGACTGCTTTGCGTCTTCCCTACCACTCTACAAGAATGACTGGTCCTTCAGCATTCAGTGCACTTTGAAGACATTATGCACAACTGGATCGTTTATAATGCGGACGATTGTGACAAGAGGTTGACTAATATTAATGGTCTAGCTATTGCAACAGACTCTGCACCTGACAAGAAGCGCATTTAATAAGGATATTGGCCAGTGGGTAGATACAGGATAAGCTCCTTCGAGATTTGGTTAAATTATAGCCATCTTAGGCTATCAAAGCACCCTTGTGTCTCCCGAATCAAACGCATGTGACTCTGTCGACGAAATTAGTGTGTCTGAATTGCACTATAATCTTTGTTAATTTTTAAGCTCCTTTGTCGGAATCCGGGAAAGAGAAATCGGTCATGCCAGTAAATCTGTTAGAGAAATGGCTAATCAGCAAAAGAAGGGAAGCTATTGTGTGATACTATCATGTAGGTCCAATGACAAAAATTTCTCTCGTACCACAGCTCCTTAACATGAGGATGCAGTCCCACGAGTTTGTAGGTAAGACCGTGTACTTCCTCCGCACCCATTATCAGGCAGTATTGCAAGTAGCATAAGATTCCTTTCATTCCAAAAAATGCAGGACATATCAATATGATAACTGCTATTACAATTTATTTGCAGTCTAAGTTTGCTGTAAAGTGCTATAAAAAGAAACCCCTTTAGCATATTAAAGCGATTTGAATGACCTGGCACAGATGGCTAGCAATGAAGAATGTTAGCTGTACAACCCACTAGCCCGATATCTCTCAACAGTCTAACCACCATCTGTGGGCGCAGTGCAAATAGTGCACCAGATGACCACGTCCACAGTGCAATGATGCTTCGGTTGATGGGTTCGCAGAAGGTGAAATGTTAGGTACCTTAAGTACCTTAGTCTAGTTGGAAGAGAGATTGGTACAAGAGTGGTTGGACAAATGCATCAAAGTACCTGTCACACTTATGGGTCGACGGAAGTAGATAAGTAAATTACAGATTCACGTGTAGCAGATTTTGGAATCAACGCCAAAATATAGCAATCCCAGACAAAACATTAGAGTCATTGTGGTTAAAACATCTCTTTCAAAATTGCTCGTTTCCTTCCTTTAAAAGTTTCGCGCTGACCTGATTCCAACGCATCAATCCCGCTGCAGATTTTGGAAGAAACTGTTTTTGGGAATGGTTTACCACTTATTTAGGAATTTGTGCTATACAGCCACTGCCCGCTTTACAAAGTATACAATGCTTCAAAGTCGAAAAATTTGGTGTTTTTAATTGCCTAAGGCATCTGCGAACGTTAATATAGTGCTTGGAAAAAAATTGAAATTGGCATAGGAAGCTACTCCAAAACCACATGAAAGAGGTTTATTTTAACGTAAGAGGACTACTAGGAATTTAAGAATCATCTTGAGCAGCGGTGTAGGAATCGGTTGTTAAAACACCAGGCAGCACTCAATGAAATAGCGTTTAGCAATGAATGACTTTTGTGGGCAGAAATACTTACCTGGGGTGATTCGCATCTGTACAACACCTGAGTCGCAGCAGAGCACGCCCTGAATTCGAAAGTGTGTCCAGCCAAGGAACACCGTGTGCGATGGTCTGTCAGCAATAAGGTCATCTGTAACGCTGCCCAACGTTCCTTGTCCATAGTGCAGGAGACATTCTAACGAATAATTAGCCAGCCTCATCTTGGGTAACTGAGCTGGCTGTAACCTACTGTGAAATTTTTCTCTTTTATCACAATGGCTGTACCCAGTGATCTGTTCAAGATATCTAAATGACCTTATGGACATCTCGTCCTACCAATAACAAGTTTCCTCTAAAACCTCTGGAATTTCGTCTTCCTTGTTTTCAGAATGCCTTACTTATATGAGTATGAGATGGGAAGCTCGTGTTCGTTTTCACGTCCAGGAAACTAGTGTTGAATGCTCCCAACAGCATTGATCTGGTATAGTCCCATTATGATAACATTTTCCGCTTACGTTTGGACTAAACGAAACTCGTCTACTAACACCTAAAGCAAATATGATGAATTTGAGAGGAAACTGCCAAAACAGTGGTGCTGCGAACGTGCTTCATTTAGAACATGATGAAAATTTATACGGGCGCTTGAAATAGACTCCATTTAAAACAATTGTATTACACACCGTGGCAGACCAAGCCCCACCGTCTCTATCGTTGATCAGTGGCATATGATTTATCAAAGCATATCTCTCACCCTTGCTTCTGTTTTATCTTTCTGAACCTCAACGGGAGCCTTTCACTTTACTATATGTGCACTATAAAAGCGTAAACTGGAACATTCTCAGAATGCATCTTGCTCATTGTGGGCCATATTCTGCACTAATCTAACTGAAAATAAATTTACTTTTGTGGCCTTTCAAAGAGGATTTTCCTTTGTCACTTTAATGACTGATAAGCAAATCGATTCGAGTTTGAAATCGATGCAGACTCAGCGTAGCGCACACTTAAAACCACTTGTAGGGATGATAGAGGTGAGTAACTGTTCTACTTACGCATTTTAGAAAGGTTGCTCTTGGTTAGCTTTGGACGATCCAGTCGGTTGACGATGCTCAACTTGGGCACGGAGATGTTTCCAGAGAACACGATGAATATAAACGCCTGTATGGAGTTGGTTAAGGTGAAATTGTATTTATAAATACAGTCTTAAGTCAAACTATAGTATAAAAGCATCATGCCATACCAACAAGGCATCCACGCTGCATTCTACTTTCCGTATCACACAGATGATTGTTATTCGTCGTGCTTGCCTCTCTGTACTGTAGCGTTTGAAGCTAGGCTATGTTGTGGCAAAGGGCATATCATACAGAACCGAAGCTCGTATTTGCGCGCGCTGCAATGAAATTGTGCTGCTTTACTTGTAAGCTGCTAAACTTGATACCGATTTCTGCATTAAATTGGCTACAACTCGTATTTTATATCCGATGCAGAATTTTGTTATGTTTGCACGTGCGTGTAAGCATATCAGCCTATTTGTTCTAAAAGACTCGTAAAAACATCAGCTTAACTTCATACATATCTGTCTCACTCCACTTAGTCTGCTGCTTGACAAGCAGATGAGGTTAGTTAGACTAGTGAGGTAAATTGCCACCTCGTAATCCCTCTTCCCTAGTTCCTTCAAAAGCCTTAATCTACCACCATCGAAGCAACTGCATTGACAATACTTGTCGTGATTGTAGGTGATTTATGAGCCAGAGTACCAGGATTTAGTTCAGCATTTTTGTCAGCAGCAAGATAACTTGTAATTTTAATGGTTCCTGTAAACGCTGCCGAAATTTTAGCATCGCTGCAACCATTGGCTTCATTTTTGTTGCTGTTATAATCTATAACGATTACAGCTACCGGGATGGCAGCAGCGGTCGTAATCGCTGCCATATACGGCAAGACGGTGTTGTGCGAGTTACAGATCCAGATCAAAGGGTTAAATGTCCAACTCTTAGCTTTTATATCACATACATTCCAAAAGTACGATTAATATAGTTTAAAACAGATGGATTTTATGACACGAGAAAGTAATGCAGGTAAGCTGCCCATGATTTACCATGTTAAATAACATGGAATCTTCCAATATTGCCTACTTACCTCATTCTGCAATTCTAGTTGTTTAACAATGATCTGCATGAAATTCTACATTACATGTTTGGTAGAAAAATGGTACTCTGAAACTACAAACTGAGTAGAACTGCTGTAAAGAGTCCCAATGTTGCGTCTCTTATCACTCCATATGCTAATCCAGCTTATATTTCTCTTGGCGATCTATTCGCATGATAACGCAAGTGCAGTCATTTTGTAGCAGACATATGCGTGCCAATTCCTTTGCCCGGTAGCATTTGAATAACAGGTTCCCACAATCCTCGCAGGCCCATGAACCGAAACTCCGTACGGTGGCATCCTCTACAGGCATTGCGAACCGCTTCTAAGTAAGTTGCTCACATCAAAGAGCTCATCATTCCAATTCTACAAATGTTCTATCGAGTTATTCTGCTTGAGAGCTTAGGAGCGATCCAACATCATGTTGACCCATTAGCAGCCTGCGTCAGAAAGACAGTAGGAGATTTGTTATTGATCCATCAGCAGGCGATTACATCGAAGTACTTTGCTTAAAATCAGTACACCACTGAGACTATGCCGTATCAGTGATGGAAGCGATAATGACCGGTTCGCTGACTTAATTGATCGCACTTTCCACATTTTATTCAGCGATCAAGCGAATAGACCCGAAGTGGTTTTGACAGGCGCTTCTTCTCCTTTTATGCGGTAGGACCGGACCAATCCACAATTTCGACAATCCTTAAATGGCTTGCTAATTTTTACATTGTTTGTTTGCACCCTTCATGCGTCGCTGCTAAAGATGGCACATACTCCAACCCGCATTCATTAAAACTGATTCTGTAGGACGTTACTCTCCTCATTGACAAGTATGTAAGTGGAGCTGATGCTGAAACAACCTACCACAATGGAGAAGGTGGTAATGTTCACGAGTCCCAATTCCACTGTGATGCAAATGGGATCCAATTGAGAAGTGGCTGAGTACAACTAAGTGGTCAAGTGGGTTTGGTGCTACAACTGAAGCAATGGCGGACAAGTTGCCCAGTAACCGTAAAGAAAAAAGCATTGTCCATTCGCTTTGCAATGATACTTCTACCGGAAGTGCTTTGGTAGCTCCATTGGTTTCACTTGTGAATGTGCTATGGTAGACGGCACCCATAAGCAACGACGGCCATAAATGCTCGGACTAAATCTAGCTTATAAGAAATAAAAACGTAGGAAAGTGAGCAAACAATATAAATGAGTAAACCATAGAAGAAAGGTCAGAATATGAGAGCTTAAATTTGCACAACTCTTATTTTTGCAAAGTTTGTCAGTTCTGCTTATCTTTGTGTTTCAATTTTACAGCTGGCTTCGCAACGGTAAGTTTATTCGACGGTGCATTTACAAATGCAAGATAAGCAACTATGTTTCACAAAATTTTAGCACGCATGCAATAATTTGTCTTTAGATGATAACATCGACACCAGCACAAGTGCAACACCCACCACCGTCACAAACGTCACTGCCACTTTCTTTAGCACTGCCTTATTCCAGATAGTAACGTTGCATGCAATACTTTGCAACCGAATACATTGCCAAGTGATGAGATGAGAGATGAGATGAGATTCTTTGTGATTGCACACATCTGACCACCTTCGCGGCAGGCGTCATTCCCAAGTTCGAATCCGCTCACCTCGAGTACATTCTTCAACGAGATCACTCTATCCGTTTCCCCGTTTCTGCCTGCGTGATCACCGTCGCAATTGTGTTGTCGGCACTTCTGATGTTATTTACATCAGAGCAACGCCATTAATGTCAAGTGAGGATGTTTAACTTCGGTTGTAACGCCAATGTTTGCTGAAATAAAACTATCCTTCTGTAGCATCCAGGACTTCCATCTTTTCGGCACAATGTCTAGGAATGAGTCATTTAATCCTACCCCCAAGCACTTCCAAGAGCAAACAATAAAGCTCTGGAGTAAGTCCCTATTTTTTAGTATCTGCCTTTGTTATACCTTCTCCCTGTTCCTCTTTGCCATCAAATTCCTCCTCTGCGCACTATTTCTCATCAGCTGCCTCAACTCAAAGAAGTGTTTTAAAGGTAGAAGGAAGTGATGCGTAGTTTGGAGGCACACCTTCATTAGAGCTAGCCATTTTCCGATTTGACGCACTACGTGCCCTCACTAGAGTAGTAAACATTAAGTCGTGCCTCCTTACTTGTGGGTGAAAATGACATCCAAGAATCTGAAGACAAGGCTGCATCTAAAATGTCTTATTCGCTGGTAATTTTCAATGAGTGTTTAACTGAATCAAATACCTTTGAAAATTTCACTAAAATGTGGTTTGTTTGGATGCGACCTATCGTGAAATTCAGTGCAGCCTCATTTTCAAACTAAATCGGGTAGTACCGCGTTTGAATGCCGTTGTGTAGATATATCAATTAAAGGCACTTTCTTCCACCCTCTCTGCTGGGAATAACCGCAAATGCTTATGGCGAGAATCACCATACCCCCTGTACTTTCAGTGTTTACAGAGCCACATGCATACGCAGGTCAAATTCATTAGTATTCCTGCCTAGTGAATGGCCCCCTCACTCCTAAATAAGACTACTGCAGGATAAAAAGTTAATCCACGTACACTGACTTCGCATGATTGAACTTTTTTCCGAATTGTTATCAGTCCACTCAAAGGATGTTTTGGGTAAGCAAGCGTGACTGAAAAACGTACAACTTTTAGGAACGTAGGAAGAAAAGCCGTCAAGCAGCTGTGTGGAAAATCGAATAAAGTTATTTCTAGGGGTCTGAACATCAGCATCATGATTCCAGGCCGAATAAGTTGGTACCAGAGAGTTTCAAATTCGGCATGTGACTGCTTCTCTTCACCTATTATGACCACTCTCCACGTGCACCAAATCAACCGACCCATGTCTGTTCTTCTATGGTGCTCTGTAATGCGGAGCATATAGGTGGGGTGGCATCAGATAGGTGTTTTGCAGTAGGTCTGTCGATGGGCTACGGTGATGAACTGCTACAGCCCCATTGCATCGCAAGAGCATTTGGCTGCGATGCCAAATCAAAGTCATGTTTCCGCTTTTAGGTTAAACCACTCGATCCTTGGTATAGGCATTATTGTCGGTTTTAAGTTCCTTTCTGACTTAAAGCACAATATCATTTGCCGATTTGGGGTGACCGCTCGACCATGGTTGTGTTGAGCAGGTGACGCTAACTTTCCACCAATCCTATTAGGCAAGCCAGTAAAAGTTTGTGTGACACTTTGGCAGCTGCTGCTTCATCCAGTAAGTTTAGTAGCGCAGTCATTGGAAATGCAAAGGTGGGTAAGTCAAGCAAGATGGTCGGTCCTTTACATTTTTCAGTGCCTTGATGGCACCAACAAATCTATGCTCACTGAAATGCGGAAAGATTAATGACTTTGCATGCGTGTGCATCAAACAGCTTATGGTGAAGGACGAACGTGTGCAATAAAGAAGACATTTAACGCAGACACATCACCAGCTAATTGGGACATTCGATTTGTGTGAGCATGCTTGAAAGCTGAAAACGAGGTTTAGCAGCCACTCGCCATCTTTGGTTCTTCTCTCTCCCTTCAATCCGCGAAAATGTTCCACAGTTTGCATTTTGCACACTCTAAAGCAGTTTCGCATCATGCGTATTGTCAAGATGCATTCGTCAAATTGAGCAGAGAGATGCTCTCCACTCTAAGTAAAATGTGAGCTCATTCTTGCATTCATTCATTCTTGAACTGGATACAAATAGCGTAGACATGTACAAGTGCTTCTAAAACGGCTGAGGTAGAGTGGATCAGCCGCCACACGTTGACCGACTTTGGGCATGGTCGAAACATTTCCTTTGCACGCTGCTAAGCAATCTTGACCAGTAGCATATTGCACCCACTTTCCAAAATCAAATAAGGGATAACTTGTGTCGTTGTGCTGACAAGGTGAAGTGAAGTGCCAACCACCCGGTCAGGTGGGATGGCTACCAATTTAAACTGCATTAAAATCAATCACTCTGTTAGATCTGACTTTCTACGGTGCATCAAAGAAGTGTTTCTATTCTCGCAAATATTTATGTATAGGATCGAGGCAGCCTCACTTGGGCTCGTGTCGGTGGCGATTCTAAGAGCTTTCACTGTCTTGCATCTCGTACCACCCACTGCATCATCCAGATTGAGCTGCCAGTGTGGCAGTCAGATACAGCACCACTAATTTACTGGATCCACGTCAATCACGAAAAGACTTTGACTTAAACAGATCGGAGGCCCTAAGGCACACAGCTCCACTTTGAACGGAGTAAAAGTAAAGTCTAGCATTTGTGGGAAGCGTGTAAAGTTAAAGGAAGGTATATTCGTTATATTCGGTGTAAGAATTATAGCAGCACACCCGAAAATCATCACCCATACAGATCTGGTTCAATGCAAACCCTTCCACGTGCATATTGTGCCAACACATCACAGATTACGGTGGGCATCGCGAACTGATTGCAAGTCATGATGGCATTGTTGGAAGACTGTAAGGAGTTCCGAATCAACATTCAAATGGTGTGTCTTACATTGACAATAGAGTGTGTCATTATTCCTGCTAAATGCAAAAAATGAATGTGGGGCTTTAGGAACTATTATCATCCATACACCATTCACCGACTGATTCCTTGTTTGCGACCAGGAAATGTGATGAAGGAGAGGTGTACTGAATAATTGTGACATTTTAGGTTGTCCATTATAGGATGTACACACCACCCAAAATCGAGCCACAATTCGTGAACATCCAAGCATCGCGTCTTGTTTGACGACCATTCGAACGTAAAATTAGTGGTTCCGGCAAAAGATCTTCCCTGCACCTAAAATGACACAAGTTCATCGAGCCTTGTAGTTTGTACTGCTGCTTTCGCAACACGCCCTCCCATCCATGGGTGTAAATATTGCCAGCCCTTCTCGGTGCACGAGGTAAACAGCTTAGCTATTAGCACAAAGCCTTAGAGCACAGCAAATTCCGCAAAATATTTAGTGCAGATCTATTCAAGAGTACTAGAGAAAGGCATGCGTTTTGAAAACATTACCGAAAAGAAAAAATTCTTAAAAGTCTAATGCACTGATTAAAAAATGGAGAGATTAGAATAGATAAGGAATCGGAAGGAGTAGTGGGATCATTAAGAGGGCGCTGTAAAGTCTGACTACCAAGACGCACCTTAAAGCGGAGTAAAATGATCCCGAGATTAAAGCACTTTTATTGAGAATTCGGAGAGCGTTTCAGGCATTTAAATAACGATTTAGAGAAGAGAATGACTCATGTTTACCAGTTTACTCTTCCTGATTCAGTCATTTTTAATAGTTCGGTGGGGAGTATCTAGTATAACTCGATAACATATTTGATCTCTGGTTGGTGCAGAACAGAATACACGTATTCACTTCGGGGTGACAGTCATGACCTCAGTGACAGCATTGTTTTTGTTGGATGACGCAACGAACGTGGCTAAGAAACTAACCTCTAATAGAGTGGCTGATGTCCGTCATAGGCTCAAGCGTCCACGTCGATCAATGAATGAACAACAGTTGGGTGGTGTCGCGTGGCGCACGATCAGGTACTACGCTCCAAACTAAAGGCTCAGGTCACGCATTATGAGGGGTGATAACGAGAGGGCTTGTATGAGAAGCGACGGCCCATCCACAGTCTTAATATCGTGCTTTCTACAATAAGGCTACATCGTATAAAGACATGAAAGTGTAGCGACAAATTTGGCAACTTCGAAGCATAAAGGTAGAATTCTACTGCAGAAATCTCCCCCTCTTTTACTACTTATTCACTTCAGCTTTTCTGGCCGCAGGTCGGATGCAACTATCAGCAAGTTGAACGGTACGCCCTCGAACCTTTCAAAAAGTAAAAAGTAGTCACTGAGAAGATGCCATGCTAGTTACTTAGCAGACCGAAGAAAGTTTTAATCGAATATCATAGACTACTCTGTGGCGATAAGTGCCAAGAAAACATGCGGCAAGCTAGAGGGACGTTTTTCTGTTTCCTCCAAATCGACAGTAAACCCCTAAGCTTTTCCAAACCCACGCAACAAGTTTTGTTCTGGTCATTCCTCTACAAAAAAGGGAAGGCAATTGTTGAAGTCTCATTAAGGAAAGAAACCTGGGCGGCGCAGTTTATGTTGGCCAAAAATTAGTTTCGAGATGTGATGCTTAGCGTTAATTCCTATGCAACGCTAAAGCGGTTTTGCACCTCGCAGGAGGCCCTTAATATCGTAGCAATACAAATGAACAAACTCAGCAGCGTCTCACCCGAAAAAGAGCAGACGAAATCTGCAGTGCTCATTTCGAGGCTACAGGCATTCTTATTAGCAACTTAGATGAACTTTGCTTGCAATTATCGTATATTGCCGACAGTAAAGAAAAAAGCCGCATTCATTGCTGAAAAAGTATTCGTACATGTTTGCACGGCAGAGAGCGAAACTCGGGCGAACAAACATCGTATAGCATATATAGCCCAGGTGGTAAAGCCAGAACCCATTCGCTAATCACTCAGACGTGTACTGCCACTTCTCCTGGAAGAAGTAAGCCGTAAAGCCTCCAAAGTCACCGCATGAGCCTCTTAGTCGCACTGGTGAGGATAAGTGACGGTAGTCTACGACTGTGCACCATTGCAGGAAGTTGTGCCAAACAGGCTTCATAAATTTTAGACAGAGCCTCTTGCACTCTATAACGCTTCAGCTACCTTCCAATGCCTGATGCAGACAGTAATAATAGAGCTTCTTTCAAAAAAACTGCACAATCTACCTTGACGACATTCCTGCTTTCCTTCCATGGGGCGGTGAACCGCAGTCTCATGACAGTGATATGCGGGTGAACACAGACGCTCGGAAGGTTGCGCCCTCGGTGGGACCCCTTATGTCACAAAATCGAGCCCTTCCTCGTCCTTCTTCTCCACCCACGAGTGCGGCTATGTTCATGTTGACTTTGTGTCCTGAGTTCATACAAATGAGCTGTCCATCTATTGCGTAAGGCTTTTTCCTCATCTCATGTTTGGTCGCCGATCGTAAGTGTTGCAAGCTTATCAGTTGAGTTCAATCAGGCAGCTTTTCGGTAGACAAATGAACGCTTCTACTAAGAACGAGTTCCAGGTGACAAAAAAATAATAAATCATTTAGACTGTAGGTGAACTTGTTGAAAATGGAGTAGGCGAGGGCATATTCTGTGAGCTAGTTATCAATTTTCTATAAAATACTATATGACTCGTTCACATAGGCACGTTCAGGTAGTGAGCGTCTCCTGCCTTGAACAAAGGCAAGCACATCCTTCCTTTTGGGGTGCACAACCATAAACTCCGTACCATAGTTGTTGCCAACTTTTGCGTCTTCGTTGACAACTACACTGTTTTATTATCTCGTCATTTTTTACCGAACTGGCAGTAGTAGAGCGATGTTAAACGGGGGCATTAATTTCTGCCACATTAGGTTGGAGGCTGATTATCGCGTAGGTTAGCCTGATATTTTATTAGGAGGTGAATTTGGCTGGAGCATTTGTCAATCACACACCAGAAACACTGTGGTTTCGTGTCTGGAGCACAAAGCCTCTTAGGTATCATGAGTACTCACTGAGGGACTAAAATTCGGCTCGCTCGATTTTACATAAGGTGAAGTTGGTGATGGATAAGTTGGCGCAGCTACGTCTCTACCACTAGGAATAAAATCTAATCGAGGTTTCTGACTCGCGCACAGTGAGGAATCTAACTATCAAAGCCTGGATAGCCCATGTCCTGCCTTCAGCAAGGTGAACGTGTGATGTGAAATATGCGGCGATGTCGACACCTTCGTGATGTTTACATTGCAAGTGTGAATGTTTTGCAAATTCTTTCATCGTTCACTTGCATGTTGATCGTTAAGACACAAAATGGTCTTGTTCTGACTGCAGGCAAAACGATTCTCTTTTTGAATTGGTTCGATTTATGTACAATAATTGCTACGCATTTCCTTCGAAATTTTACCTATCTTCAGCGCCACAGAGATTTGGCTAACAAAGGTATTCTTCCTTTTGCTAAATTTCATTGGAAAAACCATACAATGTTTTAATTTGCCCAATTTGACAAATTTTTTACTGTGAAAATTCAAGCAACAATCCTCCTTTTGCAACCACCATGTCATTAAACCATTCACGGCTTTGCTCGCTTTTCATTTTCATGAGGACGTGGCTTTACTTGACTTCAACTTAGTTTGGACCACATATGACGATCTTGTTTGCCAGTCATGCTTCGATCCTCAGAGCCTTGACATATTTTTCCGATAATGCCGGTTATAAGTTGACATGAAGTTGATTTCGCTGCTGAGGTCTGTTCTCGAAAACTCGTTTCCATATCAAGCTCTATAATGCATTTTAAGATTCATAGGCAAATGCATTTGACAAGGACTCATAACGCTGGCGACGCCGCTGCAAGTAGTGGAGATAAGAGTAAAATTCTAATTATAAAATGTACAAATGTAGAAGCTGGTTTGCTTTTTTAATGCAAGACTCATAATAATAGTGTTGCAATTTTCGATGAGAGATCTTGCTGCTGCACTGTCAATTATGTCATTCTGCGCTCTTCGCTTCACCACCTGCTGTCTCCATGCCCTACTGAGTTGTAGAGCAACTTGTTCACAGAAATTGGTCCATGTCCAACGATGTAAATATACGTCAAAGTAGTTAACCCAACCACGGCTCTGCTAGAAGGTAAACATGGTCTAAGCAGAGTGATGAAATACGTCATTGTCATGCAAATACGGAAGCCTTTTCTACAAAGAAGGATGAATCCAAGTATTTCCTACCAAATGTTGGAGGTGCAATACTGTCAATAAGTTTGCAAGTCTTTTGCAATATTGTGGTAATGTCAGCCTAACCCATCTATTCGCTCTGACTTCGAGAACAAAATGAATGATCTCTTTGTCGACCTTTTTAGTCAGATGAATCCTCATTGCTGAAAATAAAAACCATTTATTGTTTCTGGAGCTAACCTTCACTTACTTTTGTTTCTACGATATTGGGTTCAGCAGAAGGAGCGACAACTGCTCGTCCCAGCAATGTAAATAAATGCTCCCAATTTTACGACAGAAGGATGAATGTTTTATTCTCAACGCTCTGCTTGCGCAGTTCCATAGCAGCAAATCAACTAAACCACTTACTACATAAAGGCACACAAGAAACTTTCCAATGTTAAGGACAACGGAATTGGTCTTAGTGCATGGCACCTAAGTGTACACTCGCTTGATTCGCTTCAATGTGACACTATAGTTAGTGGCGGCATCTGAAGTGATGGGAGAAGACGAAGCAGAGAGTAGAAGTAATGGTTTGACTACGAGTAGTTGGCTTCCCTTTTTGTTGATGAGGCGCACATATGAGATGATTTAGCTTCGAATTGCCGGCGTATGAGAGGTATGACGACTGCCACCCTTTCATAGCTTACCAGCCACTCCAGTCAAATTGCAGAAATCATGGACTCAACGTTTATCACCAGTTTCCACGTTGTAGGAATCTGACTGTGATAATTAGAAGACAGGAATGATGTACCGACTGGTTTGCATCTGCATCAAATGGTGGGTGTAAAAGTCGCAGGAGTTGGATAGATGAAGTCCAGTTGTTAATCATGATCTGACAGATGACTAATGAAGGGCTGCGCAATTTAACAAAATGTTCTACAACTCTTTCACACTTTTTGTTGACGGCAGTGTTTGCAGTATTATTTGACTTTTGCAATCATATCGCCCATTAAGTCGCCAACTTTGATCCACCATTTGCCCATGCGACTCACATCTGCAAGATGCAATGCAATACGTGCTTATGTGACCATGTTTGCCTGGAGTCTGATGCACTGCTAACAAAACCAATTATTATGTATCCCTTGTAGAAAGCGAAATAAATGCACACGAGATCGATGTGCATGATGCGATCGGCTGTATTTGATTAGTCAAAATAAGGCGGGTTCCAGCAACTCGATGGATCAACTTATTTGAGTAAACATGAGCTTGCTGTACACCTTGCCGTTTAATCAAATATGATTAATTTAAGCTCGGAACACTTGAAGACAAATCTCACCAATTCTGCTCCGCCATCCTCCCTTCAGCGATGCATCTGTGTCTGCGTCCCCGTCTCAGCCGTTGTTGATGTTGGTTGCTATATATAGAAAGCTTGAATTAGGGAATAGACTTAACTAGACGGAAGACTGGATGCAGAATAAATGGACAGAAATGTTAATATAAGAGTGGCTGAAATGACCAGCTTGAAAAAGAATATGCAGGAACTTATATCGTTTCATACAAGCAGAGATGCTTTGTGAAATCAAGACCACTACCACCACCTTCGAATCGATCACCATGGTCACGGTAATTTGTTTAAAGCTCTTATTTTTCACTAAAGTCAACAGCGGGAATAAGAACTAAGCTAAGGAAGGGAAGCAACATGAATCCTTTTCCTGTACGAAAACCTACACATTTAACTGTGAGAACAACTATAAATTCACATTTTGAATTCACCGACGTGCCAGAGGCCAAAATGAGGCACAGGGAACTAAATGCCACAAACTGCATGCACACTTCGCCCAACAGATTCGTCCTTACTTGTAGTATGGAAGATTGAGGTTAATGTTTCCTAGTCTCAGTTCAATGTCTTTTTCAAACATCTTTTGTGGAACCTTGATCGTCGCCTTAAAATTATGTGGAAGAGTTTAACATCGCGTGACGAAGTAGAAAAATCTGAACCTTTGCACTTTGTCTTAATTTGAAAAGAACTTACACCCACCAGGTTCAGCGTACTTAACTATGCTATAAAAAGCAGCCAGGCCAAAATTGACATTAGAGATAATAGCATTTGATTAAATTAGATAACAAAATTCAAGTATTCCATCACAGGCAACACAGAAGCTATGAATACAGCAAGCCTTAAACCCCATAGCCACAATTTCGTGCCAGTCTATACTTCTGGACACATAAAAACTATGCAAATAGCATTCTCTCCATAGTTAATCTTTGCATATCTGTTTCCTTTAATGTAGAGTGCAAGTCAAGCACAGCAATGACTACCGCCTCAAATCCCAAAATTTTAAGCATGTCGCTGGATATATGCAGAGGCTACTCGCTGTACAAAGGCAGATTTTAGTCATAAGTTTGCTTTCAAACCCACGATTTCAAATAACCTACATTTTGAATAAAATTACACAGGCTTAGAAAGAAGATAGGTGTTCCTAGAAATATTTTATCAAACTACCAATTTTTGTTTATAGCTTTACGTATGAGGCAAACAACTCTGCGCTGACCATATGCTTCCTTGCAGAAGTGTATTTCAGTTATAAGTACAAGCGAATGTTATGTTATGTTATGTTACAACAGAGCCTGTAAAACAAATGAAGGAAATCAGTTTATTCCCTGTTAGCAGGGTTGCTAAAGTGTATCCAGGCCTAACCGTGCCAGTAATTATGCAATGGTGTGTTTAGTTGATTTAAGTGATTACTCAAAGAAGATAAGGAGGGACAATAAAGTATCCAGGTCAGGCTGTCATTTATTTGCAAACATACCGATTGCGTTCGAATGGGCTGCTGATTTCAGTACTACCACGGCCCGGTGACGAGTGCCCCACAACTAGCCCATGACTCTGCTGCGGAGCTATTTGTTGCCCATCTCTATTGTCGTGAGGGAGGGTCAGACGGTTCTGAAAAAACCAATGCTATTGTTCTCGTTGAGTGACCTGTTAATTTTTAAGGGATAATATATCAACTAGTGGGGTCTGATCTGTAGGAAACATTAAAAATCTGTCGAGCGTTGCATTCGTTTATAGCACTTTCTCGAAAGACCTTATATAGGTACCCATTTATCCAATTGTGCATACACCTATTTGCTAAGTCAAGCACGAAGGAAAAGGTAGCTACTCTTAAGGTTTATACATTTTTAAATGCAGTGCGAAATCGGCACTAATTCTTTATGCTACACAGTGGCTCTTGCAAGCATTTAAGATTATTCAGGCAATGGTGTGAATGTCTTAATTTAATAACAGCGAATTTGACAGCCAAGTCCTAATTTGTCGCCGCTCAGGTGACAATAAATCTCATCTTGCTAATTTCTACCATTCATTTTTATGCGTTAGTGCTTTTGATGTACGCATTTTTGACAGTATTTTGCTTCAACTCTATATCCTTAAATATTTTTATAAATGGTGCACAGCAAAAGTTTGCTTGTTCAAGTTGTTACATACGTTTTGATCAAGTAGATTGCGCTTGTTGGACACTTTACGTTCCAACTATTTATTAACTTCCACAGCAATGGTTGAAACCTCGGTCCTTAGCTGTGTGAACCTATTCTTAATGCAGCGCTTCCGTTTCTGCTTCGATATGAGTTGGTAGCCGATTCTGATTTAGAAACAAAGGAATGGGGTCTAGGAGACCTTAAAACCGTTTTTCCGAAAAGCCGTAGTGTAATTTAATGCCTAGAGATTAATTAGCCTGACTTCCCAAGTGTAATTTAGGTTAAGTTTGTTTTAGTGGGACTATGGAAGGATAATTTAAAATAAATTTCAGCCAGTACATTTGTAAAACTGAAACCTGTCCTGTAGCTAGTCGCATCATGCGTAGCGGTTTAATAAACATAAAGTGATTTGACAGATGTGTTTGTTTATGGCACTTTTATTTCCTTATCGTGAATTGCTTGAGTCTGCAAAGCGAATGAAACATCTACTGACCTGCTATTTTCGACTTTTAAAGTTTGGACGAAATGTAACAGGCTTTGAAAAAGTGAATTGTGGTGGCGAAGGGAAAGCGAACGCAGTAGGAGATGAGCAGACATGATGAAGGAGGCTGATGAAACGTGCAAAGCGAAGAAGAATTAAAAGAGGCACGTTTTGCTCCATGATTTGCAGAGATGTTTCGATTCTGTTGGGTTGCAGATAATTGTTGGCGGCACAGGTAATGAGTGCATTTTGAAGTGAAGTTCCAGCTGCTAGAGGTGTCTTCAATCCTTGCAAAATGTGGAATGCCATCACTTAGACTTGGAAATGTGCAGAATGTGTAACTTATGGGTGATTTGATGGATGGGTGGGTGATTGTGAGGAAGAGAGTGTCTTTGAAAAGAAGGCAAGATGTCCCTAGCCACTGTGTACACGGATCTGCATGCCAAGTAGGCAAAAGGGAGGAAAGGTTGCATGCTGCTCGATTAACCTCGTAATGCCACTTCCTCTGCAGGGTGGTTCGAAACATTGTTGCATTGTCATTTCAGCACGCGGTGCCGTCAAGTAGACTTGGTAGCTTGTATCACTGTTGAGCAACTGCGTTAAGTTGGATGACACGCTGAGAGAAATGGCCAAGCGAGTAGGAGAATGTGATTGGAGATCCGCTTGTTGAAAGCCTTTCGATAACACAATGAAATTAGCCTCCAGTTGTCGATAGTGGTTTTTAACGAAATGAGGTTGATGGATGCACATTGTGATAGAATATGCGGTGTAAATATTCAAGCAGGAATAACATGGAGCACTCTTCCATATTGTCGGACTTGTCGGAACGAAAGCGAAGGCACCAGCTATAAGAGTAATATTTGTTTTTGGAGCCAGAACTTTATATGTCAAGGCTAATAGGAAATTCCACTATAGAATTTTCCAAAAATAAATACGTGGCTCTGCATTGCAGCATGATCTCGAGACATGTAAATGTAAACCACAAGAGCTTAGGGTGAGCCAACTCCTTCAAGCAAATTTGCAATTACTTGATGTTATTTTGCATTGCTGATGGGAAGTAATGGCAAAGGAAGTGTATTTAGTAAAATGCAAACTGCGAAAATATGAAGAGAAGTAAACAAGCTTTAAAGCGGAACCCGTAAGCGCAAAATAAATTCCTTGTTGTGGAATAGATCAGGAAAGCAGGTGATTAATTGCGGTAGGAGTAATAAGTGTGAAGTGATGTGGAGAAATCAGAATGCGAAGAGAAGAGAAAGGGCAAAGTATGCGTTCGCAAAAGATAAATAGTCTGGTTGTATTTAAGTGGTAAACAAGAGGACTGGGGTGGTTACTGTCGGATAATAGTAGAATGTGATTGATGTATAACATTGTAGGGCTAAATGGGAACAATGAAGTTTTTATTGTCCTGCTTGCAGATAGTTTAAAATGCTTGAATGAAGGAAAGAGGGAGCATAAATGTGGCAGAGGGGTTAAGCGGCATGATTATGCACTCCAGAGCCATCATCGTCCTTCTGCTTTTCTGATTAATCTAAAATTTTAATAATTTACTGCCACACTGACACTCGATTACCGTTGTGACCACTTAATTTGTCAGTCAATACCGCTGGCTTGTATTTTTTGTTTCCCGTCAACGATACGTGGGGTGGTCCTTCTGCACGATGCTGTTATTTCAAGCCTTCTAGTGTGGATGTGTGCATTTAGTGGTAGCCATCTTTCTAGCCACTTGAGGTTGAGATTTGGCTGGATGAATATCAGGCTCTCCGGGGAGTACATTTAAGCGGGAACCGCTAAGGTGAAACCCGGAGAGCGCTAGGCCCTGTGTTCTCAGGTTATGGTCCACAGCTTATTGGTACAGCCTTTGGGTGGTGATAGGCTTCAGTGCTAGCAGAAGCAGTTCATGTTTAAAACACTCACACTCTGCACTTACTGGGTACGAAATCTATAAATGGTAATTCAACTGCAATTGCAGCAAAATGCCTTTAGATACTTATCCTTACACAGCTTGTACAGGTTGGCATGAGAATTGGATTGCCGTTATGTTACTCAATGCTAAAAGCAGTTTATCTGCGAGACAATTATTCCTTGCATTTGTCTGCTGCGTAATGAGCATGTTTTCTGAAAGGACTGAAATGCGTGCGAATGCGGTATTTCACGTTTGGTTGTCGACCACTTCAATTCTAAAGCTGATTGGCATCATGTTTATTTCTGTTTGTTTTCTTCTACAAAAGTGCAAGGCCCTTCCATTTGGTGATGGTTACCCCTTACTCCCTGATGCAATGCAGTAAATAGCCCTGTCTATACACGCTGTGATCGTTAAGCGCATGGATGTGACCTTCTGTTTGCTAAGATTTTTATTAGCTACTTGCAGGCATTTTGGCATCGTCGTTGCGTCATGGCTTTGGCGTTGCGTCCTCAATGTATTTGCTATCACCGACAAAGTCAACATCACACCATGCAAGCATCCTTGAAGCACATTACAAAAGCTTCCGCTTTTTAAAGGTCTATGATCATCAGCATTTAAGTAGGAGGTGTCGCAATCCTTGCAGCTTTATGTACCAGAACTCCATCAACTGGGCGACCTCACAGACAATGTAAGTCGCTTGAAAAGGACAACTAAGCCTTTTGTCGGTCTATTGGCCTGTGATGAGTTTTATGGTGATGGAAGTTTCGTACTGCCAGCCTTGCTTGATGTTTAGATGCGCTACTTCCTGACTCTTATGAGGTTGATTCAAAGCTAAAAATTACATGACACTTGGGCTAAGTGCGCACAGTTGCTGTGCAGTTGAGCCTGCAGCAATTATTGACGTAGCATAAATAAAGGATGTGGTTAATATACAATGAATAAAAACGAGCAAAGGAGGACGAGAAGTAGACGGAGGGCAAAGAATTTTATGAAACAGAGACAAAATAGGGCATCGTAAAGAGAACGACTACGAAGCTAATAATTGAAAGGGACCAATTGTAAAAGGAAGAGAGGAGAAGACGAAGAGAGAAAAATCCAGTAATTGAGCGAGGCTTTTGCTAACGAGCGCAAATCAGGGAGTGTTAACGGAAGGGCATGGTGATGAAAGCTGTTTGATGTAATTGCTGCGAATCTTGGTGAACCACGAACGTGCTAGCGGATGGACACATGCATGAGTGCATGGATGGCGTATGGTAGTCACGACGATGCATTAAGCTGTTGCATATTGAGTTGCGGGTGTTATTACGGGATGATTATCGCGTGACAGCAATGCAAAGCACATAAAATAATCTGTAAGCCGATGAGATCAACAATCTTGGTGGCTAAAAATCGGATCTGCGCAAACCACCGATGACCTTGTTGGAAAAGAGGTCAGCTTTATGCCAGATCCGAAGCTTCGCTTTATTTAACAGAACGTGCCACCCAGCGGAATCAGATCGAATGCACCCAGGACCTGTAATGATAAAATTACGACTTAAAAATAACCGGTGATTTGAAGGCTGCACCTACATTATAGTGAGACAGAGATGGCAGGGCGGGATGACAACCGTTGTTATCGCATTACAACTACGGGGGATAGTACAGTGGAAGAAGAAAAAGAAATGAGTGAAGGGTGAGAAATATCAATAAAAAGATGAGAAGAGTGACTTTTAGGGCACTGATAGAAACCAAAAATCGATTTTTGCAAACTCTTGCTGTTGATGGTGGTTTCGGCTATTTTGGTCGAAATTTGCACGTGCCCTCCACTTCAGAGTGTTAGGGGTGGGCAGCAATCTTGTGCAGGTTCTACAGCTTGTTTTGCCAAGATAACAAATTCTTTTCTTCCATATTTTATACTTTGGTGAATGGTGCTGGTTCCCTTAAGACTTTCATTGCATTATTTGTTTGTTCTGCTCTCTCACCTCTAACTCTTTATCTACCTTCTTACCTGCCCTATTTCTTCTGCCTCCTTGCCCTTATTTAATGCAAATAATACATTGAAGAAGCTTCCATTTAGCTACGTGATTTAGTCTTGCCCTATCTTTGCAGCTGCGTTGTCACACCATGCAGAATTTCGAAACCAGCTTTATTGAGGAGGGTTCTCAGGAAGAAATGCAAATGTTACAACTATTACTTTAGCTTACTGTAGCGGCGAGATGCTAAATTTTGTCTTGTAAACTGGACCTGTGTAATTTTGTTTGCGAGGCAACATTGTGACATTTAATATTATTGCACTGCAGAGCGGTAGAGTAATGCAGACTAGTTCAGCCATTTTGCAGAACGTAGTGGCATAGCGCCAAGCAGGAGCAAGTTATCAATGACGACAAAGATTGATTTTTGGAGTTATGGTAATGGACACATGCATAATTTCCTGGAAGGTGACGCTACCCAGCTGTCATAAGACACCCTCGCTCCCATCACCTTTACCGAGCACTTTGCTCTCACCCAAATTCGTGGCTACTTCTTCAACCTCATAAAGGCCTGACACATGGGAGGAGTCTGTTTTTAGCCTCGACGCAGCCCAGCCAATTGTTTCGCAAATGCAGAGCTCCCATTGGCTCCTTCATAGTCTTCTCGATTATTTAACGCTGTCGTCCTAGCTAAATATTTACTCTCCAACGCGGTCGGAAAAACAGACTCAGTTTATCCTGCCATAGCTTGGCTAATCATGCGACTGAACCATAGCATAGTTACATGTTAATTAAAGTAATTCGCCCCAAAATACCTCTATGAATTTGTTTGTTATTCCAAAACAACATTTCAAATGTCGAATGGAGCATTAACGGTGTTTTTGATGTCCTGCCTTCCAAGTTTGATATCACAGCCACGCACTGACTCGACCCTCTTGAATTCAGTAGCAGCGTGTACCAACAGAATTTTAGGTATCACTTCATAAACCATGCCTAGACCCTTAGGAGGAGCGCATTTTTTACCTTGATAAAGTTTGGCTTTGCACTTTTCTCTTCACACCTAGTAAAATAAAATGAATGAGTATTTCCAACCGATTTGATGCTTGGGATCAGAATGTTCTCCCTAAAGCTGATAAAACGTAGAAACAATTGGCGTCAGTTTGCTCCTATCCACAAGACTCCTCTAGGGTATGGCAGAACTTTAGAAGTGTGGTGGTTGCTAACACTTGACAGACCTGCATACATAAATCGTGAAACGCCAACTTTTGTCACCACCATCAGGCAACCATGTTTTGATGTTGCAGAAACAAGTCTTTTCCAAGCATTACTCTGCGGACGGTTTTAGCATCCTTTTTTATAGTGGCCCAAGAAGGAAAGGTAATGCTTGAGAGGAAGTAACAAGGAGATACATTTATTTGCAGTTGAAGAAGGCAATTTAGAATACTTTGGGTGACGATGCCAACTTTGTCATCTGATATTGCAATCTCTGCAACTAACTGTTACCATATCGCGAATGATCATTTGCGTTCAACCTCGATGGGACCGGAATGCAAACTTCTTTTAGCCATAATTCTTCACCTACTTACAAATTGTTGGAGGGGATATGACGTTACCTTCTACTTATTGCATTCCGACTCGTTCAAGCGCAATTTTCAATAGGTAATCTTACAATGTTTGTGGTGTATAGTCACTAGAGGGCACCAAGAAATACTTATTGAACTGTAAAGAGGACGGAGAATCTACTGTACAACAGGATTAAAGCTTATTCAGTTATGTTAGCTTTCAGAAATTGAGACTTTTATTAACTGAATGGTAGCAAATCGGTAGCATCACCTAAGTTTCGCATAGGCTTGTATGCAAAGATTCAATTGCTGGCACACATTATGACCTTCAAGAAACATGGCAGTTGGGACGGTGGAAATAGGTCTTAGTAGTTGTCTCAGTTACAAAATTCTGGGGGGGGGGGGAAATTTGGTGTTTTAAATCAAGTTGTATATAATTTTGCCATTGTCTTGCAACCACAATAATGCAAGGTGTTGTAGGTGTCTCCTCCATTTTCGGACCTGTGTTTTTCCAGATATCCTCCATAAGCGGTTCGTTTCACATCAGCACGTGTAGTACTTATTTTCTTTAAAAGGCTTTGTAGGTGAGAGGCTGGAAGACAATTTTCAATCATAAGTTAGAGGCTCCCTCCGGTCATAGTAAAAATGGTTCGGAACACCTAGCCTCCCAATAGCAGGGGTAGAAGAAGGGAAGAGGAGGGAAAGGAACTCCCTCTGCAGCATGTTCCGTTGCGTGGTTATTAGAGATGCAAGGGGGCAGATCTACGCACTAAGAGAGCGCTCCAGATAAACCATTTTGGTGGCGCCTATTTTAACTCACATCAAAAGTTGTGAAAATAGAACAAAATCCAGGTTTTCAAGCAGTGAAATTAAACTGCGTTTCTACTTCAGCATCGTGCAATTCGAAATGACGTAGCAGTAAGACAATGAGGCAACCGTTTTAGTGAAATTTCGCATCTTGAACTAATCACCCAGAATTTTCATTCCTTGAACGAGTGCCTTAGGGTGGATGCCATTCCGGTCCCACGCTGCGGTTGAATATATCCTGTGTTCTTCTACAGAAAAGAAAAGAATTGATTAAACATTTTAATCAAGACAGAGAGGAGAGATACAAGACAACTTAAGTTGGGACAAAATCGCTTATTTTGGTTAAGCAGTGCGCCGAAGTGCTCCAGATCATGGTAAATCAGGTATCTAGCTCCACCTGATCCGATATCATCCATCGACTTGGACAATCTACGTTGAATACAATAGCTATAACGGATTTTGCACCAATTAATTGTGGAAGAACCGATGGTCAATTCAGTGCGATTCTGCCTTGTCAAATAATAGAATAAATTAACATACGAAGGTTGTGACAGGCAGTCCACATCAAAGAATGGGCAGAACTCATACCAAGCTTCCCACATTTGCATAAATGCGACTGGTACCATTTAGTTCAGCCCGACTGTCACGACGACTAGCACATCACGCTTTGGCCTTGACGCTATCTTGCCCGCGACACTTCCAGTAAGACTAGCTGCAGGTCTGTGCACTCCGAAGACCACACTTTCAACAATTAGTCGGCCGTCACACTAGACTGCAGGGTGATAGGTGACGGTGGTACATTGTGAAACATGACTGCTTTCGCTGCCGCTTCAAAGGATCACTCCTTATTAGGTCGACGGGTCATTTGCGGAAGAACACCTGCTATCAACAATGAAGTCTGCGGACCAACAATAGATTGACCACCAAATCTAGCATGCACCATTTAAACAAAGCACTTAACTCAAAAAGATCCCATGCTTCTGGGTGTTTTAAACTTTATTCGCAAATTACCTAACTGTATAAGCAATCTTAAAAAAACATAGGAAAGTCAAGGAGTACTGTCTAAAAACTACAAGCGAAACCTATTAAATAGACCAGTTGAGAGGATCTACCTCTATCGAGTGGATAAAAAGAACTCATGGGTTGACATCAATTCATAATTAAGCATGAATGAGTTAATGCAACAAATGAGATGAGGAGGCACATACGAATGGACGGTTGCATAACACAAAGCGGATGCGCACCAGATAAATGCTTAAGAAGCAATAATAACCATGTAGGTAGGAGAACAATGAAAACAGAGGCGAAAGCTAGAATTGAGGGCAGTTCATACCCACAACTCATTGTACTCTACTCTGTTTCCGCAGCACTAGCTTACGCCCAGTTAGGACTCGGATCCGACTGTGTGGCTACTACCCTGATGGCCGTCGCTGGTACTCAGCTTTCTCTGCGCACTCAAATCGCTGCTAATCACTACATCTGCAGTCCAACAGACCAAACACACAAGCACAGACCTGACAGGTAACTCCTGATTGATGTGTTTTGGAGTGACCGACAAAGAACTATTTGCTTGGTAAAAGCGTCATCACAAACAACTTCCCATCATAAATTTTTTTACCAATCAGTCCCTCACTCAAAAAGCCAGCCCACACACATGTGGAGGAAGTTGAGAGTGAGTGACCTTCTCGTCTGTCAACCCTATATCTGCCACTTGCAACTTTACTGCGTCTGGATGGCAGTCAGCCTGCATCTCGAAATGGCATTCGGTGTCGACGTGAGAGTTAACCACCACTCGCACCACCACTACGCTGAACGTCGCTGTTGTTTCTTCTCGACACGTCGATTATGAACTTAATATTACTTTTATAAGCTTTTGTCGCTCTCCTCTTTACTCATTCATTATACAAAATACTCAGCCACTTCATATCAATCGTTATCCAGCATTTGCTCAGCCATCCATCATTTGTCCTTCATTGTTTACTTTCTTCGTTCATTCATTATTTTGTATTCCTGCACTAATCACAGTTTCATTTGTAAAATTAACAGTTTGGTTTTGTCTAGTCGATTTCGCATCGACTCTTCTGCCCAGGTTATTTAGTGTATTTTGCATTAACTTTTCTGACAGTACTCTTAGATTGGTCGCGTGTTTTGAGATCGCCTCAAGATTTTCCCGATTAGAGCCTGCAGTGCTCACGTGCACAGTCTCCATTGGTGAGGCATGCGAATGAAGTCTAGACGTTGGAAGGGGTTGATGTGTTCTAGGTTTACGCAAGTACTTCCAACCCAGTCGACTCCGACGCACTTGTCTACTCTCTTACAACTATCAGTAAGTTCGTCCAATTTGTAGACAGTGCTAGCCACAGACACTAAACGGACGCCCAGCTCACCAGCAGATCTAAGCGAGTCAATAGGAAATCGTCAGCACTCCCAACATATGCTGACCACTTTAAAGATTGTTTTGATTACAAGGCTAAGACGAATGCGCTTTATGTGGAGGGGTGGGAGTCAAATGCCTGTGCATGTAGCATTTTCTTCTCCCTCTTCCTATGCGCACGAGATGACGATGGAAGTGGTGACGCAGTAGCACTCGACTCTCCTAGAGGTGACTGAGTTGGAGCTTGGGACTGGTAAAGTGGGATCGACCTTAATAAGACTGAAAAGCGGTTCGATTTCCCTCTTGTAGTGACTTGTGAGCAGTAATGCAACCCTATCACATTTCCTGTTCGTTGTCCATCGGGAGCTCATGACTAGCCTCTACTTACCACCATTTGCGTACAACCTACCATACATCGGTCCGTGCTTGCCTACCCTGAAGGATTTATGCATTGTATTCCCTGAAAGCAATTGCCATGTTTAGCCATCGGTGGTCCCTCAGTAATGCTCAATCTTTGCTATGCTTGTCGATGTTGTGCTGTTCATTTTCACTTCGAAACCAATTGTTAAGGTAATGGTGTTGTCTTAATCTGTGGCAAGGTAGTCAATCAACTAGGTCACAGATCTCCGATTGTGAGCTGCTTTTAATTTCAGCCTCGTCTTACGGCCATAGTGGCTGTAAATGCACACCTTCGAGTGCCTTCTTACCTTTACCGAATCACTGGCTTATGCCAAGGTGCCTTTTTCTCTTTTCACTTTCCTGGTGGTTCGTATAAGGTTGTGTGCCAAGGCAAATGCCGTATACTCCCAATCATGGGAGAGCACTTGCATTGTTTTAGCTTTTAGAGAGCAATCAACTTTGTTGACTGTTAGCGCCAAGGTTGATGCTGTTAAGTGATCTGGAAAACATCCGACTTATTATGGGTCATTTCCTCAGCTCTACCCTGTTTTTACACTAGCCGAGACCAGTGTTATCACCTTCTGCTCTTTCAAGGGAGTTGATGTGTTGGGTTGAGACCAAGACTGTGCATGGTCAGCTTTGAGGTCAACCTCAGGTCGGCCAGCATGACCGCTTTAAGGGTATAAGTGGCACTGGATACCGTCAGACAACGAGCCATGAACGCCAAGGTCACAGTCGCAAGTGTCACCACAACAGTGGCTGGCGATGGGAGCGACAGGATAGACTGGATGATACAAGTTAAGGGCCACAAGTGTTTCGAACTTAAACAGATCACATTTGATCTAAGGGCAAAGTTTACGGCGCAATCATGCCCTCTCAAATAAGTTGACTTAAACGGAGTAGCTCCGGCTCTCTAAGGCGTCTCTAGGATCTATATTTTGCACAATATCTGTGTGTCACGCTTGGCAGGATTAGCTTTTTTAAAAAGTTGTACATTTATCTAAAGCGGACTTTGAATGCAATGAGTCAGTATGTAATAGCTTCCAAGTTACTTCCTCTCACACTAAAATTCATTTCTTTTTAACAAGCGGTCTGATTTGAGGAGGTATTCCATACTGGTGGCGCAGCAAATAGGGTTCTGTAATGAGGATCATGCTTGCGTGGAGTTTACTCTGAACAAGTAGCTATACAACTCACTAAGGCGTAGAGACTGCAGATGGTGAATTGGAAGAGCGCAATAATGGCAATTTTCGATGCCACAGCACCATGTGACGCATTTGAAAATGGAAGAAGTGTGTATAATTCCATGAAATGAAATTCAGACAGTGCATGTACGATAAACTTTTTAATAAAATGCATTGCCGTTTTAAGTAAGTCATGCCGCCTTCACATCGGCAAGTACTTCAGCAATGCAGAATGTTCTTTAATAGCCTTCTAGAGGCGGCCCTTCCACTCGGCCAAATGACAGATTTCACTAATTTTGAGATTCTTTTTTCAAAAATCTCCCATTTGGATAGAATTTTATCGAACAGATAGATTGAAGTCATCAGTAATGTTTGGCCTCTGCGAGCGGACGATTTGTTGTGGACGACTGCGTCTGCAGTCCATCACAGGCATGAACAAAGTACAGTCGTTTAAGCATAGAGTGGTGCGCACTCCAGAACTGTGAGTGGATAAGATGGCAGAAAAGAGTAGTGAAATTTTTGATCACCTAGCAATCGTAGTAGCACAAGTCATTTCTTAACATAAACTTTTCCCCTAGTTAGTCACTTGGCCAGCAAAGCACCTTACATGGATGTGGGGGAGATGCAGGAGCAACAAACACATGGTCTATTAATCCTAATGCATGCCGCCTGCTGTTCCATAGCATGTAAATGGTGGTCATTTGCTCAGCCTTCACCACAACCTCCACTTCAATGCTGGCGCAGATGTAAACCAACTGTCGTAGCGCTGCTAGTGCTTCCCGAACCATCAATCTCGAATGCTATCAGCCGAAATGGATGTTTAATTGTTGTTACTCTAAATGAGGATTCGTCCCAAATGTGATATCCTTTAAGCAACTTACCATCACTAAAACCAAACTTTTAAGCCGGCTTGTTGCAAGTGTTGCATTTCTTACCACCTGCTCCATCTTTTTTAAATGCTATGGGAAAATATTTGAAGAAAACCCAGCTTTTACCTCAGCCTTGCAACCGTGTTACATCTCCATCGCTTTCAACCAAACGGTAGCAAGAATCATGGCGGAAACAGCAGAGTATCACATCGATACTCATGCACATGCTTTACAAAGTACCATGACGGATTCCATCATAAACTTCACTAACTCTTACGACCATCTGATGCATCATCAAACACCCTACGGCATGTCACCAGCAAGTGCTGGTGATAAGCGAACAAATATTGTTTGTCTTTAACAACGAAAACTTGTTGTTAGCACTTGAGGACGACAAAAGATGGTGTGCATAGGTTTGCAGGTTATATTACATCCATGCCATTAAATCGGAACCAGTGCAACTCAAAGTGATCACCCGAGGACTAAGAGTCCCAGACTATCCACGTCACCCGATTTGGTTGCCTAAACACAAGTACTTTGTGCATTACATCCGCCTGCATTTGAATGTTGAACATTTTAGAATCGTAGTCAATAAGGTTCACTGATGTTGTGAAAGGGTAACTTATGCGGAGAGTCATCTTTCCGATGTCGCGCAGATGCAACGACACAGCATTAGCAGTGAGATCTTAAGCTACATCGAGGCAATAGTCAGCTAATGAGAATCTTCAGCAGCTTCCAGCTGACTTGAAGATTGGAAGAAAGCCAAAGCAACAGTCTGAAACGCCCTTTTCTTCCCTCCTCTAGAGTATCGACGGACAGCAGGGA
The DNA here is from genome assembly GCA_001923025.3 of Taenia multiceps. Taxonomy (NCBI): domain Eukaryota; kingdom Metazoa; phylum Platyhelminthes; class Cestoda; order Cyclophyllidea; family Taeniidae; genus Taenia; species Taenia multiceps. Next base: position 5,722,223 of record CM010315.2, on the reverse strand, counting down.
CCACATGTGCACAAGGTTCTGCCACCTCTAAATCCTGTGCAAGAAATTTTGGCTTTGCTTGTCAAAGTGTTCCTATGGTTTGACATGATTTCGCTGTTTGCTTAGGTGCCTAAAACTTGCGCGAGGTATCGTGTAACTGTTTCAGCCTCTTAATTCTGTGCGAGGTGTGCCAAAGACAATGCCCTCCATGCGCATCAATGCCCGTTACTACTTGAACAGCTTCTTGTTTTCGCACCCAAATGTTAACAAATGGCCCTCGTTGTCGTCAACCGCGCAATGCTTCCTACATTTTGCAGCCATAGAATTTGCATAGCTTTCCTTTTTTCACCGTCTATTATTTGCCATTGCTAGAAGTCAGCGTCTCCAACTTTAGGCGTTGCACCAATCTTGAGACATCTCTGTTCGGTTTGGTAGCTTTAAGCGGTCATCATGCTCAACAAAAGTTGGTGGGCTAGCACGGTTTTATCTCATTTGACCAGGTTTCGCGCAAATGCATATGGTCGCTCCATAGGTTTTGTCGAGCTATCGGCCTGTTCATCCGTGGCTAAAGCATGGAACACAGATTCTAGGTGGCATTTTCCTCCCAGACTATTGAGTGGGGACACACTAGTAGAAGTTGGAATGCCTGTCTTTATATAGATGCATTTTTGAAGCAAAACAAGTCGAGTGTGAATTCTGAAAAAGGAAGGTGTATGCAGCAAGAATAAGAGGCGCTTCGGAACGCGAAAACATGTTGGAAACAGTGTCGGAGAGGCGGTATTTTTCTGGTCAACGGGACGATCAGATTGGGTTAATTATGCCAAAAATTTGCCAGTAGCAAATATTTTTGCAACCATTTGGGCCTGTGCTCAGCTAAACACGCAAATTGCACGTGCGATGATAGTCCACTAGAGTTTCTAAGCGGTGTCCTATGGAAAAAAGCAAACGCAATTCATTCATCAATCGGCTAAGCTTTTCACGCGAAAGTCAGTCAAAATAGCCCCAGTTATTAGCGCACCTTTGCACACGCTCTTGATCTATGCAGCGCTTCCTACCTTGTCATGAGCGACAACAGCGTTATTCGTACAGGAGGGTGCTGACTTCGCATCGACTCAGCAGCAAACTATAGTTAGTCCGGTTAAGTTTGCTGAAGGAAAGGGAAACCTGCAGCTTGATGATGAGCAAATGAGGGAGTTAATTCACTGTTGTTTAATTCCTCATCACAGGTTGTCTTCCGGTTTGACTAAGTGGCTGCATTTTGGTGCTTGTTAAAACTACAGCATCCACTCCTCGCAGTTGCTGCTCATCTTTCCTTGTTACCTCCAGCTTCATTTTGTATGCCCACTTTTGATTAATCAAAGGCATGGCATACGTTTTAACCTCACTGGCGAACTTGAGGTTAAGCACGTAGCTCATTTCTGCCTATTTGTAAGTACGATTTGCTGATTATATGAGGTTATTTAGGAGATAATTGCTCTATCTCTTTTCAACCGAAGCACAGTTTTGGGGTCACTGGGCATTGCTTGTGTTGCGTAGGTGATGATCGCTATCAGGCCTTTGCGATGCTGCTCAGTTTTCGTTGTCTGTTCCGTGTTTCCATGGTATGCATTCTGGCATGCCTGTTGTCCTTCAGTCCTCCTGCCTATAAGCAAACCAACTTTTGCTCTTTTTGCGTACTAGTACTCCAGCTTGAAATACTTTGCCGCTACCTCTGCGAATAAATTTTATGAGTCAGTGAAATTCCAAATTGCTAAAGCTAAGGCCATGTGCTTCTAATTCTTTCCTTGATGAGTGGGGAAAATCCTAGTTTACTCACGATGTCATCCTTTTACTCAAGATCTAAAAAATGACGCCTACTGACTTCAATGTCAAAGTATAAGAGCAGTTAGTTAAATTATAAGGGAGATAAAATGGGAAGTTATGTGGGAACTCAGTGGCGGTGCGACTTGCATTTGAAGGCGAAGGATTGAAGGATTGGTCGTTCATGCGACGTAGGCTGAATAAAGGCGCTTTACGGCTTCTCCTCATCTTTCTGCAGTCTCCACTCCTGCTGCCATCCTCGAAGTTCTTGCACTCCAGCCTGTTGTCGCTCCTTCAGCAGGAAAAATGATGCGTCTACACACTTGACGTATGGTTCTGGTGGTGCTGCATGCAATTACATGTTGTCACAAAATAATTAAGCCCAACAGACAGGCAAAACGCAAGAATGACAGCCATTTGGTAGACCGAACAAGATTCATTTTGTTCTCTTAAAGGTGATCGCAATGATCCGGTGTAACTACGAGCAATCAATTCCGTAGTACTACCCGTACCCACTGTAACACATTAGAACAGCTAAAAGAACTTCGACAAACGAGTGCAAATGAGAAGAGGATTATGCGATGGCAGTGAGGCTGAAAGAAATACCCAAGATTCTCGTCGCTACGCTTTGGGTTCGGCTATGTGATTAGAGCCAAATTCAAAAATACGTGACTACTAAATATCCTCGCCAGTGCTTTTGAATGATGGTAGCAGCCTCTGCACGAGTTAAGTGCCAACTGAGCGGCAGCGTGGCTTGAGAATATAACTTCCGGTGCTTTGCGACCCAGTCAATGTCTTCCAGGCCCTTGACCGTCTCGATGCTCTCCAACTTTGCAGGGTTATTTCGGTACAATTCAAGTGATAGGTAGTCGATGGCGTTAAAAGAGGAATGCGCCTTCTGAAATATGTTCAACAAAGCCTTATGCATGGCATTTAGTTGATTAAACCTTGTTTAATTTGGCTTTAGAAGCGGCTACAGTGGCACGTGCAATGCGTCCGACTATATTTTTATACTGTTTTACAGGAACCAATACCACAAAATCATTTATACGACCAAGATTACAAACCATCATAACAACGACGTCGATAGTCCAAATCCCTTCCAATTTCATAATATATAAAGATGCGGTCTAGTGGTGTGCTTCGTTTTCTCTTGGCACTGCACAGTGATGGCAATGACGCTGTTTGCCTTCATTCCAGGTTGGTAATATCTGAGCCTTGTCTGATAATGATGAAATAAAAACGACTGCACTTTTTGGCAAAATTAGAGACCGGAGCATTCTTAATGGTATACCTGGCCCACTTTTGTACGGATCGTTGTTCTTGAAGAACGGCGCCTCCTTATCCGCAATCTCGGCACTAAGAAAACTGTCAAACCCTTTCCTATTGCGGCACCACACAACTTCGTTGAAGACAAAAAGGTCGTAACACTAAAAGAAAAAGTCCTTAGTGAAAAGGGATAAAAACAGAGCTGCCGGCCTAGCTCAGGAGCATGTCGACTGGCAACAGCAACACATCCATACCAGCGGACCTGACACAGAGCTCTAGACAATAGCATCGGGATACATACCTAATGAGCGAGTCTTAAAAGATTGCTACGACGCTGCAGACAAACAAATGCAAGACTGAACCGGAAATGATTCAAACTATAGCCGTGCATAGTAATGCGTTATTATTTAAAATCGGAAATCATAAATTGCTGCTAAAAACCTTTCTTATAGCAAAATACGAATGATAGCTATTTGCATTCCTATCATGTTGATTTGCACGCAACGGCAAGTAGGCTTATTACGCATATATGTCACTAGCTTAATTTTCGCCTGACATCATTATCATTTATTCACCATAGTGCACTGGTTCGTCATTGCTGCCTCTCAAGGTCATCATGCCTGTTCGTGGCTAACTGGCCTACCGGCTTACTGGCTCACTTTCTCAAGTTGTAGTGGGTATCTTTGTCGCAATTCCACTTCCAACGTTGTAAAATACGGGCAGCCAAGTACTAAAAGATGGGCAGCTATTCTCGTTTGCCATGGATGGTGGTGAAAGTGGATTCTTTTGTGCGTTTGCGGAACTTACTATGAGCTGACTTAAAGTTCATGAATGCGTATACAAATCAAAATTAAAAGGTGTTTAAGGCAGTAAGTGAGCTGAGATACATTCCTTGTCTCCTAGTGGGTGTTATTTGTGTTTCGCAGTGCTTTTGTGCGTGTTAAGTGCTTGGCTTATGTGTCTCTGTGGTTACGTTGTTTACCAATGTGTCTGCTCTTGCACGAGGTGGTTAAACCCAAGCCACTTGTATTCAGTCATCAGAGTGGCTTTTAGCTAACTGAAGGCTAACGTACGTTGTAGCGAGGATCGGTGACTACGTCCTACCTCTGGTCTTCGCCCACTTAATGCGTCCCAACTCTCGGAGAAACTCGTCAGAAGGTCTGTGTTCCTTGCTGCTATTCGGTCATCGATGCGGCAGAACACATGCGAACAGTCGCTGTTGGGAAGCCTAACTGCCTGTTTGGACCCCGAATTCGCTGTGGAGTTGGCTTAACTGGGCTATGGAGACGTCGCTTCACCTATGTGAGTTTTGTTTTTCTTACAATTTTTCTGACTTTTGATCCTATAACTGATTAAGTCTGAACTGGCAAAAACGATTTTTGTGTTCCCTAGCATATTAGTCGGTTGCGTTGTGCATGTGTGAAATGTATTCCTTAGCAGCCTGTTATAAATGGGGTGGCACTAAATCATGTGCCGCGAAATGGCCGTGCAGTCTCTAAAAAGGAAAGTCGCCAAGAGGATGTTGTGCTTCTTGGTTGTTCATCTCGCTTTGCGCCTTTTAGTTGGTGAAAGGTGAGGCATATTCTGCGATAGTTAGGTCTTTTTTGCACAGTGATTTGGCCATGCACAGTTTTGCTTGTCAAGTTTTGGGTCTGTACAAAAGGTTATTTCGCTTCCCCTCGTGGCAGTTGTCTTGAGCCTTTTACACGAAGACTGTTCAGTTCTTGCAGGTGTGGAGAGTAGGTCTAGGGTCTCCGATGCGATGCTTACTTCCGGTGGCACTTTGTTAAGTTCGATGAGAATTCTATCTTCAAGTTCATTTGGGAGCATGATAGGCTGTTTGCGGTCTCAAGTGAACTTGGCCTACTGTTGATATGAGCCCACATTGTTAGATGTCTCCACTCTCATCACTGGCAATACGACTTGGAGGTATTGATGACGGCAATGTTTGGTACACCCTCCCTTCATTACTACCAACGCTAGTGTCTGTGATTTCTTACTGTGATATTTCACTTCAGTCAGAGTCTTGCGTTTTGGTTTGGTGGCTGGTTTTCTCCTTAAATTTAAAATGACGTTGCCCAATTTCTCTGCGTTTTATCAATTAAATCTTCTTTCTCGCCAAAGAAGCGTATGTATTACTTCCTTGGTAGTTTGGCTCTTGACTCTGTGGTGCTGTGAATCGACACAATGGTTCAAATAAGGCTGTGTTTTAACAGGAGTTCTGCATGCTCACCTTCTTTGTTGCGTGGATTTCACAACTCTTCTGGACCAACTCCTAGTTGCCATTTTATTTAAAATCAGGACTGACGCGTTGAAGATGGACGAATTCCAATGGCCTAGTCATAAAGAGATGCACTTCAGTTTTGTGTTTTAGCCTGGGTTTTTGCCATGACTGTGGGTCAGGTGCTCGATCCACGTCGTTGTCCATTAAAAACCAGTGAAATAGTTACGTTATGTCCACCCTTTGTCAAGTGAAGCGGAAAGGAGACGACGTTAACTTCCTTGTCAGTAGTTGATAATTTCGTTGAGGCACTTAATTGCACATGGGAATGAATATGCCTTCCAAGGGTGTTGGGGATACGTGGTCTCAATTATGACTTGATGGTTTAAGTCATCTGTCACATCGGTTCTTCACCTATGGTCCATTAAAAGTGATCACTGATGAAAGTGACTTGTTCTTCCGTTACTGACTGGCGAAATGTTTAGCCAGAGCAAAACCTCCAGCCCAAATGCTGAGAATTGACCCACACTTGTTTGTTGGAGACTGTCAGATGGCATTACTGTGTGTTGCAAGAACAGTTCGCAAATGGGTACGATCTCGTGTCTGATCATCTTCAAATTTTCTGTTTCCTCACAGCATAGTAGCTCCAGCTCAAGACTTGGCTCATGCTTTTGTGCTGTAGCAATGTTGCCCATTTTCAAAGCGACCTGTCTCTTGTTTCGAGCTAATAGCAGTGACATGATCGTTGTTGTCGCTTTTGCGCATAATCTACGTCGGCATGATTTTTGGCCTTATTTTGGCTGAGAGGCAAAGAGGTCAATACGGGAAGGCAATCGAACCACTTTTCAGCAAATTTTCAGTCCTTACCAAGGTCGACCCCACTTTGACAGAATTCGACGCAAACGATAGGTTGACACAAACAGGGTCCACGGGTGGCAAAAGGGATGCACTTTACCGGTACCAAGCTTCGACTCAGTCACTTCGAGGAGAGTCGAGTGCCTCTGCGTCATCACTTCCATCGTCCTTACATCCGCATATGGGTGGGAGGGGGAAGAAAATGCCGCACGCACTGGCCTTTGACCCACCTTCCTCCACACAAAACGCATTCATCCTAACCTTGTTGCCACACTATACAATTTCTCAAGTAATAAGCACACATTGGAAGTGCTGACAATTTCATATTCACCCACCCTGATCTGCTGATGAGCTAGACGTGCATTCAGTGTCTGTGACTAGCATTGTCTACAGATGAAACGAACCAACAGACCTCTAGAGACCAGGCAACTGCATCGCACTCGACCAGGTCAGTAGTGCTTGCACATACCCACTAAAAATCAACCCCTTCCAACCTCAAACACATTCACAGCTCTACACTTCAGCCACGTCTCTCACCGATGCAGACGCTGTGCACGTGAACACCGTAACCTCCAATTGGGAAGGAAAACCATAAGGCAATCTCAAAACATGCGACTAATCCAAGAGCACTGCCAGAAAAGCTAAAACGAAATCCCTCCAACGACTTGGTCGGAAGAAGTGATACCACATCGAGCAGATAAAACCAAATTGTTGAGGTTACAAATGAAACCGTATTTACTGCATGAATACAGCAATAATAAGCGGACGCAGAAATGAAAGAATGAAGGACAAATGATGGATGGCTGCGTGAGCAAGAGATAAGAATTAATATGAAGTGGCTGAGCACTCAGCGCTGCGAATGGGCACATGGGAGAGCAATAAGAACTTGCAAAAGTAGGAAACAGAAGACGGCAGTCATTACTAGGAACCCGGCCACCCTCCCCTCCAATTCTCTGGCATCGGCTCCTTACCAGTTCTGCCAGCTTCACTGCCTTGACCACCAAAATAGCCCCAATGGCGGCAGTTGAGGCAACATGATTGCATAGGCTGCTTCCAGTCCCTCCGCCGAAACGAAACCCCTAACAAAAGGCCTAAGCAAGATAACAGGACGAAAATACGGCAAGAATTTACGCTTCGGCATTTCGGAGACTAAGTTATAATGCATCCTCTCTAGCTCTAACGCTGCACGATTTTCGTTATTACTTGTTTTTAAACACAAGGGAAGATGCGTTGCATTAAAACTTGTTTAAAGCTATCAAAAAAGTCGACCTACTGCGCTCATTTACCGAAGTCAGCACACAAGTTCTTGCGTTTATTTCTCATCGAAGTTGGCGACGGTTATCAGGGCTGAAGCAAAGGAAGCATCATCCACCTGTTTCTCATAAGCAAGCCTTCACTTTCAACTGCCATAATAGCTACAAATTCAAAGTATTAAATTTACAGATGCGCTAGAGGCCAAAATGAAGCACAGAGAACTACACCCTAAAAATGTTGCATTATTTGCCAATTTCCCTCGACAAATTTATCCTTACTTGAAACATTAAGGACTAGGACTGTGGTTCCACCGTTTCCATAAGATAGCTTTGTGAAACAGTTAGTGCACAACCTCAACCATTACCTTAGAATCGTCTCAAATGGCACGAAAGACTTTTGAATGAGCGCACAAAGGCAACGCGCAACCAACGAGAAAATCAGAGCTCACGTCTACTGCTCAATTTGAAAAGAACTTAGAACCACCAGAATCAGCGAGCTTAACTATACTGTAAAAAGCAGCAAGGCTAGAAAGGAGGTTGCTGATGCTAGCACTTGATCAAACTAGGTAACAGAATTCGAGTATCCAGCACAGCCACCATACAAACTATGGATGCAACAAGCCTACAAATACATAGCCAAACTAGCATGCCAATCCACAACATCAGACAAATGCAAATCAAACAAATCGAATTCCTCTCCGAATGGACACTTACATATATGTTTCCTTCAACGAAAAGCGCAAACTGAACACTGCAGCAAAACTCACACCAAATTCGGATTTTCATATGTGCTGCTAAATATGCGTAAACTCAAAGTTTGGCCATAATTATCGTTATCGACGTTAAGATTTCAATTAAATGTTAACTAGAAATGCGTAGGCTTAGGAAACAGCAAACTGCGCTCAGATCTAATTGGCAAAAAGATTTCGCCCTGCAGTTCACTTCAGGTCTTATAAATCTAGTTTATTATGTGCTTCTTAGTCTAAATCGATTTGAAGCATCGATTCAGGCAGTAAGTACATATCAGCAAAGCTCAGGAAATAAATGCGGAAAATTTGTTGATTCCTCTACCAGTGGTGCTGCAAAAATATGCACAACACTAACAGTGCCAACAGTTATGCAATGGTGCCTAAAGTGCTTTGCATGCTAGATGGTGCTCTGAACTCAAAAACATTACGCATGGATGGGCTGCCCCTTTTATGCAAACACGGCATTTGTGGTTGAATGCACTTCCTAGCTCAATGTTACCGCGGCTCGGTGTACGATTGCTCTGTGATTTGTCTATGGCCATTTGCCGCGAAACGACGTTTCGTCCGTCTATCTGCTGCTGTGACGAAACCAGGCATTTCAATCAGCTGATGCTATTGCTCGCGTTCAATGGTTTGCTACTTTCATGGCAATGACTTTTGATCAGTGGCAGCATTGCTTGTAGATGAAGTTCACAAACTAATAAGATTTTATTCACTTTGGATACGTTGTTAAAGGTACTTATTTTTACGCATGCGTACCTATTTGCCCCACTCTTTATGCATCTTTTTCCAAGTTGAACAGGTAGGGAAAGATGAATCTACTGTTGAGGTTTACTTGCTTTCAAATACAGTGCAAATTATCGTTAATTTTTGTTTCACAATGGTTCACGCGGCTAATTAAGTTTGTTCTAGCAGTGTTTGGAATATCTTGTTATGTTAACAACAGTGGTTTCCGGTGAGTGGAGGCTAATTTGTTGAATACAGTTGAAAGTACACCTAGTATTTGGCTTTTCTTCTTGTTGAGGACGTTGCGGACCCTAAATTCGACAAAAGTGTGCCTTTTTCGGTGGGGACAGTATCGACTAACGCAAAATACGAGTCCAGCTTTAGCCATTACTTTGGACGTCGCAGAGGTGAGAATGAGTCTCAATTTACGAATTGTATGCGTCTTCGAACGGCCTCTCGCTCTCGCCCTAGATTGCCAAATGCTTTCATAAATGGTACATGACAAAAGCTTGATTCTTCGAGTTGTCATAGTACTCATGTCGGTGGATTAGATCGCGCTTGTGGGACATCTCGCATTATAAATGGTCATTAACTTCTACACGAGCGATTGCAACCTTAGTTCTCAGTTGTGTTGATCTTTTCTTAATGTAGCGCATGTGCGAGACCTCAGTAGCCACTCAATCATTGATTCAGCTTCATGATGAGTTATCGTCTGATTGTAACTCAGAAACAACGGACTGGGTTCTGGGAGAGCTGAAACTATTCATTCGGAAGGTCGTAGTGGACTTTCGTGCGTTGGGGTTAGGTAACCTGAATCCTCATGCGCGACGTGGATCGGGTTCCTTTTAATGGAACTTGGGCGGAGCAAGTTGAAACGAGTTGTGGGCAATGCACTTGTAAAACTGAAACTTATCCATTTAGTAGCCAAACCATGCGTATCGCTTTGGTGAAGGTGAGGTGGAGTTGATAAGTGTGTATAGTTGTGACACTTTCATTTCCCTACCGTGGGTTGCTTGAGGGTGCAAAGGAGACGGAAGAACTACTGACCTCCTATTTTTGACTTCCAGAAGTTTGGGCGAAGATCAGCAGACTCTGACGAAGGAAGGTGTGCTTGCGAAGGGAGGGCGAGTGCTGTAGGAGGTGAGGAGCAGACATGGGGAAGGAAGCAGATGGGAAGTGCGCCGCAAGGGAGAACGAAGAGCCAACTGGTAGGATGTTTTGTTATCAGACGAAATATTGAATAAATCCCATCAACTGTTCTTCTGTTTACTGTATGCAGCTTGGCTCATGTTTAATTCCGTGCTTTTGGGATTCGTTCGTTTGTTTGCCTGTTTGTTTGTTTTGCAACGATAGATGAGGATCATACTGCCGAGAAGTTGGGTTATCGTATGCTTGTGGTGTAGGTGGTGGCGGGTGGATGCGCTAGTAGATTTGCGACTGTTAGGTTGGAAGTACAGTCCTGAGATGGTTATTTAAATGGAATTCGACTCTTTCGCAGACTGATGGCAATGCACCTGTGAGTTAAGACTATTGATAATAGACAAAGTGGCTTCGCTCAACTTTCTACTCATTTGGCTCCGAGCCACCTTAAATGCCTTGAATGTGGTTATCTCCTGGATGAATTTCTGTGCTCGACCAGTGGTCCATATCATGCATTACATTAGATAAGTCTAACCGTCTTCATTTTATGTTGGAGTGACTCACATTTTGTCCACTTGCCCACTCTTAACGGTTTTAATGCGATGATCTTCGCTACAGTTTGATTTAAAATGACGCAGTTGGCCGTACATTATGTGTTATTTGATTCTTTTTCTGGCAATAGAAGTACCTGAGCATGCACACTCTTTAAGTGAAGAGTGCTTAAAGGGCTGCTTGTATCGTCATGGACAACATCACCGATTAGGCTGCCAAATAGATTAGTGGGACCTGAAGCTCCTTACCACGAATTCGCTACAAGTGGATATAACTTCCTACTCGTGTAGTGTGAGGTTGATGGGCAAGTGGCCGAACGGAAGGGGAAATGATGGATGGTTGGATGTATAAATGGATGCGGGATTTGATTGATCTGCAGTTATTCTAAGCTGCTAAAACGCGCATTCGATGTGCGGATGGAGGGAAGGGCATCGGGGTGTCTTGCATATCTATGCCCTCGTGTACTCCTTTAAGACGTGGTGGCGCATGTGGCCGAAGGCGGGTGCTTGAATATCCTGCAGAATGGCAGAGGTGGGAGCCAACTCCTTTTCTCAAGCGTGTTGGCCTTCCGTCTACTGATGCTCTAGTGAGTAGTACTGACATCAGTAATGGGGCCTGTGTGTTCCGTTTCCTGAAGACATTCTCAGGCACTACAATCAGCGCGCTGGAGAGCTCGTAGTCTAGCAATAGAGCTTCCTGCAAACATCGCCTTCATTTGTTTGTCGTCTCACCTATTTACATAAAATTTATTAACAACGAGAAAAACATGCGAGCTGTACAATGTATTGGTATTATTGGCAGTGTGTAATCCACGCTGTCAATTCTACTAAGAACTGGAACTGTGGGTTCTTGCTTCATTGTGCTTCAGCTAATTCCCCCTAAAAGCAGTTTGCTTGATGACAAATTTCCGTAATGTTTGCAAATATGAATATTAGCTTCATAGCAGGTACAGATTCTATTAGATCTACATGAGACATTGCCATGCAAAATCTGAAAATAAATTACCCAAATGCAACCGCGTTTAGGTGACAAGAGGTCATCTGCCAGTTCTAATCATCTCTTTCACCAGCCAATCAGCAAGGCCCATCGGCCAACTAGTATTGCCAGGTGCTATTTAGAAGTGCTTGAATGGACGGGTGGTACTAGCAGCACCGAACTCAAAAGGGTTTCAGCGTTCATGTAATCTAGCAAGAAAGTAGATTGTTTTTGAGATTACTACTAAAAAACCTGCCACAATTTGCAACGCGGTGAACGCAGCACAATGAAAGTGGGACACCAAAGCAACCTGTGGAATGCAATTTAGCGAGCTGGCACGAAGAAGGCGTCATCAATGCACCATAGAGGACTTAGACGGTGACTAAAATAACGCTGATTGTAAGGTGTCCTTTGCACATCGGCAGAAAACGGGTAATTCTAAACTTTATTTCCGGTCAATAACCCTTTTGATCAGAACTGGTAATGGTCTTCTTTAAACAAATCGACTCTGTGTGGCCGATGTACACGCGTGGTGATTTGCACCAATCCCGCACTACTTATGCATTTCTAGTAGAGTGCTTCATCCTCGCTCTCCAACCAGCACAGCCATTCTCCCACCTCTTCCACTGTAATACTTCGTTCGCTTAACACCCAGTTTCGGTTGCGACCACTTTGATGGCCAGTATAACTTTGCATCGATATTCTCGTAAACCCATAGCCAAACGCATGGAACCGTCTGGACGATAAAACGGATAAGGTAGTAATGGTTTGAGTATTCGCTAAAAAAATCCCTTACAATTACCCTTTGTTTCTTTTTTTGGATTGAATGCCAACTTGTGACAGCAATTAACAAAATCGGTTTCAGTGCAGTAGTTGAGAGTTGTGTCACATATTCGTGACGCCACTCAGCAGTGCAATATGCGCAACATAATGCCATTGTTGTTTTCTATACTTGATAGATGGCGTAGCTGTGTAACCACACTAACTTACGTTGGCTTCACTGTCCCCATGCACACCTAGGCAGTCATTACCGCTTCCTTCTGACGTCCAGTCAATGGAAGCACAAGGACAGGAAAGTGAGGAATTGAAATGCCCACATTAATCGTGAAAACAAGGTGTTAATGCGATCGAAGCTCTATTCGATTCATACAATCATGCTATAAGGTAAGGGAGATGAAGATCGGGCAGCGGAAGGCACAGGAACTAAATGATGGAGACAGCAGAACAATCGCCATTGCCCTTCGCGATTCCCTTTGATTCTAAATTGGCAATTTGGGCCTGGAAGCGTTGAAAGGAGAGACAGAGGAGCAATGAGGTGGCAATACTGTGGAAGAAGAGGGAAGGGAGTGTTTCAGCACGAGTCGCTTACGGGGTCGTTGGGCAACCCACTCGTGCCACCACTGCTCAGCCAAAATAAGGCCAAAAACCATGTCGACGTAGATTATGCGCAAAAGCGACAACAACAATCATGTCACTGCTATTTGCTCGAAACAAGAGACAGGTCGCCTTGAAAATGAGCAACATTGCTACAGCACGAAAGCATGAGCCAAGTCTTGAGCTGGAGCTACTATGCAACACGTGCAATGCGAGTTGAGGATGGGACTGAAGACAGTGAGACCAGTGACCGTCGCAACCTCCTCGCCGGGTAACGAATGAACCGCGAGGCTGGTTGAGTCTGGACCCACTACGAATAGTAAATTACGTGCCCGCCTCGACACCTGTATCCCCACTGAGAGCATTCGGTGGTCCCTCAGTGAGACAGCTGCACCTGACAGATCTGCAAGGCAGCATCATTGTTAGCAAGTGGAAGGCGAGTGAAGAGGGGAGGGTAAATCACTGGCGAGAGATAAGACTTAATTGATAAAACGCAGATATATTGGGTAACGTCATTTTAAATTTAAGGAGAAAACCAGTCACCAAACCAAAACGCAAGACCTCGGTTAAAGTAAAATATCACAGTAAGAAATCACCGACACTAGCGCTGGTAGTAATGAAGGGAGGGTGTGCCAAACATTGCCGTCATCAACACCTCCAAGTCCTATCGTCAGTGATGCGAGTGGAGAAATCTAACAATGTGGGCTCATATCAACAGTAGGCCAAGTTCACTTGAGACCGCAAACAGCCTATCATGCTCCCAAATGAACCTGAAGATAGAATTCTCACCGAACTTAACAAAGTGCCACCGGAAGTAAGCATCGCATCGGAACCCCTAGACCTACTCTCCACTCGTGCAAGAACTGAACAGTCTTCGTGTAAAAGGCTAAAGACAACTGCCACGAGGGGAAGCGAAATAACCTTTTGTACAGACCCAAAACTAGACAAGCAAAACTGTGCATGGCCAAATCACTGTGCAAAAAAGACCCAACTATCGCAGAATATGCCTCACCTTTCACCAACTAAAAGGCGCAAAGCGAGCCAAACAACCAAGAAGCACAACATCCTCTTGGCGACTTTCCTTTTTAGAGACTGCACGGCCATTTCGCGGCACATGATTTAGTGCCACCCCATTTATAACAGGCTGCTAAGGAATACATTTCACACAAGCGCAACGCAACTAATAAAAATGCTAGGGTACATAAAAATCGTTTTCGATAGTTCAAATTTAATCAGTTATAGGATCAAAAGTCAGAAAAATTGAAGAAAAATAAAACTCACACAGGTGAAGCGATGAATACGCATTCATGAACTACAAGTCAGCTCAAAGTAAGTTCCGCAAACGCACAAAAGAATCCACTTTCACCGTCAACCTTGGCAAACGAGAATAGCTGCCCATCTTTTAGTACTTGGCTGCCCGTATTTTACAACGTTGGAAGTGGAATTGCGACAAAGATACCCACAACAATCCAAGAAAGCGAGCCAGTAAGCCGGTAGGCCAGTTAGCCACGAACAGGCATGATGTCCTTGAGGGGCAGCAATGACGAACCAGTGCACTATGGTGAATAAATGACAATGATGTCAGGCGAAAATTAAGCTAATGACATATATGAATAAAAAGCCTACTTGCCGTTGCGTGCAAATCAACATGATAGGAATGCAAATAGCTATCATTCGTATTTTGCTATAAGAAAGGTTTTTAGCAGCAATTTATGATTTCCGATTTTAAATAATAACGTATTCCTATGCACGGCTATAGTTTGAATCATTTTCGGTTCAGTCTTGCATTTGTTTATCTGTAGCGGCGTAGCAATCTTTTAAGACTCGCTCATTAGGTATGTATCCCGATGCTATTGTCTAGAGCTCTGTGTCAAGTCCGCTGGTATGGATGTGTTGCTGTCGCCAGTGGACGTGCTCCTGAGCTAGGCCCGCAGTCCTGTTTTCATCCTTTTTCACTGAGAACTTTTCCTTTTAGTGTTACGATCTTTTGTCTTCAACGAAGTGCGCACGAATGCAGGCAGAGATATTAGAAGGCATATACAAGTGTCACGTTTAAGCTCAGTCAAAGCACACAGTTGAATATCACCTAGCGCTTAGTGTGGCTGGAAATTAATGTTTACTGTTTAAAGGACGTGCGACTCATGAGTGAGCAAATTGGACAGATGACTGTATGATTAAAAAAGGGAACACAGACATGGACAAGGGATGAAAAGCTTTGTGATAAATAAAGCTGATGTAATCAGTCGACGGAAGGATAGAATGGATGCGGGATTGAGAGATGGATGGGTTGATAGATGCATTTATACGTGTTTAAAGAGCTAGTATGGGCAGGATGGAGGCATTAGTTTGGAAATCATAGGCACGAATCAGTTGCACTGATGACACTATTCACCACTCAAAGTAAGGCACCATTTACGTGTCAAATGACAAGTCTGCTCATCAAATGTTATTCTGACACCAAAGGACTCGAAAGAATTTCACTCATCTTGATAACCTTGCGAAGATGAATAAACGAAAGGGAATCCATCCGAGCTCCTGTTTGCTCCGCAGTGCCCAGAGATAGTATCAAATAGTGAACATTGTTAACTATGTCCTGGAATAAGAAGCAGTAATCGATTTACTTCCTTGCAATTTCCGCAAGACAGGGATCATCCCAGTGCTGACACTGGAGTGTAGCAGCCTCGCACCGCGGTGAGTCACACCAACAGCTCTTCACTTCGCAAATGACAGTCACAAAACTGTCACTGGAGTGCCATTAGGAGTTTTCGAAATCGTATTGTCTGACGTGCAGCCTAATTCCACTTCACTTCTCTCTGTCATCTCAGTGATTAAACTATTATACTGATAGCGTTAAAAAGTGTTATTCCTGCGATTTGTCCATTACGTGGCCACTACTAATTCTTTGCCATTGAATGCTGCATAGTTGGCCTTGCTTTGCCATAATGCTCTATTTAGTGCATTTTAACATGGAGGAAATTCTATCTGCGCTACTGCATTGACTCCCCAGGGGAGGAAGCTATTTGGATTTAAAAAAAAAACACTAGAAGCTTTATCATTAGTGCTAATTTGCTATTGTTTACCAAAATTACAAATTCACTTTATAGCAAGTCCTAAGCACAAGAAGTTGTAGCATGCAATTTGTAAATGCAACTTTGCACTGCACATCATTGCCCATGAATGCTACCGAATTTGAAGTTTGTTCCTTCCACCACCACTACTACTGATTACTTGGCAGTAGTGGTAGGGCCATCATAACCCGATGCTTGTTGTGCTGCAATGATTACGGAGAAAAAGTATCCTTTTGCAACTGGCATAAGACGACGCACTTTTACTAATCACCACCTTATGATAAACGTGGCAAAAGGGGGAAGAATTCATTGAATTCATAGCTGGTCATTGATGTTCAGATGCTGTGCACCCAAATCACTCCATTTTTCTGGCTAAACGAAACACTGGCAACGGGGTAATGACTGCCCTCCTCACCACTGACGGAGTCAACGCTTGGCACATAAAAATTGAAACCAGGCTAATAGGCAAATCGTCCGTACATAACGCACATCGCAAATGTACAGGAGCGCAAGCGGTTCCAGGAAGCCATTCATGAGAATGCCTATCAGAGAGGACTATGCAATTCCTCGTAATCGCGTAGCATGCTTCAATAAAGAATTGTCACTTTTGGAAACAACACGTGGATACCGAATGCGGAGAAAAAATGTGGATGCATGTGCACCTAATGTACAGGCAGATGAATAGACACAAAATAGGGAGATAAATAGGGAATGGTCAACCAAAAATTACATAATGACGTGAGGAAGGAAACATGCACTCGAGAAGCTAAATTATCGATGGAAATAGATGCAACCATGGACCAGACTTCTCCTGCTCACAAAAGAGATGATTGGTGAACACTCCCACAAACCAATCAAATCTGCCTGGATTACATTCAGCGATCCCTCCAAATGCCACGTATATAGACCCAACAACATTCTCAAGGAAGCGTGCGGTGACTATTCCACCCTCCAATGAACCTCGTCAACAGTTGGGACCGGGACTAGCTAGTACCATGCATGTGTGACGACCGCAATTTCTCTCCCAAACCTCCACTCGCACAAACACTGTGCTACTTTTACAGGTTCGATGCGAGCCACTACAACGATTCCCCGAGAAACAAACTTTGCCTCCATGTTCGCAAATACTTCATATCAGACGATCGGTCAATCCCTCAACTAGTCAGTCTCGATACATGCACTAATTCATCTCCTCCCATGTGCATGTGATCACAAAGCATTGAGACACCACCAACTATTTGGCTGCACACCACCACTCAGGATGCAGATAAGGGGTTACAAACAAAATGGTTCTACGTCAAATGACCTAATCCAACTACTTCCACCCATCACGACTACCCAGCCATACCTTCCTTGCACACGCCATGTCAAAGCGACATCTTACATTCGAGGTGTCCACTGAAAGAGGTGGGTCGTTCAGTCTGTACGCATCGCCTCCCACCCGCCTTGACGCCAGTGGCCACAACTTTTCCGTACGATTTGAAGGGGAGCCCACTATTCTGAAAGGATAGGATAACGTGGAGTACTACTGGCTTGTTTCGAGTAGCACTTGTGTGAGCTGCTCACTGCTACACGATCCATGGAACTTACCCACTCAGCGCAAAGATGCAGAAAGGTGCCAGATTTCTTTCGTAGCGTCCAAAATCTGCATGCAACTATTAGCCAAGCAAGCTTCTCCCAACTCACCTTCGCAACCATCTAGTTCGACACACATTTCGCAGTACTTCTTCGGCGGATTAAACGTCATTTCGCCTTATTAGGCCGTATAGTAGGAATGACGAGTCGTCCATGGAATAAGGTGGATTATCTCAAGTAAGTCGCTTAAAATCAAGACAAAGGAAGAAATAATGCTCAGGTGGAATAAACATGCTAAGCAAACTGAGGAGATTGCGGTCAGCTCATCCGGCTAAGAAAATATGGTCAAGCATGTCCCATCGAATGTGGCACATGAGACTTCCCAAAACGTGTAATCTACTAACTTGTAAAAGCATTTGTCATCTGCGCACTAGCTCGATTGCTCGACGCTAACAAATGAAGCAATAGAAGTAAGCACAAGTTGGTACGAACTGTTAGGAAAGCAAAAAGAGAAAAAGGTTCTCCAGCAATCATCAAAGCCAGCATTTGACGAACAATGTGATCCGTTCCAAAACTGCCTTGCTACTTATCACTAATTTGCTCAAGATAAGAAAGCACTTGGAGGCTCGCCTTCACAACCACTATGGCCACAAGACGGGCTGAAATCGACGAACAGATGACCTCCGGAGATTCGTAATGCAGTTGACTGACCACCTCGCCACAGACCACAACAAAACACCACTACCTCAACAAACGGTCTCAACTTGAAGGTGAAACATGGTAACCTCGACAATCAACACAAACGATCAGGCACTACTGAGTGATCGCTGAAAGCCAACGATGGCAACTGCTTTTAGAGCATACAATATACAAATCCTTCAGAGTAGGCAAAAGTGGCCAATGTATGACAAGTTACAGGCCCATTATGGTAAGCATAAGCTAGTCATGAGCTTTAATGCACAACTATCAGAGGAATAGAGCGGGGTTAGAGAGAGGCAAAGAAGTCAATACGGGAAGGCAATCGAACCACTTTTCAGCAAATTTTCAGTCCCTATCAAGGTCGACCCCACTTTGACAGAATTCGACGCAAACGATAGGTTGACACAAACAGGATCCATGGGTGGCAAAAGGGATGCACTTTACCGGTACCAAGCTTCGACTCAGTCACTTCGAGGAGAGTCGAGTGCCTCCGCGTCATCACTTCCATCGTCCTTACATCCGCATATGGGGGGAGGGGGAAGAAAATGCCGCACGCACCGGCCTTTGACCCACCTTCCTCCACACAAAACGCATTCATCCTAACCTTGTTGTCACACTTTACAATTTCTCAAGTAATAAGCACACATTGGAAGTGCTGACGATTTCATATTCACCCACCCTGATCTGCTGATGAGCTAGACGTACATTCAGTGCCTGTGGCTAGCATTGTCTACAGATGAAACGAACCAACAGACCTCTAGGAGACCAGGCAACTGCATCGCAGTCGACCAGGTCAGTAGTGCTTGCACATACCCACTAAAAATCAACCCCTTCCAACCTCAAACACATTCACAGCTCTACACTTCAGCCACGTCTCTCACCGATGCAGACGCTGTGCACGTGAACACCGTAACCTCCAATTGGGAAGGAAAACCATAAGGCAATCTCAAAACATGCGACTAATCCAAGAGCACTGCCTGAAAAGCTAAAACGAAATCCCTCGAACGACTTGGTCGGAGGAGGTGATACCACATCGAGCAGATAAAACCAAATTGTTGAGGTTACAAGTGAAACCGTATTTACTGCATGAATACAGCAATAATAAGCGGACGCAGAAATGAAAGAATGAAGAACAAATGATGGATGGCTGCGTGAGCAAGAGATAAGAATTAGTATGAAGTGGCTGAGCACTCAGCACTGCGAATGGGTACATGGGAGAGCAATAAGAGCTTGCAAAAGTAGGGGACAGAAGACGGCAGTCATTACTAGGAACCCGGCCACCCTCCCCTCCAATTCTCTGGCATCGGCTCCTTACTAGTTCTGCCAGCTTCACTGCCTTGACCACCAAAATAGCCCTAATGGCGGCAGTTGAGGCAACATGATTGCATAGGCTGCTTCCAGTGCCTCCGCCACCTAACCGTACCCAGCCTCCAGTGCTGCGTTCGATGATGATGCAAACCCCACCACTGTTGCTGCTCCCTCACCCTCCCTCCAGCGATGCATCTGCGTCTGCACCTCCACCTCAGCTCTTCTTGGTGCTGGCTGCTATTCTGTAGACAAGACACCTGCTTAGGCAGTGTATATTATAAGCCGAGTCTTCCCAATCTCCCGACAATCTCACTCATGCTCCTCATGTCCCAGCTACTCAACATCCGCATTGAAACAGCTTCCAGATTCCTCTGCCTCCAAACGTCTCCAACAATGCACAAGGCTTGCATACTTCAATAGACCTATAACTAATTGGAACACTGGATAGAAAACGGATGGACAGAAGGGTCAATGTAGGCATGATCGAAATGGTTAGATGACTTATTTGTGGATTTCTTGTCAACCTAGGAATTGTTGGCCGAAATGGAAGAAAGGAGCTATGCTTTGTGAAATCAAGTACGCCGCCACCATCTTATAACCCATCACCATCACCACGGTAATTGGGAGGCAGAAAAATAAGTTCACACAATTTCCCAAAAAACCTCTCCCAAGGCCCATTAGCAGTTGAAGCAATCAACATTGCGAACCACGATCCAAGCTCTCACAACAACATTTAAGCTCTGCACAAATTTCACTCATGCAGTCGACGCCTAACCTATCCCGCTGGTCTTCAAGCAATCCAACCCAATATTATCCTCAGCCAACTTTCGACACCAAGAACTAGGGTCAATCACTTGCAGCTTGAACAAATATAGCCAAACGAATGGGAGGAATAAGAATTAGAGGCAGTACACTACTCAGGTACGTCATGACACCTTGTCAATGAAGAATGGTTTTCAGTAGCCTTCTAGACGTAGCACTTCCCCTTGACCCACTGACTGACCTTACTGCTTTCAAGAAGTTTCTCTCAAACATCCTCCAGGTGTATGAAATCCTATCCAGCAGACAGATCAAAGATATCGGCAACGCTCGGTCTTTGTAAGCGAACGATTCATTGTGAACAACTGCATCTGCAGTCCATCGCAAGCATGAACAAAGCATAGCCTTTTGGGCACAGAGTGGTGCGCACTCCAGACCTGCAAGTGGACGGTCTGGGAGAAAACAGTGATAAAATTTTGGACCGCCTAGCAATCGAGGCAACACAAACCATTCCCCGTCACGAGCTATTCCCCAGTCAGTCACTCAACCAACCAACCACCCACACGGGTGTCGAGGTGATGCAGGACCGCCAAATACATGGCCTCTTAATCCCACTGTCTGGTGGGTGAATGGCAGTCATGTGCTCAGCCTCCACCACGACAGCCGCTCCGATGTTGGCGTAGGAGTGAACCGCCGGCCCCATCATTGCTGGTTGTTCTTGGCACATCAATCTGGAATGAGAACAGCCAAAAGCGATGTGCAATTCTTCATTGCTCAAAATGGACAGTCCTCTCAAACACGACATCCCTTGAGTGACTTAACATCACCAAAACCAAACTGTTTAAGCCAGTCACTTACATGCGTTACGTTCCGCTACCACCTGCTACATCTTTTCGAATGCCATAGGAAAATGTTTGAAGAAAGTCTGACTTTTACCTCAGCCTTGCAACCGTGTTACATCCCAATCGCTTTCAATCAAAGGGAAGCAGGAAGCAAAGCGGAAACAGCAGAGAGCATCACATCGACACTGATGCACCCACTTGACAACGGAAGCCATAGGAACTCTTTGCACCATCGATGCGCTATCAAGCATCCCACGACTTGGTAACAGCAAGTGCAGGTGATAAGCGAATAAATGCTGTTTGACTTCAACTACTCAAACTTATTTTAGGCATTTGAAAACGACAATGGATAGTTTGCATAAGGTTGACAAATTTTCAGTGACAGGTCATATCACAACCGCGGCATAAAATTCGCACCAGTGCAGCTCAAAGCTATCAACCGAGAATTAAGAGGTCCAGACAATTCGAGTCATCGCATTGGCCTGTCTAAACAGGGATTCGTTGTACAACACAACCTCCCATCTTCGGCAATCAAACATCAGTCACGACATCTTAGCATCTTGGTCAATAGGGCTCACAAATTTTGCGAAACGGTAACTTATGGGGAGAGTGATCTTTTTGGTGTCGCACAAACACTACTACACAGCATTAGCAGTGAAATCTGAAGCTGCGTCGAGATGTTGGCCAGCTGGTAAGAACCTTCAGCAGCTTTCAGCTGACTTGAAGAACGGAGGGCCGCCAAACATTTATGCGAAATCTAAAATGACCACCGATTAGCAAAGAGGAGCTTACATTCTGGACAAAGCAAGAGTCTCAGAAGCCCTCTCCTTCCCTCCTACAAGACATCGACGAGCAGCAAGAAGTACACGCGCGCCAGGTTTCGCCACCTCCAGAGCCTATGCAACCAAATCCATAACCTCCCCAACAGGCAAAAAGGAAGCAGTGATAGTAGCAGAACCATCAGCTTTAGCGATTTTGTTCTCAGGTGCAGGCGCTGCACTCCTAGCACACACATACTCTGCTTTTTCTAGCGTGCATTTGATAAATCCTGTAGTCATCGTCACCCTGGAGTAAAAGCCGGGACCGAACAGCGTGAAAATCAGTGTTCTGATAGAAATATCAAGTTAATGCACCAACTTGATGTTGACAGTAATTAATATCCTTTTCAATGATCGTCTCACCGACTTCATTTCTGGTGAAAAGAACGAGATTGTGATAGACCAAGCAAAATCAAGTGCTAATGTCAACTGGGCGAAAATCCAACCAAGGTATTAGGAAGAAGTGGAAAAATCATGATGTGGACAAGAATGAGTCACTGAGGTTTCGAAGGATGGAGAACACCACGACCCTACGTGTTGTATCGCCTTGCTTTTGTTCGGCTCAATAAATACCAACCATCAAAAACGTCTCTGAATAACTGAATCATATAGCACGCCACGGAAAAGGAATGACCAGCTCACGCAACTGACTTCACTCATCCCAATTCCAGCAGGTTCACCGCAGCTCTAATACTTGATTACTCTGTTGCCATCAATAACTTGTTCATAAAAAGTAAGTGCTTTTGTTTACCCAAAAAGCTCCAACGCCTACTTCACCACCCTAAATTCAGCCGATTATTGGAAACCGGTAAGGAACCAACAGTATGCAATTGACAACGAACCCATTTTAAAAAAAACATGACACTGAATATAGTACTTTGGTAAGAGAAGTAAACACTTCCTGTGACTCCTACTGGACGACGGTCACCAAAACATCAGCTGCACCCACGACTGAGCAAAGAGACGAGAAATGGATCGGGTATTTGACACCTAGAATCCCACCAAGAAAGCAGCTCCTTGGTTGTTCGCCTCTACGCACGTATACGCTGCCATGGGACTGCGGTTCGCCACCTAATGCAAAGGGCGTCGACTGAATTGCATGCCGTCAAAGTGGACGATGAAGAGGCGCAGACTCCTTTGGCCCTCCAATCACTGCTTTGTACAGAGAAGACGTCCTGCTTAACCTCTGCAACTGAAAAACGGGCAGGATGAGCCTTTCAAGGAGACGAAGAAAGGGTCTTCATGCAGAAATGCTCCCAGCTCTGTTTCGGCATTGACCAACTGCTGTTGGCGGGATAACATTTACCTGAGCCGAAACGAAATCCCCAACAAAAGACCTAAGCAAGATAACAGGACGGAAATGCAGTAAGAATTTACGCTTCGGCATTTCGGAGACTAAGTTATAATGCATCCTCTCTAGCTCTAGCGCTGCACGATTTTCGTTATTACTTGGTTTTCAACTCAAGGAAAGGATGAGTTGCATTAAAACCTGTTTAAAGCTATCAAAAGTCGACCTACTGCGCTCATTTACCGAAATCAGCACACAAGTTCTTGCGCTTATTTCTCATCAAAGTTAGCAACAGTTATCAGGGCTGAAGCAAAGTAGGCATCATCCACCGTTTTCTCATAAGCAAGCCTTCACCTTCAACTACCACAATAGCGTCCTCCTTAATCACGGCATTCAGTTACCTGTTTTCAATACACAGCCGTAGGCAGGCGTCACCTTTCTTTACTGGCGCGATTGGGGAGGCCCACGATGACTTGGATGGCCGTATAACGTCGTCTGTGATCATCGCATTCACTAGACGATTTATGTCTTCCAAGAGGACCGGAGAAACGCGTCTTGGGGCTGCCATATTAGCTTAGCTTCACCTGTATCAATGGCATGTTTGATTATGTTTGTCCACCCGCGCTTGATTCTCTGCTAAGCAAACATTCTAGAGTGTCCGCCCAGCAATGAGTGCAGTTCCCTCTTTCGCTGTCGGTGATGTGTGCTAACTACGAGCAAAGCTCATCTAGATTGTTAACAGGAGTGCCCACTGCTTCGAAAAGACCACTGCAAATTTTGTTGACGTCCTTTTCACGGGGAAGGCTCGACTGACCTTGATGTTTTGTGCTGCTGGGCCATAAAAGTACCCTCTGCGCAGTTCAGGATTGCTTTAGTCTCACGAAGGAAATCGGCGCCCAGTATCACGTCCCTCACTAATCCTGGACACATAATAAATTGCACTGTCCAGGTTTCTTTCTCCAATGTGGCCTTTAACGGCCTCTCAAACGTTAGCACCTGTTTGTGCTTTTTAGGTGTGAAGGCGCGAGGACGTGTGACAAGCACTTTGTGGGCAAGTTCACTGTGACAGAATTTTTACTAGCACCGCGTGGTAACGCTGAGGCTAACATAATATCTGCGCCATCATACTCATCGTATTGGCACATGCTGTCACTAGTCACGAGAACATTTTTCTCTAGCCTAGTTAGAAAACAGTCTGATGGCGTCAGCTGGCTAATGCCAGACCTCAAAATCGCTTTGAAGCTAACAAATGGATTCAAAGAGACGTCTGCTGATCCAGTGTGCACTGATTGGCTGCTTGAAGCATTTGCTTGTACCCTATTCTCATAATAAGCAACTGGTGACTCCATAGGTGAGGTAGCGCAGGCAGGTATCCTCCCAGCACGTTGGGTTGATTGTGTCAGTGTTTCGAAGAGGAGGTCGATGGGGCAAAGAATAAGGCAGAAATTATTTGTGCTTTATCTTCTTAGGGCGTCTAACTAATAGCTGCTGCCGTCTCACGTAACCCGATATTTATTTTACGAGGAATGTCTTTCATCCTCCTGATTGTTCTGCGCTCATTATCTCTGCCCAGCACTATGTTTTGTCGAGAACGGGCTTAAGTAGGTGAGCGCGACTTGTGGAGCATTGGCTAATCAGGGCTACCCTTTTCTGAATTCACACTTTCACACCGTATAATAAGGAGAAGAGACCCGTCTGACAAATCGTGCTGGTTGGTGGCAAGAGGCGGGTTCAAGCATGCCATCGATAGCAGTGGATGCTATCGCCTTGAAAGCACACTTCCTGCCACACTCTCCATGATCATTTAGGCTAATTAAAATGCACTTGTGAAGAATACTGCTTGCTTTCGCAAGGGTAAGTTTTGTCGTACATCATTTCAGGGTGCCTAATTCGGCCAATCAATCGGTAAATGCTCCAAGGCGTGAAGCACTAGGCATACGTTCGTTGTCCTGCGACTTATTTTAAGAGGCATCTTTCGTGGCGATTGCTTGCAGCATCTACACAAACTGATGACCTCCTCAATTTCGAACTCCATGGTTTGATCGCACGCCACTTTGCGATAAATGACTTTTTCCGAGTTTTCGTAATGCTTGTGGTGATTTGAGCGAACGCTTACACATATGATGCTAGGCATCCAAGGCCATTTCCAAATGGACACAATCATGAGGCAGTTTCGGGTAAAAGTAGGAGCATGAACAGCGCCTTTTAAGATGCTTGTTGCAATTTGTGGTGCATTTATTAGCCTCTTCCTTAGTTTGGTATATTAGTTTTCGGTAGTGCTGTGCCAGAGAGGTGGGAAGTGAGTCTCTGCAGCTTTCGATGGATCATTCCCCAAGCTGCATCGCCTCAGATCCAAAATATTGCCGTCTGTTATGCAGTGCAGATGCCCATACGCGCGTTGCACTACACAAGTCGTCAATCGTTCTACCATTTGTGACCGTTCAGAGCTCCCCTGACCTTCTGGCTGTCTCGTGACTACAGTGACAGAATTATGCCCGCTTAACAGGTAAACAAGTTTTAGATGGTTGAGCGTAACGATGAAGAGGATAGGCATGAAACCTATTAAAAGTTGAAAGAAATTTTAAAATCTACACACTTAACTGAACAGCTGTCCTACAGAGCAGTACAATCTGTGAAGTGCGTTGAGAGAATGAAACGAAGTCAAGCAGTGGCGAGGCTTTAAAATGACTTCATTAACTACACCCAAAAGCCGATACGCGTTAATGCCTAAATGCGTCCAACAAGGCCTTAATATTGAGGTTTATCGCAGTGGATAACTTGCAAGGTTCATGTTCTCGAAATGTCATTGCCTGAATAATGACAAATGTGTCAGCACATACATGCGGAAACTTTCCAAATCATGAAACTTTTAATGCTAAAAGTGTCACCATTTCAGCTGATTAGGAGCGTGAAGTAGTCAGAAATTATTGCGCCTCAAATAACTGCAAAAATGAAACAACATTTTGGCATCTTTGCTGACGTCATTCTAAATTCTATTAATGCTGACCGAAAGCCGAATTTTTAACAAATTGTCAAACAGTAATAAGCTATGGCTTCCCGAATGCTTAGAAGAAGTAAACGCTTAATATCAGGAACATTTTAGGCTTTTGAGGCTTCAAATCTTTGCAAGAAAGCTTTAAATCCAGCCACGGCTTTTGTGTGCCTGCTCATGATCTGGAATTTGTAGCGTGCATGAGACCATCTGAACAATCAAAGCCACCATCTTTTCGCGGTGATTTTGGAAATGATCCTCTGCATGCGTTAGATCTAAAAAATGCATCGGATTTGTGTTGGAGATTGGGAGATTGGCTGCCAGATATTAGTTGTCCCTTAAAATTACAACGCCAGTCGGTAGCGTGACATATATCGGAGATAGTCGATGTGAACATAGTTATCTCCTTATTTAATCTGTCTTCGTCTCTTCCAAGGCTTCCTCCTCCAATCAGCATTGCTCGCGCTTACCAACCAACAGCGATGCAAATTACTACAGTAGCAGCGTTGTAGATAGTTAAAATGGACGTTGCAAAGAACAGACGCATAGTTCGACGCTCTACTCTTCAAACACCCACCTCTACATCTGGCATGCCCTAACATCGGCAAAAGCTATACACTGTGCAAACCCTTTTCATAATAAATCTGAGTGTTAAGCAGCCACGAAGAAGTTGCAATGAAAAGCCTCAAGAAAGATGGAAAGAGACGGCTCTGAGTTTTGCCTGCTTTGCTGTATATTGAGTTTCAAAACACGTTAGTGTGCGGTACGCATTGTTTTATAGCACCTGAGACGAGGTGTGTCTACATCAGCGTAAATGAAACCGAACACATCACGCGGTCAATGTGGATCCATTGGTTGGTCTTTCACTGTGCAATAATCATGCTTCCGTGTAAAAATGCCTTTTGTAGAGCCTACAAACGAGTAGCCTAGCATGAATTTTGTCCGAGTCCATAGAACGAATCGCCTCTTTGAAACAGAAAACAAAATACGCAACCAGGAAATGTAAAAAAAAATTTTGTTCTACAATAAGGCGAAAAATTGCGACGATGTAGCTCAAAAGCAAATTTGGTGCTATTTAATTGAATGATTAAATTGGGGCAGGCGGCTGTTGCTAGGCAGCATCAATGAGAATAGCGGGTAGCGAAGTACGATGAAAATCAGTTATTTATGTGGTATGTGTAAACTGCTAACTAAACAGCCAAACCCACTGGCCTCTGGCAGGAGTTGGATTCGAACCCTGGCCCCATTCCACCCAAGTTTGAAATTACACACTTGAACCGTTGAGCTCTGCAGTCAGCACTAATGAATTATCAACAGCAAATATAGGGATAGATTTCACGTTTCTTTGTCAAAAGATGGGATTTTCGTGAACTAATAGGTAAGAATTACAATTTTGATGTAACCTAAGCTGATTACTTTGCAGGCTCCCCCACGAATTCGTCTCGCCGGTGTGAGGCAATGATGCTGGCCACCAGAGTTAAGTTTGGCGGCCTGCGAGGTTCGACAGCTCGTGGGTTTTAATAAAAAAAAACACTGCAAACAAAAGGCGAATCTGCTGCTCAGGTGCATTAACGAGGGCAAGCTTTTAGGGTCAACCTCGGGTAAAATTTGACCTCGGCTGAAAGACGTCAATATTAATGCCTCAGCAAATATTATAAGGAGAAGCCTCTACGTGTCGGTGCGGCCCCATGCGGCCCAGGGATATTGTAACAATGGATCCGGCGATTGTGCATGATGGGTTTGAGGTATATCAGCCTTAGCTGATATCCTAGAGCACCAAAGGTACCCTCAGAGAACTAATTCTGCTACTGCTTTAGTTGGAGTGCACAACTTTCCACTAAAGTACTTGCAATTTATCGCAGTAGGATTCGTTCGTGCGAACTTGCATCCATCGAATACGAAGATGAATGCTATGCGGCAATGGAAAATGGAAGACAAATACCGGCAGCAATGTCTTAAGCTGTGATTAAATTGACGAGCAACGGCTTTATGCATGCCAGGTGTAGTGGGTTCCCTTGGAGTGAAGCATTCAATGGGCAAGACTTATGTGCTATAACAGTCGTCGCCGATGGCCCAAATGAAACAGTGTTTTGCGCGTGCGTATACCTGTACTCTCCTCCCCGGTCAAAACATCAACGCAAATTAAAACGCCCCAACAAATTTAGTCCACCTTCTCCAAGAGAATGCAAACCATCAAAAATAGGAAACTCATTCCATCGCTTTTATCGCCTACCTTCCTTTTATTCGCTATTGTGTTCTCGGTATCTGTGCTCGTTGGTCCAGTCACCCAGAAATAACTATGAACATGCTAAAATGAGAATTCTTTTTAAAAACAGAGCCGATTGTAATTAAATGCTTATCGAGCATAAATCAAAGCAGAGCAGGCTACATTTGCCTTGCCTTAATTTTGTTGACCCGTATCTTCACTACTTGTAGAGCCGCAGATCTTCCCAAAGGTGCTAACACGTTGACCCTAAATTAAGCCAGATCGCCTGTTTGAGTGTCCACGTACAAAAGAACGAAAGAACACTTGAATATTTGAACATTGCGTGGCAGCCATAAGGCATGGAGGCTTAGTTAAATCATCGCACTTTCCACATATTCTATTATTTGTCAGTTAGGCCACTTGAAGTTGGCTTAAGAGCTTAAGTATTCGAGGTTGTGTTATTTGCCATGAGGTTATTTTAGTAATACCACCATGTTTCCACATCAAAGCTCGAGGTGTGAGCACAAGGAGTAAATATCCAGTGGCGAGGGATTGGTGGGTCAATCGAATGTGGCAGCGATCGCTCGTGCCCTTGTCAATCCCATAACAAATTGCCACAAGACATGATGAAAGCTAGAAAGGAGGAAGTTTGTGCGACGAGTGCAATGACAACATCATATCTGTTTAAGATGGAGATTTTGACAGGGTGGTTATGTAACTCGGTGCGATGTTGGCAGTGGAGCATAAGGGCGATTCTCGAAGACAAAGTGAGCAGCACACTTAAAAAAGAATGATTTGTTCCTTGCTTTTGGGGTGGCATTCATCCTCACCGCAGACTTTTACGCTGTGGAAAGACTTTTCAATTATGCCATGAATGTTGTTATAACTGTAAGAGGGAAGGAAGGGAACAAAGTCAACGCTGGAGCAGACACTGTGGTAGAAATGCTGCCGTTTCAATGGCGGGTCTCTATTCCGTTCCAAATTTGCGCCCTTTTTATTAACTAACGCTCTCTGGACGCGACAGTCACGAAACGATAGGTAAGTGAGAGTTGGGGATCATCCGCTGACCCACATTCTCTTGATTTTAATACGTGTATATCTTGTAGTTTTCGTGTATCTTCTATTCATCTGTACAACTATGTGCCTGTGTACGCATGTGTCTCGGCCTTTTGGTACGCAGCTGAACTAAGTCATTGTGTCTTTATGCAAATTTTTGGAGTCTTGTGGGTGAAGGGGAGGAGAGTTGCGGACTCATACGTTTGATATAGATGTTGTCGGTCTTGAAAGTGAGATTTGCAGTCATGTTTGTTTTGTGTTCTGGAAGTCGGTTGGATTTTCTTTTGACGCATTCGCCTCTGACGATACATGCATTTACTAATGCTTCGCATTCACACCTTCATCTCGAGCTCCTTCTTCAGGTGGATTTGCTTTGCCAAAAATTAGTCCGTACGCCTGTTTGGCCACTCTGTTGCCTTTGGGTTTGTAAGTAGACAGGAGTGTTGCGTGGAGCACCTGCTAGTGTGCGAGTTTGAGTGTTTCAAAGTAAAATTATGCCCTTTTTACTATGTCCACTTAAAGACTTGGCTTAATGACCAGCACCTTTCACGTTAAAGAACTCAGGACATATCCGGTAGTGCTAAACATTGAATACGCATGACGGTGCAATTGGGAGCAGGTTGCATGTTGCTATTACTTATTCGGAGGGTGAGAGGAAACTTTCACTGATTGCTAGGCTTTCGCCGTGGACATCTTGGAGGATTCTTCTGCTAAAGACAAATTCTTCTGAAGACAAAGGGGTAGATCCAGTGGAAGCATCTGCGGTGAGTGTATTTCAGAAGACAGGACAATTAACCAAAATAAAGTCAATGTACGGCGAAATGATGCGTTTAGATGACTGCTAAGTGCAAGTACTGCTGGGTTGAACAAAACAAATTAAAACCAAAAGGATAGACATATCAAGGCAAACTTTAAAGGTCTAATATGAATGTGCGCGGCATAAAATTGGGCCGGCACAAGCATAATCACTGCATTTTAGGTTGTGGTTGGGTGTAAAAGGGATTGCATCCCTCCGAACACACTGGATGCACTTAGGGATGAACAGATCTTGCTATAATACGCATGCAACATCGATGTACCAACACTCCCATCCCTCTTATGCCCTTAAACCACCCTCTTAATTAACACATCTGCATTCTTCGTCGGACTTCGATTTCCTTAACTCAACACTTCGGTTTTGAGTGCTGCGCCACCATCCACCTAGCTGACTGACCGCTTGGTGTTAGTGGACTTATAAGCCACTAGACCACTTCCTCGTCCATCTCAAAGTCGCTTAATAAGATTAGCGCATGCATGCGATTGCTTGGAGAAACGTAGCTGGGAGAGCGTGAAGAGGCATCTGTAGCGTTTGGAAACTGCCATCTTCCAGTTAGGAGTACCAGCTACTACTTCATAGGTGTTTTACAATTGCAGCACTTGAACTCGCGACATTGCTCAAACAGGGCAAAGTGCCGAAAGCTAACTTCCAACCTTGTTAAGAACGGATGGTTCACCCTCCTTGCTTGTCTTCTACTGTCCAAATGATGGCGAGCCCTCCTTACCATCCCTTCCTGGCGATCAAATCAACGACTACGACATGCTAGATCCCTGTCCACAAATTCTAGCACAAAGTACCTTGGGTTAAGTGTACAAACTCGTCCACAACAGCATTGCGAAAGGCAGCTAATACGACAATAGCAACGGCAGGAGCGAAACCAACCAACAAAAGGCACCGATTTTGCAAGTAATGAAGCTTTATAAAACTGGACGGAACCGTAGATCCATACCTAAATAACGGGATGGATTTAAATTAGATTATCCTGCTTCGTCTGTTATACTATCTGCAGCTACCATGACTGTTTCCGATTAAAACTTAATCCAATGATGGCAAGCTGGTGCTTGTGCAGAGAGCAAGGAGAAGAAAGATGGATTGCGTCCTCTACATCGTTTTTACTGGCGCAGGTAAGTGCACCTGCAGGAGAAGGAGAGGTATCTGTGGAAAGTAACAAAGAGCAGAAATGAAAAATAGGTAGTTATTGCGTAAACCTTTTCGTTGCCACCTGTAAGAGTTGTGTTATGAGATGCGGTGCCCATTGACTCTTGTGTCATGGTGATTACATTTAAGTCGTTTAGGTTTTGGAAGGTCAATTGCGTTAACGGAATGTAGTTGGTTGCAGCAGATGTGATGCCATTCGAGCGAAGGTTGTGGAAGCATCAGAACTGACGTCATGGGCAACACGCGATTCGAGAAGAACTACAGAATCCGTTTAAGTCGACCATCTTCCGAGATCCAGTAGCAAGGGCAGTCAAAAGTGAGTGTGGCAAAAATAGGCGAAGATGGAGTTGATTGAAGGGCAAGAAGAAAGAAAAGTGGAAAATAGGGAAGGAGTTTGCTTTATAGACACTTACCTTTGTTAACAACCATAGAGATCTTAAACTTTTCTTCTACAGTGTTAGCAAATGGATCCCCGCAGGACTGCAGATCGCTCCGGTGGTAGCCGTCTTAACGCTTGATGTAGATCTCACGGGTGCAACATAGAGGTGAGAAGTATGCAGTGATGATGAAGAAGAGCTGCTATAATGATTGCATTTATAGTAGCACATGCAGCGTTATCAACGAAATTACTCTTCTTTTGAAAAGACCCATTACTTACCCCTTCAAAGCTTTGCAAAATCATTTTCCTACAAGTGCTGTAAGCGGCTAGTTCTGGAAGATGTCGAAGTGACAACCGATTGGAATGATCGGCCAATGCGACATTGTGCACAGAGACCCTCTAAAGCAGTTGTACTGCATATAATGGCAGCTGGAGTGACTATAAATCAAGTTCAAGCAATGCATCCGCACCTACACCCACAGACCAACTAAACACTCACTACTGCCTTTATTCATCTGCCTAATTTAAAAATATCTGATGGGTCCAAAAAAAGATTTAGAATGATAGAGTTAGATTTAGCTCTTGGGTTGAGAATAGTCCATCCCACTTGGCAGCTGATCCCTCTTGAACTCATTTTTAAACAACTCTTGTCATGGACATGTGCTATCCTTTCCGTACTTTCATTGTAAACGAGAAAATATCATTCCATGGTGAAGTTCAAATTGTTTTTGTCTGCAAAAGAGTAAATAACTGTGCAATGGATGTATGTTTTGGAGCGCGGTAGCAAACGCGCTTAAGTACAATGAAGGTGCGACAACGATCAGTTTAGTAATCAAGCAAAAAATGAACGTCGATCTCAACCCTTCTGTTACGAGAACCCAAAGGTTCTCCCCTCCGTAGCACATGTACTTCTTTCACAACGTCGACGTTTGCCAGAAGCGGCATGGAGCAGGATAAAATCCATCAAAGTCGGGTCCGCTTTCCGCTGCCACCATTGTAGCGTCCCGAGTCTCCCCTTAAGGTAAAAGAAGGCGTAGTACTAGGGCAGAATATATATATTCCGGGAACAGAGGACTTGCGGGCTGTTAGCACGGCCCGGAGGCCGACCAACCGGCTAGAACAAGATGGCCACCCAAGTGACCTAAACCGGTAGTTCGAACAAATAAAGTATTACAGACGTAGTTCAAACTTGCCCCAAACCTGTTCAACACAGTTGGCTGTTTCATATTCAGTGCGTTTCAGAACCATAAGCAAAATAGCACAGCTCTGCAGTCGGAACCCAAATCACTTCAAATGCTTCTATCTTAACCTATATTTTAGCAAGCCCTCAAACGCTGCTAAGGCTTGGCGTTGAATCACTCAGTCGGCGTGTGCGTTGACCCCCTAGCAGATGTCAGACAAATCTTCGCATTCCTTCTGGCATGTGAGAGCACGACCCACAGTGTCTAACCTGCTTTTGAAGAGCATAATAGGCTGCATGGACACTTAGCACCTTGTCGAACAAACGCACTCTCAACATCACGAAATTTGCTCGAGACGTGAGAGGGTTCCCATGTACTGCAGCAATTTGTAAACTGACAGGTGAAATCATTTAAGGAACTTATTTATTAAGCCCTACAATAAGGTTTAGCCACGTATCTGAGAAATCAAAATGTGTTATTAACAGCTTTTTGTTCAGAAAATTACCCTTCTTGGCAAATGCTGCATTCTCTAAAGAATAAACAATGCCACAATTGCAACTTCTCATCATTTCTTATTTCCTGTAAGATCTTATTATAGTGCACGATCGCCATGTTTCTTACTATAATAGAATACAAGGCAAAGAAGAAGTGGGAGGAAGAGCAATTCGATGGAACTTTTCCTTCATTTATTTGCCCATGGGACAAGAACATGTTTAAAGCCTGCAAGTAGTCTGGTTCACCTCTGGTTACTGTGTTTTCCTGCTAATTCTTGAGGCAGTTGTTCCAGAGGAGTGCGAAACCCCAAACCATGTTCCAAATTTTGCTATTTACCGTGGAAAGACCTAAAAGGCTATCCATCAGCACGCCTCTGCTGAGGGGCGGTGCGGAATTTGTCACTACTGCCGCTTCTTTTTCCTCATCCATTCTAATCCACTTTATGTGCATCCCTTCTGCTGTTACAGCACAATGAACCCAACAATTTTGTTTTCATACTGCCACCCTTTGATTGTATGCCTTTTCACCCTTACACCGTTCAAGTGGAACAAGTGACCGAGTAAAACAAATCATCCGTGCTCGGAAATTGCTTGAGGGTGTCCTCAATTGGAGGATACTTATGAGAGCTTTAGCCCTAAGGAAATAACTCGATGCACCTCGAGTGCGAAAAATTCTGTGGAAGCGACAATAATGTAGGTTGGAATGAATTACAAATTCAAGGAATGCAGATGGGTCTTCGCGGGTCGCTTCGACCTCTACCAAGGTAAGCTGGAACACGTTTTTACGCGCACAAATATTGCTCGCATATTAAAAGTGGAAAAAATGTCCTACACATTTGTAACTCTAACCGACAAATTAATCGGCTTGGACCCACATTTTCGCTTGCCACCGCAAGGTGGATGTATTGTTGCGATTGCGCATTCCTGATGGATGGTAATAAAGGATTGCCATGGAAAATACCCGAGAAAAAATCAAGGCTACACTAAAACGTGGGCCAAATTTCCTTTCAACAGTCCCAATAAATCAACTTTGCCACAACCACCAAGTTTGAAAATAAGTGCAATACACTACTAAACCTTACACTGAACCCTTGTAAAAGTATTTTACTTTTACGAATTTTTGTTGTCAATTCCTAGAATATCAGTTTTAGACGTTTTTATTTCCCTGTTATTTGTCGCCAATTTCCTCACTTACGCCTACTAAGTAAATCACTTCATTTGCAAATTTGCTCCTCAAATTTGATGTTGACTGCAAACAATTGTAGCGTTTGCGGCAACTTTGACCTTTTCAAAAATAGGCAAAAATCAAAAGTTCGTTTGTTTTGTCGCGCAACGCTGGTCGGCGGACTGGTAATCGGTGTGCCTGTTGGGACTGCTGATATCGATTGCTGGTGCATTATTTGCTGTAACAACTCGGGGAATCGGCAAGTATTTGGCATTTTTTTTGTTAGTTTTGGCTTCTTAGCTGCCATTAGGTCATTTGGGAGTAGATTATTTCCCTTTATATGCTCACATTCTCGAGTAGACACAGAGGCTTATTAATGCGGCTTAAAGCGCTCGCTTCTCCAATATACTGCCTATCCACGTGATTATTTTGTGCTTTATTATTGGCATTAGTTTATCGGCTGCTAATAAATCTTTTAGGTGTCGGTGGGCTCCCTTTATTCGCCCAATCGCTACGGTAGGGGCGAATGCTTCAGAATGTGACCGTTGAGACGTTTTGTTTTACAGACGTTTGGTTATTCTGACAATTTATTAATTATTTAGCCTTTTTTTGACGACGGACGTTAATTAATGAGTGTTCATTTTTTGGAGGAGGGCTTTAACTGTACCAGGTGCCTAGCGCCTGTGTATTATTTTCGCCAATAGGCTTTCACTACATGCCTTATTATGTGTTTTCTTTGTCTACATAATCGCTAGATAGGACATTGAAGGAGGTGGAGGAAGAGGAGGAAGAGCTTCAGCTGCTGCTGAATGTTTGTGCTTTGTAAGCGAGAATGGAGGCATTATGAGGAGGCGGCGCTGGGTGGGAATCTCGCCTTCGCTATGGCTTGGTGCATTTGCCAGGTAAGATTGGATCGCACTTAGTGAGTTGTTGGTGTCTTCTCTGTGCAGCGATAGATAGATGTATTCGATGTGGGTTTCTTTATGGGTGGAAACACGTTTTTAGCTTTCGTGCGCAGGCCTTTTTGCATTTATTCGCAGTGTGAGGTGCGCCAGTTGCGGTTTATAGTTACTGTTGTTGTCGTTAGGTCCCCTAAATGTCGACTGGCTACTTTTCTAC
Source organism: Taenia multiceps (assembly GCA_001923025.3). Lineage (NCBI taxonomy): Eukaryota > Metazoa > Platyhelminthes > Cestoda > Cyclophyllidea > Taeniidae > Taenia > Taenia multiceps. The sequence continues at coordinate 5,686,406 of CM010315.2, read as the reverse complement.
GCCCACATGCTAGTGTAGGGGCGAAGGCCACCTACACTGTGTGACCGTTGGGAGGTGTTGATTTTCCACCGCGAGGACGACTCGCGTAATCTTCCACTGCATAATGGTTGGGGCGAGAAATGGCGATTGTTTTGGCATTTCGTCGATTGGGTTAGTAGGATTTACTTTTGATAAGACATGTTTTAACTGTATTGAGCGCTTGGTGCCTAATCGCCAGCTTTATGCATTTTTATGCTTATAATTATGCCTCACATTTTTATGTCTCATTATTGTTATCATTTTTATTCATTTCATTTTCTTTCCATGTTGAGATGCTAGAATAGGGGCTGAAGAGGTAGGTGGGGTTCTCGTGGGGACTTCTTCTTCTTCGCCTTCTTCGCCTTCGGCTTGGTCTTCGTCCTCGTCTTCGTCTTCGTCTCCCTCTTTTGCCAAGAAGGGCGACATTGTCTGGCTTTGCTGTCGCTTCGTGCGTTCCGTGGTTAAGATTGGCTTGTTGTAAATAAGTTGTTGTTGCTGTTGTTGTCTTTCCTGCGTAACAGTGCATCCGATGTGCATTGTGATTTTATGTGGGGCATGTGTTTAGCACTTACCCGTGTGGGTGGGAGGTCTTTTCGCACTTTGCGTGTGTGTGGAAGGTGTGTCACTTTCCTTGCTAAGATAGCCGTGGAGGGAGTGGATGAGGCATGGGAAACTTGGTCATTGCTGTGCTCATCGGCTCGGAGGGACGGTTAATATTATTATTTGTACTGGTGTGTTCATTGCGCGAGGTGTTGTGTAGGGCCTCAGCTCCGACGGTGTCGGTTGGTGTGTGTGTGTGATTGAGGTGAAGGCGGAATCGGGGCGGGGAGGTTTTGGCGTAGGTCTCTGCGTGGACTGTGCCCTGTAGCCAACCTGAGTGTTGGCTTGTTGAGGCATTTTTGTCTTCCCTCGGTGGTTGTGTCTGCGGGCGTTAGTCTCGTAGTGCGTTGGACATTTGCGCATCGTCTTGTCCATTGTTATTTTATTACTTTTTGTCTTTTCGGACTCTGCGGGCTTACCGTGCCACTGGTACTACTGGCGGTGTACTTGATGGTGAAATGCTTACCTTGTGGAGTGGAGTGGGCCAAGGACTTCTAGTGGGGTGGCAGTCTGTACGTTTTGGTTTCCAGCTATGCTGCGTACTCACGTCCACTCTTTTGCAGCCACACCACTTGAGGCTATGAATTGCGATCGTCTTGGTAGTTGTAGATGTGGTTCTTTTAACGAACGACGATGGACTTTGACTAGTGGGACGTGATTTGGTTACGAAGATTTCTAGCCTTCCTACGTGGTGGGTACTTATTTACTTGTTTGATGTTCTCTCACGGAAAACTATATGCATATATATGCAACTATATGTCCGCCTGTCTGTTTCTCTGCTGGAGTAAATGTGGATAAGGTTGCTGCATTTACTGTGAAGGCTTGCTGTCGTCTTCCCGGTGCGCTGCCTAATCGCGTTGACGTTTCCACCGCACAGCAGTCGTAGCAAGTGATGGAGATTGTTTTCGCTCTCGCTAAACGGTTTAGTATTTCAATAGTGATGAGCTTTGACCAAGGAGGCCGCCTAACTTTTAACGTGGAAATTTCCACCCACGGCAAGTACTCCCTGCTCGCTCATTCATTCATTCATTCATTCATTCATTCATTCATTCATTCATTCATTCATTCATTCATTCATTCATTCATTCATTCACCTCCTCACTAATAAGTGCCTATTCCATTTGTGGATGCTTGTTTGTCCGTCTCCCTTCTATGCACTTTCACGCTGGCGGTGTGGAAAACTTGGGCCGGTTAGTTGAGATTGCTGTGGCGGTTGGAAGTGCAATTCTTGATGGTGTGTTGGCCTTCCTCCCAGTGTAGCAGTGTATGGAGGTGAGGTCTGACTGCAGCAACTGCGGGAACGTGGGCACAGTTTCGGTGTGCGTTGGTGTTTATTAGTTTGCTCAGCCCAGAGGCAAAGGAGTGGCTAATGGGGAGACTTGGAAGTGTTTTGCGGGAAGGCTGTAGTGGTAGTGGTATTGGTAGACTTCTGCGGATTACGACTGCCAATGGAGGAGGTGGGGAGGAGGTTTTGTTTTCCAATTTCAAGGCTCCTACTCGCGTTCACTTCCCACTGTATAATGCTTGAGGCGAGAAATGGCGACTGTTTTGACAATTCATCAAGTGGATTGCTTGCCCGTTTGATGGTGCATTTGGATTAGTAGGAGTGAATTTTGCTGAGAAGTGTTTTCACTTTACCGAGTGCTTGGTGCCCATTCGCTATTTTCTTGCCAATAATTAGTTAGTATTGGGACGTGGTGTCGTTGGGAAGAAAGACTTCCAGCCCTACCATGTGCTTGACATTTATGTGACCTATGTATGTATGCATCCATTTATCTGCTCCGTTCTTTACCTCCCCATATATGGATATAATAGTTGAAGTAAATGTTAAGTAGACGACCGCGGTTGCCGCCGAGTCTTTGTGTTGTGTGTTCGCACTGAATATTGAGAATACTTGCAATTCTACAGTCCTAATAACTGGGGTGCCGTCACTTCTTTGCTTCCATTTGGGGCCGAGGTGGGCGTGAAGGCTGAATGGAAGGACGATTGTGAGGAGGAGAGAGGAGGAGGAGGACGCACGCTCCTCCTCCGCCTGCGATGCCTAGTCATGTTTGCTCTTTCACTGCACTATATATACCTGTAGAGATTGATTGAGGGCGACTTTGTTTTGCGAGTTGGCAAATGCTTGCTCCTTCCTGTTTTCGTTGATTTTCGCATTTCTCAAACGATGCATTTCCATTTAGGTCTAATGTATTACGGCGAGGAGGAGGAGGAGGACCACCTTTGACGTAGGTGAGTAGTTGGTTGTCCCTTCCTTCCTACTTGCATGCCTGAGGGATTCTCTTACAACACCGACTGCAGCATTGTGGTGATCGACGCTGGAGGTTGACGACCAAGGGAATTGCTGAGGCGTACTCTGGAGCCCGTTTGTTTTACGCCTTGCTGTTGTTGTTGTTGTTGTTGTTGTTGTTGTTGTGGGTACGAAAAGACTGGGAGCTGCGCCACTGTACTTGGGCTGGACGACGCGACCTCTTGACTGTGACAGTGGCTTCCCTTCCCACCTGCTCTTCTTCTCTATGTCACCAGTACAATTTCTGTGTGAAATAGACGTGTCTTCTGCCGCATCACTACTACTATGTCTCCTGCCTGTCGTCTTCCTCGGTTAAGCAAATGGGCTTACAAATGCACATGCCTCATCTTCGACTGCAACATGGCTCGGTTATTCGCAGATAACGACAGCCTCGGCATTGTTGTGACCATCTCTCGTGAATGGTTATCAGTAGAATGCTCCGCTGTCCGTTGGTGCGAGGAGTGACCTGTACTGGTAAGAACTGTTCCTGACGAATTTTGACTATTTAACGAACTACTTCAAGAGGTCACAATGGATGGGATTATTCCTTCGCTTAAGTCCTATTTTGTCCTCTTGACGACACGTGCTAAGCCCTAAAGAAGCGCAACTAGCAAATGGCATGCATTGTTCTCCTCTCCCTCTTTTCCACTTATCAGCCGCATGGAAAGAACAACGAGCTGCAGCATCACACCTTCATTGCTGGAAAGGCATTCTTTCCGGTATAGCCAGGATAATGAAGTGAAAGTAGAACCGCAGCAAAGAAATGGGCACTAAACATCTTCCCATATCCACTACACATCTGGAGACATTAGTTACCCTGTAATAATAGCTTTATTTAGTTCTCTACCCTAAAAATGCCATTCATTTATGGTCACTGATGAAATTTTTCTACTTGAATATGCGGAAAATGCCAAGTCACTTCGGCCTAGTGCATGTCAAATTGGCAAGTGAGGTAGGGAGGTGTTAGACATTGTGCGTTGACTGATGCTTGGAAGTACAACAGTTGGAGAGGTGTCGGTGTTTGGAGAAGTGTGGGACTTATGCTTGCCAGGGCATCTTTGCTGTTTGGCTGGCCTGCAGGCATTGACTGAAAGGCATGTGAGTTCATGTGGGAAGCTAACCGCCCACTGTCTGTGGGTTCCTCAAGGCAAGCTAATAATGGAGCACTGCATCCACTGCCATTGCCACTTGATGTAGACTTGGTATGCTTAGGAATATAGATGTCAGATCAGGTGGATGGAAAGCGCAAGCCGAAGAAGAAGCATTTGCTATGAGGGCTGTGGCTGCATAGAATGATGGAAGTTAGTCGTGCTACTCATAAGCGTAAGGTCATGATCACTGCCATAAATCTTTCTGCCACGCATTGCCGTATAGTCAAAAAGACTACAGCCTCATGTAATGCTCATGAGCATAGCAACATCATTGGCAGCCATCAGAATCTGATAAGTGTGGCATGTCACACATGTGTGACGCGTAAAATCGAGCGGGATAATCAAGGCATTGCATGTGATGCTGGTAGGGTTGGCGCAAATCTTAGACATTGTTAAGGTGTGTGTATATAAATTTGACATAAAGTGCAAGAATGTAGGTCTTCTTCCTTGCTGAAACACCATAAGTCAATGGAGTGTTGCTGGCCCCCTAGATGCCTTCTATATCCCAACGGAGTGGTCGGCTTCCTCCATCTACCACGCCTTCATCGACATTGCACCTTGTTTCAACTGACTTAAAGGGGAGACTAAGAGACTGGCAAGGATCGTCAAATCGGCTGATTGATGGGCGCTTGGTAGGTCGTCTGTGATGGGCACATTTGGGTGTCTTGCCTTTGTGTGGCCTTTGAGTGCTATAAGCTTTATCGTTTTAAAAGACTTTACAGCAGATTATGAGTCCTTTGCCTTTGTCCTTTACCTTATTCGCACTACTTCTTTCAATTGTGAACCCACAGAGACGCAAGAGGAGTGTATAAAAGCTTCTCACTGCATGCAATGTGTCAAATTTATTTTATTTAATCACGAATGTGCTGATGGAGAAAGTGGATAGCAGTGCGACCTCCCAACCACCAGCATTCCTTGCACCCACCCTCTCCGTTGAGCCGCTGCAAAGTTCACGAGCGGTTCTTTTGAGACAAAGGGAGGGTGGATAGTGTTGGCTTCGTATTCCAGTTGTGCCTTTAAGAACAAATATACAAGCAGCAGTGATTTACGTGTTCTCGCACTCGAATACGAAGTTGCGATTCCTAGTGACCACTCCACGCCCCACAAACCGCAAGATGTGTTCAGGTTACTGCCATCAGTCCATTAAAATTACCACGTCTTTGTTTGCTTCTATAGGTTTAAACAACTACATCTGCATCACGAGCCACAACCACCAATCGTCCTTGGCTAATAAGGGTTTAGTGTCACACCAGGATCTGCCACAGCTACGTGCCTCTTCTCATTCTTTGGCGACTGCACACTCGAGGGAGTGAAACACACCACCGGCTCTGGTGTGAACAGGTTTGTAGATGAGCCCTGGCGTGAGCAGAGGCGACAACTCCATGCTGGTGGGAGGTTAACACAAATGACACACTGTAGAATCGTCAGTGTAGTGCCTTCTGACTGACTGACAATGCTCTGGTGCCTGTGTGACCTAAGTGCTGTGTTGGGAATGTTCTGTCCAGTATTTACTACCTCTTCATCACTTTGTCTGTCAAGAAATTAAATGTGTGAAACTATACCCGACTCTACAGGTGTTCATCTTTGACATGGGTGGGACAAGGACTAGTAGAATCAGGGTTTCATGCCTTGATGTGCCATCCTTATTCTTGTGGTCGTTGGTTATTTGGTCGAGTCGAATGTCTAAACGACGAAGTTCAGTAGACAGGATCGCTTTCACAGAAGTGTCAACTCATCTGAATGTCATAGCCCTGATTGCAAATAGCCCAAATTCAAGGCGGGAGGTGTGGAAGGAGACGTCTTTGTTACTAGAATGTAAGTGAGTCAACGCATAGGTGTGACGTGGTTGTATGGGTCCATTGGCGAGGTGGTGACCAGTGAATAGAGAAGTGTACGATGAATTCGCCTTTACTCTTAAGTCCCTACCTTTCGTGCAGCCTTTTGTCCTACCTAGCTAAAAGGTCTCGCAGCCGTAGGTCTCTTGAGTTATGGCATCAGTGGAACCCTCCTAACAATCCAAACAATGCAAATTATACCACTACAAAGCTAAACATTCACTTCCAACTTAGTTGCCGAAAATGGAATTCACCAGAGTGAAGAAAGGCTCAGAGAGTCGAATCCCGGGTCGCGAGAACCTTCCAAGCACCAATTATTTGAACAGACCCGCATTGTTGAAGATTTACTGGTGGTTGCCTGTTCTCATGAGGTGAAAACTGGAAGCTCTGCCTCGACCCTCATGGAGTGGTTTTAGTGCCTTTTCTCATTTCAAGGATGTGGTAAATGTTGTTATTCACTTTCAACGTGTCGACGTCACAACTCTTTCATCGATGAGAAGGCAGTGGAATGAACGCCTTGCGAGTGTTGTATGAGGACGAGAGAGTTCAGTTGGGTGCACCTGAATGACTGCGAGTACCGTGTATCAGAAACGGGCATGGTGTAGGCAATTCCATCGACACAATCAATTTGGGATGCACTATTCTAGCTTGAAGCGATGGACTGGATGGAATAGGAGTCATTGAAGTGTCGCAGCATGACCAAGCCCTTCACTCCCATTCGACTTCCTCTATTGCAGCACATTGATCAACTCGCAGCCTTGAGCTCTTGCCATATTAGCTGCCTTCTGGGCACATTAGTAGTATCAGGCTCTACGTTGTGTGTCGAACAGTGCCTTCCATCGTCGTTGAGGTAGGTTAGGGCAACGATGGCCCCAACAGGTACAAAGCGCTAATGCTCGGTTTTGCCTACCCACCAACTTTTGTTGAGCATGATGACTGGAACAGAGATGTATCAAGATTGGTGCAACGCCTTAAGTTGCAGACGCTGACGCTCTGATTCCAGAACACATGTATTCTATCCCCAGTACTATGCCTTCTCTTACCTTGAAGGGAGTCTCGGGACGCTACAACGTCACACTTAAGTATTAAGGGACATTAATTTTTTTACATATTGAGACACCTTCATAGAAAAGTGAATAGAATTTCTTTTTTACGGAATCTGATTTTAAGCACAACCATGTTTCAGCGACCTACGCCAATCCGATTATGCAGCATTGTGTGCATAATTTTTATTGAATTCTTAGCCCAGGATATTGCAAAACAATGGAGTTGATTGCGCATGTCTATTTGAAACTTGTTTGATTGTTGCATTATTCAATTGTTGAAGAAACTAAGGTCATAACCGAGGCTACTAAAGGGTGCGATACTCGTTTCATTTCCAAGTGTAGATGGTTTTGCCGTGCTCGGCGCAAGTACTACAAAATACCCTATATCTTGTTCGCCCCAAATTTAGCAGGAGCAAAACCTACCTCTAGCAGTTCACATTCTTCTTTCAGGCAAACAATTCCCGTTACTTCAAGTCAATAAAAGAATTGAATCATAAAACCAAGCCCAAACGATTGCAAAAATATTTGCTACTGGCAAATTCTGGGCATAATTGACCCAATCTAATCGTCCTATTGACAGGAAAAATACCTCTTGTCCGACAGTGTTTCCAACATGTTTTCGCGTTCCGAAGCGCCTCTTATTCTTGCAACATACACCTTTCTTTTTTCATAATTCTCACTCTATTTGTTTCGCTTCTAAAAATGGGGAACGAGTTGAATTCCCTCTCTGTGTCCCCGCGCTTAAGAGTCTGGGAGGAAAATGCCACCCAGAATTTATGTTCCATGCTTTAGCTCAACAGAATTTATGGAGCGGCCCTATGCGTTTGCGCGAAACCTGGTCAAATGAGATGAAACCGTGCCAACCCACCAACTTTTGTTGAGCATGATGACCGCTTAAAGCTACCAAACGGAACAGAGATGTATCAAGATTGGTGCAACGCCTTAAGTTGCAGACGCTGACTTCTAGCAATGGCAAATAATAGAAGGACAACAGGCATGCCAGAATGCATACCATGGAAACACGGAACAGACAACAAAAACGGAGCAGCATCGCAAAGGCCTGATAGCGATCATCACCCACGCAACACAAGCAATGTCCAGTGACCGCAAAACTGTGCTCTGGTTGCAGACGCTGACTTCTAGCAATGGCAAATAATAGACGGTGAAAAGAGGAAAGCTGTGCAAATACTTTGGCTGATAAATGTAGTACGACAACGAGGGCCATTTGTTAGCATTTGGGTGCGGGGACAAAAAGCGGTTCAAGCAGTAACGGGCATTGATGCGCATGAAGGACGGCATCGTCTTTGGCACACCTCACACAGAATTAAGAGGCTGAAACAGTTGCACGATACCTCGCGCAAGTTTTAGGCACCTAAGCAAATAGCGAACTCGTGTCAAACCATGGGAAGACTTTGACAAGCAAAGCCAAAATTTCTTGCACAGGATTTGGAGGTGGCAGATCCTTGTGCACATGTGGTCCTTGCTGTCCGTCGATACTCTAAAGGAGGCAAGAAAAGGGCGTTTCAGACTGTTGCTTCGGTTTCCTCCCAAGCTTCAAGTCAGCTGGAAGCTGCTGAAGATTGTCATTAGCTGACTATCGCCTCGATGTAGCTTAAGATCCCACTGCTAATGCTGTGTCGTTGCATCTGCGCGACATCGGAAAGATGACTCTCCGCATAAGTTACCCTTTCACAACATCAGTGAACCTTATTGACTACGATTCTATAATGTTCAACATTCAAATGTAGGCGGATGCAATGCACAAAGTACTTGTGTTTAGGCAACCAAATCGGGTGACTTGGATAGTCTGGGACTCTTAGTCCTCGGGTGATCGCGTTGAGTTGCACTGGTTCCGATTTAATGGCATGGATGTAATATAACCTGCAAACCTATGCACACCATCTTTTGTCGTCCTCAAGTGCTAACAACAAGCTTTCGTTGCTAAAGACAAACGATATTTGTTCGCTTATCACCAGCACTTGCTGGTGACATGTCGTAGGGTGTTTGATGTTGCATCAGATGGTCGCGAGAGTTAGTGAAGTTTATGATGGAATCCGTCATGGTACTTTGTAAAGCATGTGCATGAGTATCAATGTGATACTCTACTGTTTCCGCCATGATTCTTGCTACCGTTTGGTTGAAAGCGATGGAGATGTAACACGGTTGCAAGGCTGAGGTAAAAGTCGGGTTTTCTTCAAACATTTTCCTATAGAAGATGTGGGTGGGAGGTCTTGTGCACAGACTGAACGAGCCAGCTCTTTCAGTGGACACCTCATACGTCAGATGTGTGATGACTTGAATGTAGCTTGCGCCGACGGGTAAGCCTTACACGCAGAAAATCGGGCGTTATTTCGCTGATGAATGCCATCAACACACAGGGTGTAACTTGGAGGTGCTGCACACCTCTAATTTGATTACTGCCTCCAAATGGACCGATGCTTGGCACACGTCATCCTCTCGCCTTGTAGGCAGCCGCAACACTCTTCTGACAGTTGGATGGCATTACATGAAATGCACGCATTACCAGTAGGCGCACTCCTTTATCATCCGGATGAGTTTTGGCACTGCGACCACCTTGGAGGAGCTGCGTGTCCATGAGTTCACGCAAAAACGACTTGATTGATAGTGGACGTGGGGTGGTTTAGGAGGTATTGAAGGATTGAAAGCAGGAGCGAATCAAAACCAGTGCCACTGTGGACTTACTCGTGATATAACGCGAGAACTGAAGTTCTGGTAAAACTCGACTCCTAATAAATGAGGCACTGACTGCCAATGAAGGCGATGACTGAGTCACGCAAACGCGCTGGGTGTATTCGGAGGCCAATTTCGATTTTAGTGTGCTTAATTCCCTGTGTTTGATGTTGCATCAGATGGTCGCGAAAGTTAGTGAAGTTTCTGATGGAATCCGTCATGGTACTTTGTAAAGCATGTGCATGAGTATCGATGTGATAATCTGCTGTTTCCGCTATGATTCTTGCTACCGTTTGGTTGAAAGCGATGGAGATGTAACACGGTTGGAAGGCTGAGGTAAAAGCCGGGTTTTCTTCAAACATTTTCCTATAGCAGATGTGGGTGGGAGGCCTTGTGCACAGATTGAACGAGCCAGCTCTTTCAGTGGACGCCTCAAACGTCCTCGCAATAAACACCTTCATGCAAGCACTTCTGCAACAAGCAATTTTGGATGTATCACCACCGTGGGTAGTGTCACCTCAGATCCACTTTCCTTCTGTTAATGTTGTTAAGGATCATCCCATTGTACTCTTATTTGCTATTTGATGAACTTCGTAGGCATATGCAGGTCCTTTACGGCGAATCCATCCACCAACTGACAGATAAGTAGAAGTCAACCAAACGTCATTGATGACATAAGGCAAGTCCATTGTTCCATGTTTGTACTGCAGGCGCACGGATCCCTAACCCTGTTTCAGTCAATGATATTTGCCTTATGATGCAATAACGATTCCACCTTCCACAACTGCTTTAATAATTTCGTGAAATCCTCCCAACACTACATGACGCAGCTTACGTTGCCTTGATAATAATAAGAGTCTACTCGGACAAGTCTATGCATCGCATTGCCTTTACAGTTGACTTATGGTTCACCTCTAAGATGGCGCATTGATGCAGCCACTCCGGACTTTCTAAAAGACAGAAGAGATGCATGCAACAGGCAGAAAGGAATCAGGGCTGCTGGCATGGCCCATCCGGCACAAGCAATATGGTCATCCACGCCACTGTAAGCGAAACAGGTTCTTAAACTAACAAAGTTTTACATTCATTTTGCATTAATAGTTAATAAAATTAAAGCAAATTTCATCTTTCCTCGCAACACTTGACAATTGCTTGACATGCAATGACCACCCCATGGGCCAACTTTAAGTTCTCCGCTAAAAAAGTAGAACGTTAAACGGATAATTTGGATTTTGGCAAAACAAAGCAACATATTGGACAGGTGGAATTAAGGTCCCAAAATCTACAACTTTTTAATGCTCTTCCAGCTTTTCTCTCGCCACCAGAAGCTCTGCGTAGTCAAAATCGTCCAGTTGAAATATTGGCTTCCATTGAAAATTAGCCAGCGATTGGTTCTACAAAGTCGGCAACACTATTAACCACTTTAAATAGTAAGCTATTGAATAGAAATTATTCATTTACCTCTTCAGTCGGTGAAAATTCATAGGCATCACTCCCTTCATGGTTGGATGCTATAAAAAAGAGGTTAATAAATTTAAGTAGGCTGAATAAGTAATTCATCGTTCCAGAGGAGTTAAACACAAAACTTGCACAACAATATCAATCTGTTGTTGAATGAGGCAAGAGTTGTAGGGAATGGATGACGTTTATTAATGCCACGGAGACGAGTCCACTGAGCGTTCGTCTGTTCGATCGACGTCAGTGGAAGGTATTCAGCACTTGACTTATCGCACCCTCCAGCAACCACCACGCATCCTCTGAAGTAGGCCACTCCTGGACGACTGCGTGCCTCTAGCATAGGGTTGAGCCTGATCCATCGCCATCCGCTCTCATTCCTCGCATCTTCTACCAATACTTCAGCAGATCTTAAACTCCTCCATTCTCGATTATCTATACGCTTTCCACCAACAACTACGATTCCTATTTCTGGGATGTTTAAGGCCGATGCAAAATATCGTGCAGACAGCATATCAGGAAGCTGGGTGAGCCTAAAAAATCAACTCATCCTCATCAAACGTACTTGCCACTGGCAATGTCCAATTTTTCGCAAGTAGAAAAAGACTGTCGACTGTAGTCGTAGCCACCAAAAATGAAGATCGATTCACTTCTCGACGCGACAGCATAATCTTCGCGTCTCTTTGTTGTAAAAGACTTGCGGGAAATGGAACCATCTTGGTAATTTACAAACACCACTCTGCTTTTTGAGTCATCACACACAACGAAGCACACGCTGCCTTGAAAGGAAGAAAATAAAGCTGTTAATTTAATTTGCCGTCTAGTACGGTCGGTATTCCACGGAAAGGAGCTGCAACATTGAACGATTCCTCGGGTTGCAACTGCGGCATAGACTTTAGACACCGGGAATTTGAACCACGATTATAGCCGCAGATCACCAGTACCTCCCTGGACGTTTACACAAATTTACCACATAGTGGAAGTACAAGTTGGTTTAAAGGTTATGATAAAAAAGTAGTTCTGCAGAATCCTATGGTAAAAAGTAGGAGCACTTATCGAATCGGCTAGTCGGCTCTTTGCAAGGGTGGTCATTTTGATGTTAGAAGTGATTTATGTACTTGCTTGACGGCGGGCAATTGGAGACAGGACGAAACATTTGTCTCGCCGCATTCCGGTCTGGCTGCATTCTACGGTTTGGTGAAGCGGCACCTGGAGAACCGTCGCAGAAATAATGGAAAAGATGACTCAAAGAAGGAAGATCTACAGAGTGCTGAATAGTGTCATCAATGCAACTGATTCGTGCCTATGATTTCCAAATTAATCCCTCCATCCTGCCCATACCAGCTCTTTAAACACGTATAAATGCATCTACCCACCCATCCATCTCTCAATCCCGCATCCATTCTATCCTTCCATCGACTGATTACATCAGCTTTGTTTATCACAAAGCCTTTCATCCCTTGTCCATGTCTCTGTATTCCCCTTTTTAATCATACAGTCATCTGTCAAAATTGCTCACTCATGAGTCTCACGTCCTTTAAACCATCCAACCATTCACTGTGCTTACCTCCAACAAACTGGTCTGAGTAGCCCCTCACAAACGTCCAGTATTCGGTTTGACATTGTGGGGATGGCCTTGTCAACTCTATCCTCGAAATCATCTTCCCAAATGCCTTTGCCTTTTCCTCACGGTCACACTCACCGATGCCTGCATCCAGCCAGTTGCGAATCGCTCGGAACTTGGTATCCTCACTCACACCTTTCAGTTGTTTGCTCTTCAGCATCATCTCGAAGCACTGTGTTGTTGTCTGCATCAACAACTCCCTTCGCAAGCACACATCTTCAAAGTGTTCTGTCATCAGTGGAATGCATCGTTCCATCAATTCAGGGTTTAATGTGGCATTGGCTATCGACCACACCTCTGCCACATTGTCTAGAGAGATTCTTTAGTCAACCAGGTTTTAGTAATGGAAAAAGCCTCTCCTACCTCGCTCTTAGAAAGTCCACACACCAGGCGATGATTTCCTTGGAGCCGAGATTATGTGCAATTAAATACAATCGTGTAGCATTTCCTGTAGAGATTGTAAGTTTACCTGTGTAGGCATAGTTGACGACAGCCTCGACAATACTAAAAGAGGTTGAATGGAGGAAGTGATATGCGCGTACTCGATAGAAAACCTTTTCCATTGGATTGCCCTTTCATCGTGTTTGGAAGTTAATGTCCCCAGTAGGAGTGGAAACTTGGCCGCCAGCACCAGTCGATGTGCATCGACACTTCTTCCATCCTTTGTCTAGAAGTTGGGCATGAGACTCTTGTTCGTAATCTCACAGCAATTTGTAGATCAATTAATTTTCCCTGTCCACGAAGGACGTGAAATCTCTGAACAAGTAACGACTCCGCTTTCTCACCCGAATACGCCACTGTCTCCATGTGTCACTAAGGCATTGGGCTGTAAAAGCAGGGCGAGTTTCTTTTATGTTTACCACGAGGTGTGGGTGGATGAGTGAATGAACGTAAATGTGGCGTGTGTTGAAGGACCTCAGATGACCTTGAAGGAAACAGGCAATTTGGATTTAAAAAAAAACACTAGAAGCTTTATCATTAGAGCTAATTTGCTATTGTTTACCAAAATTGCAAATTCACTTTATAGCAAGTCCTAAGCACAAGAAGTTGTATCATGCAATTTGTAAATTCAACTTTGCACTGCACATCATTGCCCATGAATGCCACCGAATTTGAAGTTGGTTCCTTCTACCACCACTACTACTGATTACTTGGCAGTAGTGGTAGGGCCATCATAACCCGATGCTTGTTCTGCTGCAATGATTTCGGAGAAAAAGTGTCCTTTTTGCAACTGGCATAAGACGACGCACTTTCACTAGTCACCACCTTATGATAAAAGTGGCAAAAGGGGGAAGAATTCATTGAATTCATAGCTGGTCATTGATGTTCAGATACTGCGCACCCAAATCACTCCATTTTTCTGGCTAAACGAAACACTGGCAACGGAGTAATGATTGCCCTCCTCACCACTGACGGAGTCAACGCTTGGCACATAAAAATTGAAACCAGACTAATAGGCAAATCAACCGTACATAACGCGGATCGCAAATGTACAGGAGCACAAGCGGTTCCAGGAAGCCATTCATGAGAATGCCTATCAGAGAGGACTATGCAACTCCTCGTAATCGCGTAGCATGCTTCAATAAAGAATTGTCACCTTTGGAAACAATGGATGGATAGCGAATGCAGCAAAAAAATGTGGATGCATGTGCACCTAATGTACAGGAAGATGAGTAGACACAAAATAGGGAGTTAAATAGGGAATGGTTGGTGATTGGTGATTGGTGAACACTCCCACAAACCAATCAAATCTGACTGGATTACATTCAACGATCCCTCAAAATGCCACTTATATAAGCCCAACGCAAAGTTTGGCCATAATTATCGTTCGACATTATGATTTCAATTAAATGTTATCTAAAAATGCGTAGGCTCAGGAAACAGCAAACTGCGCTCAGACCTAATTGGCAAAAAGTTTTCGCCCTGCAGTTCACTTCAGGTCTTATAAATCTAGTTTATTATGTGCTTCTTAGTCTAAATCGATTTGAAGCATCAATTCAGGCAATAAGTACGTATCAGCAAAGCTCAGGAAATAAATGCGGAAAATTGGTTGATTCCTCTACCAGTGGTGCTGCAAAAATATGCACAACACTAACAGTGCCAACAGTTATGCAATGGTTATTAAAGTGCTTTGCATGATAGATGGTTCTCTGAACTCAGAAACATTACGCATGGATGGGCTGCCCCTTTAATGCAAACATGGCACGTGTGTTTGAATTCACTGCCTAGCTCAATGTTACCGCGGCTCGGTGTACGATTGCTCTGTGATTTGTCTATGGCTATTTGCTGCGAAACGACGTTTTGTCCGTCTCTCTCTTCCTGTGGTGGAACCAGGCATTTCAATCAGCTGATGTTATTGCTCGCGTTCAATGGTTTGCTACTTTCATGGCACTGACTTTTGATTAGTGGTAGCATTGCTTGTAGATGAAGTTCACAAACTAATAAGATTTTATTCACTTAGGATACGTTGTTAAAGGTACTTATTTTTACGCATGCGTACCTATTTGCCCCACTCTTTATGCATCTTTTTCCAAGTTGAACGCGTAGGGAAAGTTGAATCTACTGCTGAGGTTTACTTGCTTTCAAATACAGTGCAAAATGCCTTTAATTTTCATGTTTCACAATGGTTCACGCGACTAATTAAGTTTGTTCTAGCAGTGTTTGGAATGTCTTATTATCTTAACAACAGTGGTTTCCGGTGAGTGGAGGCTAATTTGTTGAATACAGTTGAAAGTGCACCTAGTATTTGGCTTTTCTTATTGTTGAGGACGTTGCGGATCCTAAATTCGACAAAAGTTTGCCTTTTTCGGTGGAGCGCTTGCTATAGGTGTGGGGACAGTATCGACTAACACAAAATACGAGTCCAGCTTTAGCCATTACTTTGGACGTCGCACAGGTGAGAATGAGTCTCAATTTACGAATTGTATGCGCCTTCGAATGGCCTCTCGCTCTCGCCCTAGATCGCCAAATGCTTTCATAAATGGTACATGACAAAAGCTTGATTCTTCGAGTTGTCATAGTACTCATGTCGGTGGATTAGATCGCGCTTGTGGGACATCTCGCATTATAAATGGTCATTAACTTCTACACGAGCGATTGCAACCTTAGTTCTCAGTTGTGTTGATCTTTTCTTAATGCAGCACATATGTGAGACCTCAGTAGCCACTCAATCATTGAATCAGCTTCATGATGAGTTATTGTCCGATTGTAACTCAGAAACAACGGACTGGGTTCTGGGAGATCTGAAACAATTTATCCGGAAGGTCGTAGTGGACTTTCGTGCGTTGGGGTTAGGTAACCTGAATCCTCATGCGCGACGTGAATCGGATTCCTTTTAATGGGACTTGGGCGGAGCAAGTTGAAACGAGTTGTGGGCAATGCACTTGTAAAACTGAAAATTATTCATTTAATGGCCAAACCATGCGCAGCGTTTTGGTGAAGGTGAGGTGCAGTTGATAGGTGTGCATAGTTGTGACACTTTCATTTCCCTACCGTGGGTTGCTTGAGGGTGCAAAAGAGACGGAAGAACTACCGACCTCCTATTTTTGACTTCCAGAAGTTTGGGCGAAGATCAGCAGGCTCTGAGGAAGGAGGGTGTGCTTGCGAAGGGAGGGCGAATGCTGTAGGAGGTGAGGAGCAGACATGGGGAAGGAAGCAGATGGGAAGTGCGACGCAAGGGAGAATGAAGAGCCAACTGGTAGGATGTTTTGTTATCAGATGAAATATTGAATAAATCCCATCAACTGTTCTTCTGTTTACTGTATGCAGCTTGGCTCATGTTTAATTCCGTGCCTTTGGGAATCGTTCGTTTGTTTGCTTGTTTGTTTTGCAACGATGGATGAGGATCACAATGCCGAGAAGTTGGATTATCGTATGCTTGTGGTGTAGGTGGTGGCGGGTGGATGCGCTAGTAGATTTCTGACTGTTAGGTTGGAAGTACAGTCCTGAGATGGTTATTTAAATGGAATTCGACTCTTTCGCAGACTGATGGCAATGCACCTGTGAGTTAAGACTATTGATAGTAGACAACGTGGCTTCAATCTTCGGTGTCATTAGTTGGCACTTTGCTAGTTGCAAAGCACTGTTGCTCTAGCATCCGACCATTTTTAACTTCGTTTGACAATATCCTGTTGCGACATTTTAAAATGCTAGCCAAACTAGGGTCCTAGACACAAACGCTTACACACACAGTTGTCTCACCTTAAATCAGTAGGGCAACCACTGAGCCAGCTTACCCTTTTCGGCATAAGAAGCGTTTGAGTAAGTCTTTTTAAGGAGGACGTTATCGTCAACATTCTTAGTTGCTTTCCATTCTTTACCTTTCATATCGTCAAATTTTAATCAAATAAATTTGTGTTCTCTTGGATCACCTGCATCATTCAACATAAAAGCTGACTACATTTGGCGCTGCATGTGCCTTGAAGACTTCCACGCCTGCGGACCTGCGAAATGCAGCGAGGGAATATTCTGCATTAGTGAAGTGAAATGAGGCGTCTGAAACGCTCAACTTTCCACTCATTTGGCTCCGAACCACAAAAATGCCTCGAATGTGGTTATGTCTTGGGTGAATTTCTGTGCTCGACCAGTGGTCCATATCATGCATTACAATAGATAAGTCTAACCGTCTTCATGTTATGTTGGAATGACTCACATTTTGTCCACTTGCCCACTCTTAACGGTTTTACTGCGATGATCTTCGCTACTGTTTGATCTAAAATGACGCAGTTGGTCGTACATCGTGTGTTATTTGATTTTTTTTCTGACAATAGAAATACCTGAGCATGCACACTCTTTAAGTGAAGAGTGCTTAAAGGGCCGCTTGTATCGTCATGTACAACATCACCGATGAGGCTGCCAAATGGATTGGTGGGACCTGAAGCTCCTTACCACGAATTCGCTACAAGTGGATATAACTTCCTACTCGTGTAGTGTGAGGTTGATGGGCAAGTGGCCGAACGAAAGTGGAAGTGATGGATCGTTGGATGGATAAATGGATGCGGGATTTGATTGATCTGCAGTTATTCTAAGCTGCTAAAACGCGCATTCGATGTGCGGATGGAGGGAAGGGCATCGGGGTGTCTTGCATATCTATGCCCTCGTGTACTCCTTTAAGACGTGGTGGCGCATGTGGCCTAAGGCGGGTGCGTGAATATCCTGCAGAATGGCAGAGGTGGGAGCCAACTCCTTTTCTCAAGCGTGTTGGCCTTCCGTCTACTGATGCTCTAGTGAGTAGTACAGACATCGGTAATGGGGCCTGTGTGTTCCGTTTCCTGAAGACATTCTCAGGCATTACAATCAGCGCACTGGAGAGCTTGTAGTCTAGCAATAGAGCTTCCTACAAACATCGCCTTCATTTGATTGTCGTCTCACCTATTTACATAAAATTTTATTAATAACGAGAAAAACATGCGAGCTGTACAATGTATTGGTATTATTGGCAGTGTGTAATCCACGCTGTCAATTTCACTAAGAACTGGAACTGTGGGTTCTTGCTTAATTGTGCTTCAGCTAATTCCCCCTAAAGGCAGTTTGCTTGATGGCAAATTTCTGTAATGTTAGCAAATATGAATATTAGCTTCATAGCAGGCACAGATTTTATCAGACCTACATGAGACATTGCCATGCAAAATCTGAAAATAAATTACCCAAATGCAACCACGTTTAGGTGGCGAGTGTTCACCTGCCAGTTCTAATCATATCTTTCACCAGCCAATCAGCAAGGCTTATCGGCCAACTATTTAGAAGTGCTTGAATGGACGGGTGGTACTAGCAGCACCGAACTCAAAAGGGTTTCAGCGTTCATGTAATCTAGCAAGAAAGTAGATTGTTTTTGAGATTACTACTAAAAAACCTACCAGAATTTGCAACGCGGTGAACGCAGCACAATGAAAGTGGGACACCAAAGCAACCTGTGGAATGCAATTTAGCGAGCTGGCACGAAGAAGGCGTCATCACTGCACCACAGAAGACGTAGACGGCTCTAATCGTGGAAAGGTGTGCATACCATCAAGACGGCGACTAAACTAACGCTGATTGTGAGGTGTCCTTTGCACATCGGCAGGAAACGGGTAAACCTAAACTGAATTTCCGGTCAGTAACCCTTTTGATCAGAACTGGTAATGGTCTTCTTTAAACAAATCGACTCTGTGTGGCCGATGTACACGCGTGGTGATTTGCACCAATCCCGCACTACTTATGCATTTCTAGTAGAGTGCTTCATCCTCGCTCTCCAACCAGCACAGCCATTCTCCCACCTCTTCCACTGTAATACTTCGTTTGCTTAACACCCAGTTTCGGATGCGACCACTTTGATGGCCAGTATAACTTTGCATGGATCTTCTCGTAAACCCATAGCCAAACGCATGGAACCGTCTGGACGGTAAAACAGATAAGGTAGTAATGGTTTGAGTATTCGCTAAAAAAATCCCTTACAATTATTCTTTGCTTCTTTTTTTGTATTGAATGCCAATTACCTACTTGTGGTAGCAATTAGCAAAATCGGTTTCAGTGCAGTAGTTGAGAGTTGTGTCACATATTCCTGACGCCACTCAGCAGTGCAATATGCGCAACATAATGCAATTGTTCTTTTCTATACTTGATAGATGGCGTAACTGTGTGACCACACTAACTTACGTTGGCTTCACTGCCCCCATACACACATATGCAGTCATTACCGTTTCCTTCTGACGTCCAGTCAATGGAAGCACAAGGACAGGAAAGTGAGGAATCGAAATGCCCGCATTAATCGTGAAAACAAGGTGTTAATGCGACTGAAGCTCTATTCGATTCATACAATCATGCTATAGGGTGAGAAGAATGGGGATCAGGTAGCGGAAGGCACTGGAACTAAACAATGCGGATTGGCTCCCAACCAAGGAGACAGCAGAACAATCGCCATTGTCCTTCACGACTCCTCTTGATTCTGGGTTGGCAATTTGGGCCTGGAAGCGTTGAAAGGAGAGACAGAGGAGCAATGAGGTGGCAATACTGTGGAAGAAGAGGGAAGAGAGTGTTTCAGCACGAGTCGCTTACGGGGTCGTTGTGCAACCCACTCGTGCCACCACTGCTCAGCCAAAATAAGGCCAAAAACCATGTCGACGTAGATTATGCGCAAAAGCGACAACAACGATCATGTCACTGCTATTAGCTCGAAACAAGAGACAGGTCGCCTTGAAAATGAGCAACATTGCTACAGCACAAAAGCATGAGCCAAGTCTTGAGCCGGAGCTACTATGCAACACGTACAATGCAAGTTGAGGATGGGACTGAAGACAGTGAGACCAGTGACCGTCGCAACCTCCTCGCCGGGTAACGAATGAACCGCGAGGCTGGTTGAGTCTGGACCCACTAAGATGGAAGACAGCATTGCTACGAATAGTGAATTACGTGCCCGCCTCAACACCTGTGCCCCCACTGAGAGCTTTCGGTGGTCCCTCAGTGAGACAGCCGCACCTGACATATCTGCAAGGCAACACCATTGTTAGCAAGTGGAAGGCGAGTGAAGAGGAGAGGGCAAATCACTGGCACACTCACAGTTGACAGTGGCCTCGAACAATCGCATTACTGTAATTCAGCAACACCACGCCTAGGCAAGCGCGCAAAGAAATTTACACAAAACACCCTCCTCTCAGACAGCATCATTACAACGTCACAGAAATGTCAAAATTATAATGCGGATGGTGCATCGATCAGTGGCGTGAAGGCAGTGATTTGAAATTCGCGTGCGTGCGTGCGTGTGTGTGTGTGTGCGTGACAGCGTTTAGCCAATCACTGGAGCGTGCAAGACGCGGCTGATGCGGATGGCGAGGTAGGACTTTGTGGCCAATTTGGGCAAAGTGGGACGCGGACACAAATGCTAGAGGACTTTTGCACTTCATGGGTAGGGTTTGTAGGATGAGGGATGTGAGGAAGCAGATAATTTGAAGATGATCAGACACGAGATCGTACCCACTTGCGAACTGTTCTTGCAACACACAGTAATGCCATCTGACAGTCCCCAACGAAGGAGTGAGGGTCAATTCTCAGCATTTGGGCTGGAGGTTTTGCTCTGGCAAAACATTTCGCCAGTCAGCAACGGGAGAACAAGTCACTTTCATCAGCGATTACTTTTAATGGACCATAGGTGAAGAACCGATGCGACAGACGACTTAAACCATCAAGTCATAATTAAGAACACGTATTCCTAACACCCTTGGAAGGCATATTCATTCCCATGTGCAATTAATTGCCTCAAAGAAGTTATCAACTACTGACAAGGAAGTTAACGTCGTCTCCTTTCCGCTTCACTTGACAAAGGGTGGATTTAACCAAACCATTTCACTGATTTTTAATGAATAACGACGTGGATCGAGCACCTGACACACAGTCATGGCAAAAACCCAGGCTAAACCACAAAACTGATGTCACACATTAAATTATGAAGTGAGAAGTGCATCTCCTTCCAACTAGGCCATTGGAATTCGTCCATCTTCAACGTGTCAGTCCTGATTTCAAATGAAATGGCAACTAGGAGTTGGTCCAGAAGAGTCGCGAAATCCACACAGCAAGGAAGGTGAGCATGCAGAACTCCTGTTAAAACACAGCCTAATTTAAACTATTCTGTCGATTCACAGCACCACAGAGTCAAGAGCTAAACTACCAAGGACGTAATACATACGCTTCTTTGGCCAGAAAGAAGATTTAATTGATAAAACACAGAGAAATTAGGTAACGTCATTTTATATTTAAGGAGAAAACCAGCCACCAAACCAAAACGCAAGACCTCGGTTAAAGTAAAATATCACAGTAAGAAATCACCGACACTGGCGTTGGTAGTAATGAAGGGAGGGTGTGCCAAACATTGCCGTCATCAACACCTCCAAGTCGTATTGCCAGTGATGAGAGTGGAGAAATCTAACAATCTGGGCTTAAATCAACAGTAGGCCAAGTTCACTTGAGACCGCAGACAGCCTATCATGCTCCCAAATGAACCTGAAGATAGAATTCTGATCGAACTTAACAAAGTGCCACCGGAAGTAAGCATCGCATCGGAGCCCCTAGACCTACTCTCCACTCGTGCAAGAACTGAACAGTCTTCGTGTAAAAAACTAAAGACGACTGCCACGAGGGGAAGCGAAATAACCTTTTGTACAGACCCAAAACTAGACAAGCAAAACTGTGCATGGCCAAATCACTGTGCAAAAGACCTAACTATCGCAAAATATGCCTCACCTTTCGCCAACTGAAAGGCGCAAAGCGAGCTAAACAACCAAGAAGCACAATATCCTCTTGGCGACTTTCCTTTTTAAAAACTGCACGGCCACTTCGCGGCACATGATTTAGTGCCACCCCATTTATAACAGGTTGCTAAGGAATACATTTCACACATGCGCAACGCAACTGATAAATATGCTAAGGAACATAAAAATCGTTTTTACCAGTTCAAACAGGCAGTTAGTCTTCCCAACAGCGACTGTTCACATGTGTTCTGCCGCATCGATGACCGAATTGCAACAAGGAACACAGACCTTCTGGATACCAAAGGCAGAGACTGACGTGTTTCTCCGAGAGTAGAGACGCATCAAGTGGGCGAAGACCAGAGGTAGGACGCAGTCACCGATCCTCGCTACAACGTATGCTAGTCTTCAGTTAGCTAAAAGCCACTCTGATGGCTAAATACAAGTGGCTTGGGTTTGGCCACCTCGTGCAAGAACAGACACACTGGTAAACAGCATAACCACAGAGACACATAAGCCAAGCACTTAACACGCACAAAAGCACTGCGAAACACTAATAACACCCACTAGGAGACAAGAAGGAATGTATCTCAGCTCACTTACTGCCTTAAACACCTTTTAATTTTGATTTGTATACGCATTCATGAACTTTAAGTCAGCTCATAGTAAGTTCCGCAAACGCACAAAAGAATCCGCTTTAACCGTCATCCATGGCAAACGAGAATAGCTGCCCACCTTTTAGTACTTGGCTGCCCGTATTTTACAACGTTGGAAGTGAAATTGCGACAAAGATACCCACTACAACTCGAGAAAGTGAGCCGGTAGACCAGTTAGCCACGAACAGGCATGATGACCTTGAGAGGCAGCAATGACGAACCAGTGCACTATGGTGAATGAATGACAATGATGTCAGGCGAACATTCAGCTAATGACACATATGGGTAAAAAACCTACTTGCCGTTGCGTGTAAATCAACATGATAGGAAAGCGAATAACTATTATTCGTATTTTGCTATTGGAAAGGTATGCAGCAACAATTTATGCTTTCCGTTTTTTAAGTTGTGACACACTACTATGCACAGCTATAATTTGAATAATTTTCGGCTTACTTTTGCAATCGTTTGTCCGCAAGGTCGTAGCAATCTCCTGAGACTCGCTCATCAAGTATGTATCCCGATGCTATTTTCTATTGCGATGTGTCTAGCCAGCTGGAATGGATGTGTTGCTGTTGCCAGTCGACCTGCTTCTGAGCCAGGCCAGCAGTCTTGTTTTCATCCTTTTTCACTGAGGACCTTTCTTTTTAGTGTTACGACCTTTTTTCCTTCAATGAAGTTGTGTGGTGCTGCAATAGGAAAGGGTTTGACAGTTTTCTTATTGCCGAGATTGCGGATAAGGAGGCGCCGTTCTTCAAAAAACAACGATCCGTACAAAAGTGAGCCACGTATACCATTAAGAACGCTCTGGTCTCTAATTTTGCCAAAAAGTGCACTCATTTTCATTTCATCATTATCAGACAAGGTTCAGATATTACCAACCTGGAATGAAGGCAAACACCGTCATTGCCACTACTGTGCAGTGCCAAGAGTAAACGAAGCACATTACTAGACCATATATTTATATATTATGCAATTAGAAGGGATTTGGGCTATCAACGTGGCACTGATGACGACATTCCTGGCTAAAGTAAAATTTTCATTCTGCTTAAGGTAACAAAGGCCGAGATTTAGGCAAACAACTGCCATATGACATGGCGCTCCTCCTTTTCAAAGCCTCGTTTTCGCCGACTCCCATGGCGGGTTTCCTTCACAATGGAATCAGCGGTGAGGGAAAGCACACACGAGCCGACCGCACCAGTCACAATTTTCAGCAACTGAGGAGATGTTTGACTGCATTGCAAATGATCTCCCTTGGCGCTCGAAATAGACCTGGGGCTTTATCCAGTTAGGGGTCTAGGTTCAAAGACAGAGAACTTCGCCGCTAAACGTTGGGAGAATGGTCTTAAGGCGGATTTAAGAAGTGTAATACGGGATATGCTATCGTTCCCAAAGGTTAGGGTCTCAGGTTTGCACACACACTCCACCTCTGTGTGTGAAAGCAGTTAGAAAGTTCCTTAGCAATTTTCTCTAAGCTGTACACGACTAGTGTAGTCCCCGTTACCATTGCATGCAACGCAGAGCAGGAGACTGGGGTAGCTGCCAGAGATAGACAAGAATCCTCAGCGATATTGTACCATGTGCACCACATGCACCTCTATCACATCACCCAATTTTGTCACGTAGCACTCAACACCGGGATAGATGTCCCCTGAAGTCGGGCTCTCTTTCCACCGCTACCAATGCTAAGCTGCCTGGTTTCCCAGAAATTGAACAAAGGCAACCCTCAAGCAGAATCTGGGTGCTAAGCATACAGTAGAAGACTAGGCTAATGTCACGGTCCAAAGCTCGGCTAACCCAACGAAGGCATAATGACCGGAACGCTGAATGCACCTCCATCAAAACTGAGAGTTAAGCGGGCAGCAAGCCAGCCACAGCAATACTACAATCTAAACATCGGCACAACACCTCTGTAATATTTTGTTTGTTTGAACTGCCGGTTTGGGTCACTTGGGTGACCATCTTTTCCTAGCCGGTTGGTCGGCCTCCGGGCCGTGCCAACAGCCTCAAGCCCTCTGTTTCCAGAATACATGTATTCTATCCCCAGTACTATGCCTTCTCTTACGCTGAAGGGAGTCTCGGGACGCTACATTGGTGGCAGCGGAAAGCGGACCCGACTTCGATGGATTTTATCCTGCTCCATGCTGCTTCTGGTAAATTTTGGCGGTGTGAAAGGAGTGCATGTGCTATGGATGGGAGAACCTCTGGTATCTTACAGAAGGGCTGAGATCGACGTCCAGCTTCGGCATCTCCCTCGCCCTCGTGTTCGACAGGGATGCCACCAACAACTAAAGCGACACTAGCCGTAAATTCCAAGTCCAGTGGAACTGCCAAGAGAGAGATGCGACGTTGTGGTCGAGCATCCTCCGTAAGCTCTCTCTTTTTTTCTTGGGCGACTCGTCGTTTTTCGTTAAAGCGCGCATCCACAGATGTAGAATGAGCAGCACGCCATTCGACGGCATGGTTTTATGCTTTGCACACTTCGATCGCATGCATTTTGTTCCTATGATGCCCGACTGCCACATTTGCTCAGATTTCTACGATACCCTTGCGTTTCTTCCACGGTATCAACTAAGCCTGGAATCGCAATATGTGTTGTGTGTGTCTCGACCCATTCGAAATCTTGGATTCGTACCTCCATCTTCATTGGACCACACCGTCGTGGGAGAGGAGGGCCAAGAAGCGCGTAATTGCTGCACTGAGTGCTACGCGGAATTGATGGCACTACAGGAACACATGCGTTCGAATCTCGACGACTGGGACGGTTAGCTCGTGGGTGCTTCTCGCAGCACTGATTATGTTGTGATGGCTGACACGGGAGGCGGACGAAGGGGAGCGTCGGGGACGACGCTCGAAAGAAGAGAGGGGATGTGTAATACTTTGTTTGTTTGAACTGCCGGTTTCGGTCACTTGGGTGGCCATCTTGTTCTAGCCGGTTGGTCGGCCTCCGGGCCGTGCCAACAGCCCCCAAGCCCTCTGTTCTCGGAATATATATATTCTGCCCTAGTATTGCGCCTTCTTTTACCTTAAGGGGAGCCTCGGGACGCTACATTGGTGGCAGCGGAAAGCGGACCCGACTTTGATGGATTTTATCTTGCTCCATGCCGCTTCTCGCAAACGTCGGATGAAAGTCACGGTGCCAACAACACCTCGTAGTTGTCCGCCGGAGTCGACATTACCGCCCCTACCATTGCCAGCGCCGTCGTTCGCCGCTTGTGTTGTCTCGCCGTTCTTTACTTCTTTCTCCGTTTCGTCGCTTCTTTACCCTCCTTTCCCTCATCCTTCTTCGAGTAGCTGTTTGCCTTCTACCTCCTCTTCTCTTCGTATCCACATCCCTTCCTTCCGCTTACCCCCATTTGCATTCATCTGGGCCTTTGGCTATCCCGCAGAAGACTGCTGCTATGGCTGCCTTCGGCTCCTTTCCTTTTTTTTTGCATTCCTAGGCAAGACGACGACTTAAAGTACCTGTGCAATCTCATGAACTTCATATCTGATGTGATTGACGAGTTTCCCTGCCTTGTTGTGGCAGCCTCCTCTGCTTCTTTGGCAACCCTTCCGTTGTTTTTGGTTGGAATACATTTCTTCCTTTGATTAGAGCACCCTGTCACTTAGTCAACAGAACGGCGGTGTTAATTCATAGTGAAGAGTACTATTGGTAGCAGGAGGGACACGGTCATCGAGGAGTCGTGAGCAGGTCCGTCCAAATGGTAATTTGACGAGGCATCCTCCTCCTCGCCATTGCCAAACCAACGTGCCTACTTGAATCCCTTCAACAAGTTGGAAGGATGAAGGGGGTAAAGGACTATAGACAATCCCACCTGCCAAAAAGGATGGCCTTGGATGGATGGATGGACGCATCGCTCCATCGCCACTTTTTCTTTGCTGTTGATAATGCTTGCGCGGGGTCTCCCATCGCGGTCCTGCATGGTAGAATCCACCGCTCATGCATTCACCACCTGTATCGCCAACAGTAATAAACGGTGACCCAACAAAGTAAAAAGAAACAATCCCGTGTCTGTGGAGACAAAATGTGCCGCAATAGAACATCTCGCCGCACTAAGTCATGTATGCACACTGCAGAACCCTCACCCACCCACTCACCCACCACCGAGAAAGACGAAAGGAAGGAGACATAGCAGCAGTCAGACGGAATACATATCCATTCTACGTATACCACCACAAGCCATTCAACAAACCACCGACACATTGCACAATGTCTTCGCCTCCGCTCGCTTCTAGCGCAGTCTTCCATGCTCCCAGCCCACTCTTCCCCATAGGAAGGAGGAAGACAAGGTGACCAGACAGGTGGGGTTCGCAACCAAGTGTGAGTCCCAAGATGCATCGTCAGTTAACACAAACGGCTTGACACAACTCCCAAGAAGAGGAGAATGAAACCGACTGACATTTGCCCGCTATTCTTCTTTTTCTTCTCAAATCATCATATCATCCATTTCCAATAACAACCGATGTGGTAGTGGATGATCGAACAAATCACACCGCAATCCACGCATGCTTAGTCCCATTTGGGAGGAGCGGAGGGAGAGGGAGACACTGGGTATGGTAAACCAGCTATTCAAATGGTCCGAAGTCATGCCAGAGGCGAGATTCGCATTTAAAGCTGACGGATGATGCCTCCGTGCTTACCAAACAAGTGCTGCACCAAATGATGACCATGCAATTAACGCTCGTCAAAGTCAGACTCCGCATGCATGCGGTACATTCTCAACTGCATTCCGAAAATTAGGCCTCACTAATCTTAATCCATTACATTACAATATTAAACCATTAAATACAATGCCCAAATAATTAAACTTATTCAGATAGGGTATTGTTCAGAAAAAATACCAAATGTACTAAGATTTTGTGATTTCAAAACAGAGAGTCCTAGCAGTAACTCTGGTTGAGGATATGGATAAGCAGTTCATGTGCCATGAAAGAGCACTAAGAACTTAATGGAGGTAAAACCTTTTTCACCAAGTTGAGCCACATTTATCACAATTCGTCGTTGCTAATATGACAAAACGTTTAACGAACTACCGGAACAAACCTTACTAATCACCGTACAGCAAAAAAATTAACCAGTTTAGGTGTTGTGCCTGGACAATATAGTCCCAACAATAACTGCCGTTATTTCTCTAGCACTTCGTCTAGCAAAAAAAGTATATGAATCAAATAGAAAAACAAGTGCATGTGAGCAAAGAAGGGACTAAAAAGCCGCAAAAAAGAATGACAACCAAGTACTCGCAAGGTTATAATTCTTCGTAGTAAGTTAGGCAACAGTTAACGACATCCATCGTTAATAAAATGCTATACTACACACAAACTCCTAAGAAAGCATTAATAAGACTTCAGAGGTGTTTCGCAGTAAAAACCAACAAACTAAGAATCAGAGTTGGAAAATAAAAGGTCTTAATAGTAATCAAATCTAGCATTTGCACTTACTTCGGCAAAAAAACGCATAAACCAAACAGAGCAACAAACAAAGAAACTCACTGACAACAAACGATGAGAAAGCACTAAATGCCAGTAAGATTTCCAACTATTTTAAGCAAACAAAGCCCATCTAGCCCATGCAGAACCCAACGGAATTACACACAACTTTCACACCTCCGGACAAATTATAATTAGTTGCTTTAGTGTCGCACAGTGAAACAAATAAACTTAAAAATTAATTATTTAAAAACGGTAGAAATTAAAATCGGACGAGCTACTCTACTTGAGGACAGCATTTTTGCGTTAGTGGCTTGCGCTTTTCACGTTAAATGTTCGTGGAAGTTAAAAGGGCTTAAAAATAAACGCGTTTCAAGCATTATGTCGTTAATGAAGACGACATTTCCGGGTGTCGTTCCAAATGTAAACAGGCACTTGTATTTTAAAAAGTGGTTACTGCTTTAAACTATTATTATTATTCGACGGTATTTTTATGTTAGTGGCTAGCGCTTTTCACTTTAAATTTGTTTGCTGCACTTAGTTCATTTGGAGCGGATCATTTCGGTTGGCGTTTCTGCCTGTGTTTGTTGGTGTCCTTGTGTCACTGGCGTCATATTTATGTGCAGTCGGCGCTATGAGAAGTAGTGTCCCACACCATTTATTGAAGATTATATAAATCACAGGCCCTGCTAAGTCTCTCTGGAGGCTACGACCACAGAATTTGGTTGTTAGTCCATAAATGGAGCTGACTTCTGTCCCAATGCAACGCTGCGGTTATTTAAGGTATTGAATGCTGTGGATTGAAACCGATGGCAATGTTTGGCTTAATGTAAAAATCGCCGCTGCCGATTTGGATCCTTGGCATTAAGTCTAATCTCTGGAATCCTTCCCTCTTCAAACATCCCTTTCTAATGCCAATCGACAGTCCGGATTTCCACTTCTTCATTTGTCTACACGAATTTATACAATGCAAGTTTTTCTTTTATCGAATCATTCTGACCACCAATAGATCTCTCTCGACTGTCTTCCTCGATATTTTCCCTGGGTCATTGATGCTCAATCGCTTAGTGTGGCTTGAAATTAATGTTTACTGTTGAGCAGTTACGTGCGAGCAAGGTGGGTAGGTCACCGTGTGCACCATGCCGTAAATGACTCAGCTGTAGTAATTTGGTATTTCCATTTAACTGTTTAGAACTGCACAATCTCTTAAGCTAAAAAAGTTGTGCTCAGTTCTGTGCCATGCTAGTGACCTCCTATCTCTCCGTCTGTGGTATTTCTTCCTTAGCAGTGATTTGGCTCCTTACAAGTAAACAAGAGTGGTGGTACCCTGCCAATCTCAATTTATGCATTAACATTATCAATGCTTGCTGGTGGCGGGATTGTCGTGGTTGCTAAGCCTCACTGCATCCTTGTTGTAGGTGTGTGGTGTTTTGTTATAGTGTGAGATGTGTGGATCCAATATCTGGTGAGGAATGCGCATTACTGGGTTCGCTGTACTGCGTAGTTGCGCTCTTGTCATGTCGTTGCTGTTTGCGAGCAATCCGGATAGTTGCGTCCTTCGTCTGCATGCTTGTCAGTGGTCAAGCTTACCGAAGCATACACATTGGTGATAAGGAGACACTCATTCAGTCCACTGTAAGGTGAATTCACTGCACGTTTTGATGTTTGGGTCGGTTGTAGGTGGGTTGGGTGATGATCTTGTTCACTCGTACTAGACGCACTAGCATTTCAAGAGGCATTGGTGAAAACTACCGCTCAGGTGCGACATTGATGATCTGCGTCGCGTAAATCTGCCAAAGCTAAGCAATCATTCCAGGAAGACCATTCACGTGGTGATCAGCTGGCAGTCGGAAAGTATGTCTTCGAGACTGCCGGATTCTCCCAAGTTATACGGCTCAAATGGGGATGATGTGCCAAGGCAAAAGGTTGACTCAGTTCATTGCTGACGACATTGAAAAGGAGAAGTGCATGGCGGAGCAGACACTAAGGCCAGCTGAACTAATAAAAGTGCTGTAAGCGAGCATTAAAAGTTGAGATAACCTTCCACCAAAGGGGTGGATAAGTGGACGGGACGACCCCTGATAGGACATGGGGGGTGGAAGGGAAATGCGGAAAGAGAGGAGAGGCCTGAATGAAGTGCGCACGCAGTGCTGGGCACTGCGACAATGGAGCCGCACCAATTCCGCTCAGCTCATAGGCTGGCTTCGTCGTTCCGTCGGTGACAAGAGAACGTCCTGTTTGATTCCCAGCAGCTTAGACGTCTCTGTCAACTTGAGCAGCACGTCCGCGACCGAGCATGAAGGTGGGTCAGCTTGGTGCTAGCAAATCACACTTCACCTCAGTGACTACGTCCATTGCATTTTACACGCCACATGATGTGATACGAGACTTGGATGTCGAGTTAGCTTGTTTAGCAACCATGTGAGAGACTGTTGCATCTGGACGGATGCCTAGCCGATTGTCAGCCTCAGTGCATACAATGAGCCACGTGAGTGAGTCAACACTCTTGCCTGGCTACATGCTCACTTGCATGAGCACCCTCTACCACGCCAGAGTGATGTTGGTGCTCGTGACACATTTTCGCCCCCTCTCATGATGGTGGATGCACTCACTTAGGTGTTTCAACATTGCGGAAACAGACAGCCTCACCGTCTTTATGCAACGTCTAGGCTGTCGAGGCGATCGCAGGGCCACTTACTTGCTACTCCTGCCTCATAGACGAACGAAAGACCGTTCTGACATCCAGTGCGCCCCAGTGGTTGATCGTATCGGCTACTGACGATAGGTCGATCGTAGGTTCGGAACTGCATACCTGTAGGTAGGGAAGGGGAAGACGCTTTCCCACGTCACCATTTAGTCACATCGGCAAACCACGGGTGGCGATTTCACAGCAGTCAGCGCCTCAACTCAAGCCTCCCGTGTCCTTTTGCGGACGCGCACAATCAGACGAGACAAGCGACTATTCTTGTGAAGCGTTGACGTCAGCTTAAGGTGGGGGAAGAGGGGTAGTTGTACGAAAAGGAAGGCAAATGATTGGTTGAATGTCCCTTTAGATAGGTAGCAATCGCCTCAGCAGTCTATTTTACTACCGACGGGAAGTTATTGTTTCTTGGCACACCTCCATCACTCTATCAAACTGGAAAGGCACAAATGAGTCGGTAGGTAAGTGGTAATGGAAGGAGACAAATGGATGGATGGATGGATTGATGAATGGGCTGTGCGCCGGGCGTTAGTGAGTGGGTGGATGGTGGAGGGAGGGGGGTGGGCATGCGAATGCATTCTTTGGGGAAGGAAGCGTCAGAAGGGAGGAGGGAAGGAAGGGTAAGTGGGTGGGTGGGAGGCAGTGCAGAGGCGCGGCATGGCGCTGCGAGGGTAGGAGCGGATGGGGAGTGGTGAACGGGAGGCAGTAGATGCGAAGGGCGGAAGTGGATTGCGGTGAGTGGTGTTGCGTTGCGGTGTGCTGCAAGAATGGAAGAGTAATTTATTGGTAGATGGATAGACAAGGGAGTGTAGAATTAAAATGTAGTCCGAAGCTGGCCGGCCTGGTGGTCTAGGGGTATGATACTCGCTTAGGGTGCGAGTGGTCCCGGGTTCAAATCCCGGCCAGGCCCGCGCCGAGACGGCGTCGCTTTTCCAGCGCCACTCCGTCACCACCACACTCCTTGCCGTTGACGTAGTGCTGCGTGCGTGCACCGATTTTCGCATCCACTGATGCTTGGGGACGCCAGTGCAGTTGCCGGGTGCCGTGGCGGTGTGCTGGTGCGTCGTGGAGTCGCATTGCTGCTTTTCCTAATGGAAGACAGGAGTGTGCAGGTAGCCGGCACGTCTCGACAACAGGACAGCGTGACAGCAGTGCCATCAACGGTGGGGGTACAAAGGTGAATGCAATTGATCGGGACACAGGCGAGGCAAGTGTGGGTGGCGGGACTATGCTCGGCGATGTCTTCGACGTTCTCTTGCGACCCTGTCTTGTCGCTGACACATGAGTGCGAGCCTACGAGCCCCGTCGAAATCTGTGCCACCCTGCTAGCGTCGTCGGATGGATGAGTGGTTGGGCATGGTGAGCAGTGTACAACGTTTCCGAGTAGAGCTTTTGGGCGATCGCCTTTTGACAGGATTAATGCAGACGAGACAGGGTAGTGGAATAGGCGGTTGCGTGAGGTGTGGCGTGATGCGCAGGGGGAGGCGAGGTGGCATGTGGGCAGAGTGAGGCAAATTGGAGCAGATAGTTGAGTGGTGCAATGGGGCTATAAATAAATAGTAAAAGGCAATTAGTAAGCTGCTGAGTGCGCTAGGATGGCCGAGTGGTTAAGGCGGTGGACTTAAGATCCACTGGAGGAGTCTCCGCGTGGGTTCGAACCCCACTCCTAGCACGCCCGTTTTCCATTTCCACCTCCATTCATCACTACAGGCCCCGTGCTGGCTCTCGATCGCTGCCATGGCGAGTGGACACGCCAGCTGGTTGTTGGGTGGGCGGGTGCGTGGCTTTTTACTATGCTAGGGTGCGGAGCGTTGGTAAATGGAAGGCCAGGCGCGGGTGCTGATGCAAAGTCGGTGGCGAAGAAGACTAATAAGAAAAGACGTGATTACAGACAATCGGGAGGGCGTGGGAGAGAGGACCATATTCTTGAGTGCTTGTGTATTGACTGCAAAAGGAGAAAACTTGATGCACGCCTGACCACGCAGACATCCGCACAGGCAGGCATCACCAGTGCTGCCTCCTCTCCAAGTGTTGTGCGAATGAGGCAGAATTGGTGCGCTGGTCGTGAACCCTGCAGACACTGATTGTTAGTAGTGGTACAAGAGTGCATTAAGCATCTATTACGTGTAGTATTGCCAAAAACTCTCCATTAGAGCACATAGAAAATATTGCTACCTGTGATGCGGTGGTCAGTGTCTGTAAATATGTGGCTTCGATAGTCTCAACTTTGTGTCCAAAAGGAGTGAACCAGTTGTGTGTGATACAACTTCAACTTTCCAGCGCCCACAAATGCAGGGTTTACGACCAGCGCACCAATTCTGCCTCATTCGCACAACACTTGGAGAGGAGGCAGCACTGGTGATGCCTGCCTGTGCGGATGTCTGCGTGGTCAGGCGTGCATCAAGTTTTCTCCTTTTGCAGTCAATACACAAGCACTCAAGAATATGGTCCTCTCTCCCACGCCCTCCCGATTGTCTGTAATCACGTCTTTTCTTATTAGTCTTCTTCGCCACCGACTTTGCATCAGCACCCGCGCCTGGCCTTCCATTTACCAACGCTCCGCACCCTAGCATAGTAAAAAGCCACGCACCCGCCCACCCAACAACCAGCTGGCGTGTCCACTCGCCATGGCAGCGATCGAGAGCCAGCACGGGGCCTGTAGTGATGAATGGAGGTGGAAATGGAAAACGGGCGTGCTAGGAGTGGGGTTCGAACCCACGCGGAGACTCCTCCAGTGGATCTTAAGTCCACCGCCTTAACCACTCGGCCATCCTAGCGCACTCAGCAGCTTACTAATTGCCTTTTACTATTTATTTATAGCCCCATTGCACCACTCAACTATCTGCTCCAATTTGCCTCACTCTGCCCACATGCCACCTCGCCTCCCCCTGCGCATCACGCCACACCTCACGCAACCGCCTATTCCACTACCCTGTCTCGTCTGCATTAATCCTGTCAAAAGGCGATCGCCCAAAAGCTCTACTCGGAAACGTTGTACACTGCTCACCATGCCCAACCACTCATCCATCCGACGACGCTAGCAGGGTGGCACAGATTTCGACGGGGCTCGTAGGCTCGCACTCATGTGTCAGCGACAAGACAGGGTCGCAAGAGAACGTCGAAGACATCGCCGAGCATAGTCCCGCCACCCACACTTGCCTCGCCTGTGTCCCGATCAATTGCATTCACCTTTGTACCCCCACCGTTGATGGCACTGCTGTCACGCTGTCCTGTTGTCGAGACGTGCCGGCTACCTGCACACTCCTGTCTTCCATTAGGAAAAGCAGCAATGCGACTCCACGACGCACCAGCACACCGCCACGGCACCCGGCAACTGCACTGGCGTCCCCAAGCATCAGTGGATGCGAAAATCGGTGCACGCACGCAGCACTACGTCAACGGCAAGGAGTGTGGTGGTGACGGAGTGGCGCTGGAAAAGCGACGCCGTCTCGGCGCGGGCCTGGCCGGGATTTGAACCCGGGACCACTCGCACCCTAAGCGAGTATCATACCCCTAGACCACCAGGCCGGCCAGCTTCGGACTACATTTTAATTCTACACTCCCTTGTCTATCCATCTACCAATAAATTACTCTTCCATTCTTGCAGCACACCGCAACGCAACACCACTCACCGCAATCCACTTCCGCCCTTCGCATCTACTGCCTCCCGTTCACCACTCCCCATCCGCTCCTACCCTCGCAGCGCCATGCCGCGCCTCTGCACTGCCTCCCACCCACCCACTTACCCTTCCTTCCCTCCTCCCTTCTGACGCTTCCTTCCCCAAAGAATGCATTCGCATGCCCACCCCCCTCCCTCCACCATCCACCCACTCACTAACGCCCGGCGCACAGCCCATTCATCAATCCATCCATCCATCCATTTGTCTCCTTCCATTACCACTTACCTACCGACTCATTTGTGCCTTTCCAGTTTGATAGAGTGATGGAGGTGTGCCAAGAAACAATAACTTCCCGTCGGTAGTAAAATAGACTGCTGAGGCGATTGCTACCTATCTAAAGGGACATTCAACCAATCATTTGCCTTCCTTTTCGTACAACTACCCCTCTTCCCCCACCTTAAGCTGACGTCAACGCTTCACAAGAATAGTCGCTTGTCTCGTCTGATTGTGCGCGTCCGCAAAAGGACACGGGAGGCTTGAGTTGAGGCGCTGACTGCTGTGAAATCGCCACCCGTGGTTTGCCGATGTGACTAAATGGTGACGTGGGAAAGCGTCTTCCCCTTCCCTACCTACAGGTATGCAGTTCCGAACCTACGATCGACCTATCGTCAGTAGCCGATACGATCAACCACTGGGGCGCACTGGATGTCAGAACGGTCTTTCGTTCGTCTATGAGGCAGGAGTAGCAAGTAAGTGGCCCTGCGATCGCCTCGACAGCCTAGACGTTGCATAAAGACGGTGAGGCTGTCTGTTTCCGCAATGTTGAAACACCTAAGTGAGTGCATCCACCATCATGAGAGGGGGCGAAAATGTGTCACGAGCACCAACATCACTCTGGCGTGGTAGAGGGTGCTCATGCAAGTGAGCATGTAGCCAGGCAAGAGTGTTGACTCACTCACGTGGCTCATTGTATGCACTGAGGCTGACAATCGGCTAGGCATCCGTCCAGATGCAACAGTCTCTCACATGGTTGCTAAACAAGCTAACTCGACATCCAAGTCTCGTATCACATCATGTGGCGTGTAAAATGCAATGGACGTAGTCACTGAGGTGAAGTGTGATTTGCTAGCACCAAGCTGACCCACCTTCATGCTCGGTCGCGGACGTGCTGCTCAAGTTGACAGAGACGTCTAAGCTGCTGGGAATCAAACAGGACGTTCTCTTGTCACCGACGGAACGACGAAGCCAGCCTATGAGCTGAGCGGAATTGGTGCGGCTCCATTGTCGCAGTGCCCAGCACTGCGTGCGCACTTCATTCAGGCCTCTCCTCTCTTTCCGCATTTCCCTTCCACCCCCCATGTCCTATCAGGGGTCGTCCCGTCCACTTATCCACCCCTTTGGTGGAAGGTTATCTCAACTTTTAATGCTCGCTTACAGCACTTTTATTAGTTCAGCTGGCCTTAGTGTCTGCTCCGCCATGCACTTCTCCTTTTCAATGTCGTCAGCAATGAACTGAGTCAACCTTTTGCCTTGGCACATCATCCCCATTTGAGCCGTATAACTTGGGAGAATCCGGCAGTCTCGAAGACATACTTTCCGACTGCCAGCTGATCACCACGTGAATGGTCTTCCTGGAATGATTGCTTAGCTTTGGCAGATTTACGCGACGCAGATCATCAATGTCGCACCTGAGCGGTAGTTTTCACCAATGCCTCTTGAAATGCTAGTGCGTCTAGTACGAGTGAACAAGATCATCACCCAACCCACCTACAACCGACCCAAACATCAAAACGTGCAGTGAATTCACCTTACAGTGGACTGAATGAGTGTCTCCTTATCACCAATGTGTATGCTTCGGTAAGCTTGACCACTGACAAGCATGCAGACGAAGGACGCAACTATCCGGATTGCTCGCAAACAGCAACGACATGACAAGAGCGCAACTACGCAGTACAGCGAACCCAGTAATGCGCATTCCTCACCAGATATTGGATCCACACATCTCACACTATAACAAAACACCACACACCTACAACAAGGATGCAGTGAGGCTTAGCAACCACGACAATCCCGCCACCAGCAAGCATTGATAATGTTAATGCATAAATTGAGATTGGCAGGGTACCACCACTCTTGTTTACTTGTAAGGAGCCAAATCACTGCTAAGGAAGAAATACCACAGACGGAGAGATAGGAGGTCACTAGCATGGCACAGAACTGAGCACAACTTTTTTAGCTTAAGAGATTGTGCAGTTCTAAACAGTTAAATGGAAATACCAAATTACTACAGCTGAGTCATTTACGGCATGGTGCACACGGTGACCTACCCACCTTGCTCGCACGTAACTGCTCAACAGTAAACATTAATTTCAAGCCACACTAAGCGATTGAGCATCAATGACCCAGGGAAAATATCGAGGAAGACAGTCGAGAGAGATCTATTGGTGGTCAGAATGATTCGATAAAAGAAAAACTTGCATTGTATAAATTCGTGTAGACAAATGAAGAAGTGGAAATCCGGACTGTCGATTGGCATTAGAAAGGGATGTTTGAAGAGGGAAGGATTCCAGAGATTAGACTTAATGCCAAGGATCCAAATCGGCAGCGGCGATTTTTACATTAAGCCAAACATTGCCATCGGTTTCAATCCACAGCATTCAATACCTTAAATAACCGCAGCGTTGCATTGGGACAGAAGTCAGCTCCATTTATGGACTAACAACCAAATTCTGTGGTCGTAGCCTCCAGAGAGACTTAGCAGGGCCTGTGATTTATATAATCTTCAATAAATGGTGTGGGACACTACTTCTCATAGCGCCGACTGCACATAAATATGACGCCAGTGACACAAGGACACCAACAAACACAGGCAGAAACGCCAACCGAAATGATCCGCTCCAAATGAACTAAGTGCAGCAAACAAATTTAAAGTGAAAAGCGCTAGCCACTAACATAAAAATACCGTCGAATAATAATAATAGTTTAAAGCAGTAACCACTTTTTAAAATACAAGTGCCTGTTTACATTTGGAACGACACCCGGAAATGTCGTCTTCATTAACGACATAATGCTTGAAACGCGTTTATTTTTAAGCCCTTTTAACTTCCACGAACATTTAACGTGAAAAGCGCAAGCCACTAACGCAAAAATGCTGTCCTCAAGTAGAGTAGCTCGTCCGATTTTAATTTCTACCGTTTTTAAATAATTAATTTTTAAGTTTATTTGTTTCACTGTGCGACACTAAAGCAACTAATTATAATTTGTCCGGAGGTGTGAAAGTTGTGTGTAATTCCGTTGGGTTCTGCATGGGCTAGATGGGCTTTGTTTGCTTAAAATAGTTGGAAATCTTACTGGCATTTAGTGCTTTCTCATCGTTTGTTGTCAGTGAGTTTCTTTGTTTGTTGCTCTGTTTGGTTTATGCGTTTTTTTGCCGAAGTAAGTGCAAATGCTAGATTTGATTACTATTAAGACCTTTTATTTTCCAACTCTGATTCTTAGTTTGTTGGTTTTTACTGCGAAACACCTCTGAAGTCTTATTAATGCTTTCTTAGGAGTTTGTGTGTAGTATAGCATTTTATTAACGATGGATGTCGTTAACTGTTGCCTAACTTACTACGAAGAATTATAACCTTGCGAGTACTTGGTTGTCATTCTTTTTTGCGGCTTTTTAGTCCCTTCTTTGCTCACATGCACTTGTTTTTCTATTTGATTCATATACTTTTTTTGCTAGACGAAGTGCTAGAGAAATAACGGCAGTTATTGTTGGGACTATATTGTCCAGGCACAACACCTAAACTGGTTAATTTTTTTGCTGTACGGTGATTAGTAAGGTTTGTTCCGGTAGTTCGTTAAACGTTTTGTCATATTAGCAACGACGAATTGTGATAAATGTGGCTCAACTTGGTGAAAAAGGTTTTACCTCCATTAAGTTCTTAGTGCTCTTTCATGGCACATGAACTGCTTATCCATATCCTCAACCAGAGTTACTGCTAGGACTCTCTGTTTTGAAATCACAAAATCTTAGTACATTTGGTATTTTTTCTGAACAATACCCTATCTGAATAAGTTTAATTATTTGGGCATTGTATTTAATGGTTTAATATTGTAATGTAATGGATTAAGATTAGTGAGGCCTAATTTTCGGAATGCAGTTGAGAATGTACCGCATGCATGCGGAGTCTGACTTTGACGAGCGTTAATTGCATGGTCATCATTTGGTGCAGCACTTGTTTGGTAAGCACGGAGGCATCATCCGTCAGCTTTAAATGCGAATCTCGCCTCTGGCATGACTTCGGACCATTTGAATAGCTGGTTTACCATACCCAGTGTCTCCCTCTCCCTCCGCTCCTCCCAAATGGGACTAAGCATGCGTGGATTGCGGTGTGATTTGTTCGATCATCCACTACCACATCGGTTGTTATTGGAAATGGATGATATGATGATTTGAGAAGAAAAAGAAGAATAGCGGGCAAATGTCAGTCGGTTTCATTCTCCTCTTCTTGGGAGTTGTGTCAAGCCGTTTGTGTTAACTGACGATGCATCTTGGGACTCACACTTGGTTGCGAACCCCACCTGTCTGGTCACCTTGTCTTCCTCCTTCCTATGGGGAAGAGTGGGCTGGGAGCATGGAAGACTGCGCTAGAAGCGAGCGGAGGCGAAGACATTGTGCAATGTGTCGGTGGTTTGTTGAATGGCTTGTGGTGGTATACGTAGAATGGATATGTATTCCGTCTGACTGCTGCTATGTCTCCTTCCTTTCGTCTTTCTCGGTGGTGGGTGAGTGGGTGGGTGAGGGTTCTGCAGTGTGCATACATGACTTAGTGCGGCGAGATGTTCTATTGCGGCACATTTTGTCTCCACAGACACGGGATTGTTTCTTTTTACTTTGTTGGGTCACCGTTTATTACTGTTGGCGATACAGGTGGTGAATGCATGAGCGGTGGATTCTACCATGCAGGACCGCGATGGGAGACCCCGCGCAAGCATTATCAACAGCAAAGAAAAAGTGGCGATGGAGCGATGCGTCCATCCATCCATCCATCCATCCATCCATCCATCCATCCATCCATCCATCCATCCATCCATCCATCCATCCATCCATCCATCCATCCCATCCATCCATCCAAGGCCTTCCTTTTTGGCAGGTGGGATTGTCTATAGTCCTTTACCCCCTTCATCCTTCCAACTTGTTGAAGGGATTCAAGTAGGCACGTTGGTTTGGCAATGGCGAGGAGGAGGATGCCTCGTCAAATTACCATTTGGACGGACCTGCTCACGGCTCCTCGATGACCGTGTCCCTCCTGCTACCAATAGTACTCTTCACTATGAATTAACACCGCCGTTCTGTTGACTAAGTGACAGGGTGCTCTAATCAAAGGAAGAAATGTATTCCAACCAAAAACAACGGAAGGGTTGCCAAAGAAGCAGAGGAGGCTGCCACAACAAGGCAGGGAAACTCGTCAATCACATCAGATATGAAGTTCATGAGATTGCACAGGTACTTTAAGTCGTCGTCTTGCCTAGAAATGCAAAAAAAAATGGAAGGAGCCGAAGGCAGCTATGGCAGCAGTCTTCTGCGGGATAGCCAAAGGCCCTGATGAATGCAAATGGGGGTATGCGGAAGGAAGGGATGTGGATACGAAAAGAAGAGGAGGTAGAAGGCAAACAGCTATTCGAAGAAGGATGAGGGACAGGAGGGTAAAGAAGCGACGAAACGGAGAAAGAAGTAAAGAACGGCGAGACAACACAAGCGGCGAACGACGGCGCTGGCAATGGTAGGGGCGGTAATGTCGACTCCGGCGGACAACTACGAGATGTTGTTGGCACCGTGACTTTCCCCCTCCTCCACCTCCTCCTCCCTCCTCCTCCTCCTCCTCCTCCTCCCTCCCTCCCTCCTCCCCCCTCCCTCCCTCCCTCCCTCCTCCTCCTCCTCCCTCCCTCCCTCCTCCTCCTCCTCCCTCCCTCCCTCCCTCCTCCTCCTCCTCCTCCTCCTCCCTCCTCCTCCTCCCTCCTTTCCTCCTCCCCTCCTCCTCCCTCCCTCTCCTCCTCCTCCTCCTCCTCCTCCCCCTCCTCCTCTCCTCCTCCTCCCTCCTCCTCCTCCTCCTCCTCCCTCCTCCTCCTCCTCCTCCTCCTCCTCCTCCTCCCTCCTCCTCCTCCTCCTCCTCCTCCCTCCTCCTCCTCCTCCTCCTCCTACTCCCTCCTCCTCCTTCTCCCTCCTCCTCCTCCCTCCTCCTCTTCCTCCCTCCTCCTCCTCCCTCCTCTTCCCTCCTCCTCCTCCTCCCTCCTCCTCCTCCCTCCTCCTCCTCCTCTCCTCCTCCCCCTCCTCCTCCTCCCTCCTCCTCCTCCTCCTCCTCCTCCCTCCTCCTCCTCCCTCCTCCTCCTCCTATCCTCCCCCCCACTTGAACACCTGCCTGAATTGCCTTGTTGTGATAGATCCCCAGCGGGCTTTTATTTTTGGCAACTTGCAAGTAAATGGCCTCAGTAGATGTGTGTGTGTGTGTGTGTGTGTGTGTGTGTGTGTGTGTGTGTAAAGGCGAGCACCTAGCTCTCACCAACACAAGTCCCACAATGTTAACCGCAGTGTAGTCGGCAATGAAAAATGGGATACCAAATAAAAAAAAACCGAAAAGGACTGCTAAAAGGTAAACTTAAAGAAGGGCACCAGTGTCACATGCCAGAACGATGGTCATATTCGCGACAATTCGCCTTAGAGAGTGGCGTAATAGATGGATTCAATCAATTGCTTCAGCGTTTGAAAGTTTGCTGCCCGATGACGCTGTCACGCTACACGTGCAAGGCATGCGGACAGGCAGAGAAGGCAAGTGCTGTCATCACAACCGAAGCAGGCGCCTTAATACTCACTCACTTACTGTGTCTGTGTTCGTGTGTGTGTGTTTGTCAAGTATATGTGACGGGAAGATGAAATGAGAAACAAGGCATGATGAAGCCGACAGTGTCAGTTAAATGGAAAATATGGAAACCCGTTTAAAAATTGTAAGGTTCTCTATAGAACAAAATGTTTGAAACAAGAGGTTTAGGGGAGAGTGTGATGGTGGTGTTGGCGATGGAGATGTATCAAAGAGAGAGATGAAGTGGGAGATAAGTTGACGAATGAATGAATGAGGGAAAGAAGGCAAAAAGAGATGAGAGAATGAATAAAAGTGGTGGAGGTAGAGCTAACGCTTAAAGAGGGGGAAGCGTTTTGGGAGAAAAGACGAAGAAGACTCAGAAGGAAATGTTGTGGCTTGAGAACAACAATGAGCTGGAAATGCAGACGAGATATAATTATTACTTAAATAACTTCAGTAAGACGTCAGTGCTGCCTAGTATGTCAAGAAAACGGGTGTGATTTTAGGGGGAATAATCTAGCACCTCCAATATTAGGAGTTTTGGTGAAGACAGAACCAACAATCTCCACCTTAACTCATGCACCGACTGCTTGCTCATTTTATATGTGCTCGGAAGGAGGGCTCCGGCGTGAGACAATCGGTCAGCACTTATGAAGGATTCCAGGATAGTCCAATTCAACTACGGAAATGATGGTGCTTTTTCACAGTAACGGCAGACTTCTGGTTTTTGTCTTTGTGCTTTTCAAAAAAGCATCTCTTTGTGTCTTTTGTGCATATCCGCTACTATTAATAATTACACACACAATGCCTTTAATGCGCTTTTAGTGTCCAGCGTTAGCGTGGTTATCAGTGGTGAGTGGACTGGTCCTTGGCATTTATGCAAGCCGTTGTAACAACACCGATCGGCGTGAGTGCGACATTGAAGTGGTTTTGACAAAAGGTGCGTTTATTTTACCAAAAGAGTAGTACATTGACCCTTAGTAGAAACGTGTATCACTTTGACTCCATGAAATTGGGATGATGCACGTGTTGTAGGCCGATGTATCGCCCTGCCCTCAGCCTCCAATTTGTGCTTCTCACCAAAATCGCACCACCAATATTGGCCTTTCCTTGCAATTTGATTACGCAGTTTATTTTGCTTTTTCAATTTCTACACCAACACTGCTGCTGCCCTGTTTGAGTGTGTTTCTCTACGCCATGTGAACACTTACGACTCATTCATTCATTCATTCTTTCTTTCTTTCATTCGGTTTGATTTATATTGTGAAATCTCTTTTGATTGACTTTGGTGCGCATTATGCAAAATCTGCGGCTGCTTCTTGAGTGAAATCGTGTTTAAGTAGAAACAAGCCCATGACTGCGAAGGGGCAGATTATGGTTTAAGGCGGGAGGCTATGCCCTTCTCTTCAAGCCTTCGTTTTGACGTCTCATGATGAGTGTTGTATATTTATAAAGCTATTTATTTATTCAATTTACAACATGACCTGTTTTGATTAGTCATGGCGAGTCACGCTTGTTACCTGCACCAGTGAACGCCACCGACAAGGTTGTGTAGCACTTCTAAGTCCTAACTTTAACGTTAGTTTAAAGGTACATCCATTCCATGCGTTAATACCCTTTATTATCACCATTAGTCTTTACGCACTGCTGGTGGCAGTCTTCCTGGTTTATGCCAGTTTTACCTGTAAGCTCTTTTTGAACCGGCTTCTTTGGAGCAGGATTGCCTGATTGCCACAGCTTGCCTTAGGAAGCCACACCCGTGCCGTACGCTTCACATTTTTCCTAAGCATCTCATTAATTCTCTCTCAAACCCTTCAATTCTGGTGTCGCTGGATGCTCTAATCGCTTGGCTTGTCGAGCCTTAACGCACCACCCTGTCAAGTCTGTGACGCAGTCGGGTTACAAATTCACCACTACAGGAGAAAACAAAGTAGCTTGTGAGGCAATGGTGAAGCTCTGGCAGCAGTACTCGGTCTCGGGCAAGAACTGATGATGCCAGCATCCAGTGTCATCTTTTGACTCTCCCAGGGACGGCTAGATAGAGAGCAAATTGCTATTGGCAACAATCACCTTCGCTGTTCCCGAGTTCTCTTCCGACCTGAGTTTCTGACATCCACTAAACGACCTATACTTCCATCATGAAGTGGTATGTGAACATACAAAAGGACCTCTATTCTAACACCGTCCTCTTGACTGATTACATAATGTTTCAGGAAGTCGTGGAAAGTATGTAACAAGAGATTTTATCTCTATTACGAATGAAAGTAAAGATTAGCATTTCTGCACTACTAGAACTCAAGCACTTCGTCTGGATTAGTGCCATCCAACTCTCCCTCTATACTGATTGCTTTTATTCCCACCAAATTGATTAGCGAGGCTCATGAAGGTTGCCTTACGACCGTACTTTCACCTAAAATAGGAGGCGAATGTGAAGGGCGTTAGTGGAAACCTGTGTGTTGCTCTGTGATTGACGCATTGAAGAAGCACTAAGGTGGTGTCGAGTGAAGTTTCACATCACCAGTGCTTGTCTACTCTCTAATGATGACTCTGAAGGCAGGAGTAAATTTGGCAGTTAGCTTATAATTGCAGCTGCCTAGTGGCTTTCGCGCCCCAAATGTGTGGCCCTCCACCAGTCACATGCATTGATGATGCTGCTCGGCACCACCCATTAGGCAACTCAACGCCGCCAATAACACGTAGAGTGACATCAAATTTTTTTTATTCAATTGTGAATATCGTCTTTTCATTCACGAGCCTCGTATAATTACATTGCTTATCACTTTAGAGATGTCATTGCCGAGCATTTATCGGAATTAGAAGATAGAAATGCATCTGTGACAACTTGTGGTTTTCAGTAGTATGTGCCATTTTTTAAAAGCATTGCCTCATAGTGCTTAGAGTCAATATTATGCCAAGTTTTGCATATAATTACTACTTTTGAAGTTATACATCATCGAAATGTATCTTTGATATCATACATAAGTAATATACGATGAATATTAAATTGTATGCTACTTAAAACCATCATCGATGCCCATGACTGGCTAGTAATAACACCATTTGTTGGAAGACGTCTCGCAAGAATGCCTTGGAAGTA
Source organism: Taenia multiceps (assembly GCA_001923025.3). NCBI lineage: Eukaryota > Metazoa > Platyhelminthes > Cestoda > Cyclophyllidea > Taeniidae > Taenia > Taenia multiceps. The sequence continues at coordinate 5,642,132 of CM010315.2, read as the reverse complement.
AGACAGTCTACTGAATTTACGTCTCACTTTTGTGGCACCAAATGAGCAGACAAGCACTCATGATGCTCCTTCAATGCATAAACCATCCAACACAAGGCACAGGATTCCACAAAGGCGCCTTACCGCCACTCACTGAGTCAAACAACAAAAAGGCGGTAGGATAATCATTATAGCCTCTCTCAATCACATCGTTGGGGCTACAGACAGCACTACACAGTGCTGTCAGTGCTGCCACAGGCACTCATTGGCGTTATTGGGAGTTGATTTTACCTTTGTTGACATTATCAGTGGAAAAGCCACTTGCTTTTCTACACACTGAATGGTGGTGCTGGGTACCTGCTGTCAGACACTATTGGTTGCTGACTATGCCTGTTAGTTGCAGCATAAATGTCATGGCTTACACGTTAATTTAAGACTATTGTAGCTCTATTTTTTAATCCTGGCTATTGCCATGACCTAGTGGATCAGTGGAAATGATTGGGACCTTAACAAAATGTTTCTAGGTGAGATATCCATTAAGTGATACTTAGATTCGGTTTGTGCATGCAACTTCACAAGTTGTCTGCATTTATACTCTTCCGTCCAGTTCGTCCATCCACACGTCCATGCTCCTGACGTTGATAGCGAAAGTTGCCTAGCAAATGTGTTGGAATAATATCAACTCCTTTTTAATCAGCCTACACGGCCTAAGAGAGAATGGTTAAAAATGATTTTACGCTAAAATTGGTATCAGGTCTTCGAGGTCATTCCATTGAGGTCCTCCAAACCACCACAGTGGATGGTCATATCATTGGAAGGCAAAGTGAGGTGGATGGACCCGGGATGCATTCTTCAAACCATGGTGACCAGACTGAGAATAAGAGAGGCAAATCAATTAACAAAATATTGAGCACTTCTTGTTTTCTGTACAGTAGAATATGTTGATACACAATGAGAAAGGAAGGCACTAAGGTGGGACACTTGGAAACCGAAAGGAGACATGGATTGTGAGTTGTGGTATGCAGAGAGAGAAAAACACAGACATGCAGGAATGGTTGGACGAATGATTGCGTTGTCTAAGGAGGAGGGTAGGTGGCGGCAATCACATTATTGCCATTTGCACCTCCTTTTGTCACTTAAATTCTCAAAATATCATAGTGGAGGTGCCACTTTCGCCAATGACATGGGTTTGGATGTGTTGAGGGGATTTACTTTGCTGCCTCATCTTTGCAATGCGTTCCGCAGGCGGTTCTCTCACCACGCTAACACAATTGAAGTGGCACCAGAGGTGTCCCAATTTGCAGCAGTATTTAGTTGAAAAAATGGCAAATGTCGAGCAGAATATAGTGAAGGGAAGAGTCATTATGATGATGGGGATGGATGCACCATAGGGCATTATTGGGATGTGCTTGTAGACCTCAGAATCGGTGACGATGAAGGCACACCACCAAAGCATTATAGCCAAGAGGAGTGTGAGGATGGAGTCAAAAATGAGGAGATTGCACAGCTGGCCAAGGAAGAAGAGACAACGGTCCCACTGAAAGAAGAAGTAAATGATGTAAGGAGGGAAGATTGTTAAAGTCCCCACAGTCCAGGCCAATAACCTCTATTGTTCACCAGGGTGTGATCATTTGATGAATGAATGAGGATGAAGGAAGTAAGTTGTTTTATATGTCATCTAATGGTGGTTTTTGTGGATAAAGGAATGGCTGATGGATGGATGAGTAAGTGTGTGATTGAAGAGAAGGTAAGTGGGACGGAAGAGAATAACAAGAGAAGGGATATTGCATGAAGGAAAGAACGCGAAAAGGAAAGTTTTGGTGATTAAATGGAGGAATACTTGAGAAAAGGAAGAAGGGTAGAGAGAAGAATGACAAGTAGTAAGGCTGTATGCATGAATTCCAAATGGATAAAAGTTTAAGCCAGTAATGAAGACATTCAGTGCATGGAGATTAAATGTTGACAAGTAGAGGGAGGGAAACAAATTCATGCCAATTCGGTGAACTGATTGTCATAATAAAAAGGACCGCAGGACTAACAAATGACTGCTAATGGATATTTTACCAGTTGCATTTAACGATTTAATAGATCTCTAATGGGACTGGTCTAAGTTCTGCCTTACTTCTCACAATCTTACCTCTTTCATCGGTTTTGTGTAGGTGAACACCTCGTATTCAAAACGGCACAGTTCACACTTCTTTGACTGACTGACATCCATCCAACGCTGAATACACTTCTCGTGCACATACCTCATGCTGCCATCGCACAAGCAAGGAGCAATCAGCCGTCCACAAGAATCCAACTCTATATCACTTGTGGACTCATCGGACTCGCGACAGATTCGGCAAAAGTGAAAGTTGTCTGGGCAAATGTTGGTCATCGATCTCACACTGTGATGCTTTACAGCTTCATGCGGCGTTAGCAGTGAAGGCACGGGAGCAGTAGCAGCGTTAAGGGAGGTAGATGGCTTTTGCATTTCCTTGCCCTTAACAGAAAGTCGAGGAGAAGGACTGAGGAAAGTATTGAATAGAATGCCTTCTGTGTCGTTACAGCCTCCTGATAGTCTCCGCTCCTCCTGTTGTACGCCACCCGCCTATCGCGTGAAGAAACAGAGACAAGCTTTTTAAAGTCTCACGGCGGATGTCAAAACCCTACGCGCCAATCATTGGTTTGCTTAATTGTTTAACTTTGAATTTGTGACTTGGTTTCTCTAAAAGTGATCGACCAACCAGCGAAAATGAAATTAAGTGCCTCATTTACATTGCCGTCATATTAGGGAATTTCGCAGCTAAGCTGATATACAGGGATGTCTACAAAAGTAATACTGCTAGGTCATTCATTGTACTGCTTTGGATGCTTTACCTCCACAACTACATGCACAAAAGAATTTAAAGAAATTATGTATTTCACTTCGTCTACTCCAGCTTCTCCTGCTACTTCTTTCAGTGTACGCTGCTTTTAAGTAAATTCTGTCCCTAGCACTCAATGCTGACAGCAACGAGTAACCTATCTGAGTAACAACGCCATTCTTATGGCGACTCAGCTAGGAATATTGAAGTATTACCGTAGCTTGATTACAAGGGAACAAGGCATGTCGATGAGAAGTATTGTTTAAAATTTACATGGCCAAGGCCAATTTTGCACTTTTTGCAACCAATTACTGCACATAAAAACAAATAGAAAATACAAAAATTGTATGTAATGGGTGCATTGTTCTTCACGGCATATATTGTCTCCACTGCAATTCATATGGCAACTTACAAAGTAAACTTGATGTTTTTTGCGCAAGGTTATTTATCAAGTAATTTGCTATCTTGTAAAGAAGGCAAATACTGTAAAATGCAGCAAAACATTGACCAACCATAAAACCCGGAACATTTGTTCACAACACAACCATAAGTTAACAGGTGTTTAAAAATTCGCCTACGTGATGCTGAGCATGCCCATCGTTGTTGCTGTTGTTTCCTTCATCCTTACTAGGTTCCTCCAATAAGCCGGATTGTAACCCTGGCTTAATCAGTATAGCAGGCTGGAGCATAGCTGAAACGCGTTAATAGCCAGCTGAATTTACGATGTAGCCTTGAGATCAAAATATCAACGCACATTTGGGCATTAAATATGCACTGAACCACCCACTTAAACAAACCAAGTTATAGTTGATAAAGTAAATCTAACTAGGTCGTCACTTGCCTTGCTATCAATGTAAACCAAACGATTTGTTGGCTTTTCAGTGGCAGACTAAGAGAATTTGTGTTTGCCTACAAAGTATACGTTCTAGGTGCCTTGAACGCCTTGTTCCTTAGGCAGTGTAGTTGCAAAACAGTCGGACAAATTAAGATAGCTGAAAAACCTGAACAAGATGACCAATATTCTTTCCATAGCAAAAATGCAAGTGAGTTATTTTGGCACATTATTGTATTCCAAGGTATTGTTTTAATGAGGGCAGTGTTTCCTTCCTTTGGTTCAGATTGCCAACCCTTTGGTCGAAGGAATTACAGAATGTAGATCTGAGTGTATCAGGATTAATTAAAAGCGAATCACAAAGGCAAATGTGATTTTTGTTGTCATTCATTTACGTAGCACAGTTAGAAAGTTCGCATATCCTGTTCACCTGTCACAGAAGAAGCGATGGTAGAGCATACAAATCATACATGCAACTGCAGATTCCCATCTTTTATTTATCACACTGCATATGAATGCTGGTCAACTGCAAAAAAATTAACATCTATTTCGTTTCCCAATTCAGCGATTTTGTGGTGTGTTTGCGTGAGGGTAATCAGCCTGCTTATAGGTAATGTAAAACCCTCTGATTGTTATCGCTTACATGCTATGCAATTCAACGAAATTTAATCTTACCTAATCTAGTGGAGAAGGAATCATAAACCGAATACAATGTTGCCATATTGTAAAAGGATCATTATTTTCATATTGTCGTAGAGATAAAATGACTCCTTACTGCATTTGTATGCTTTAATGTGTTCTTTCCATTCTTGATGGGATGCTCTGACTGCCGGTATTGGTTAAGGTCATGTGGGCGGCCATATTGCCCCAGTAGAGTGGGCTGGCATCTGAGCCATGCCAGTAGCCCCGATCCCTCTGTTTGCTAAATATGTATAGATTACGCTCCAGCACTATGCCTTTTTGCCTTCTAGAAAGCCTCGGGGAGCTACACTCAAAATTGCCTCCACGCCTCTTTTACATCTCAGAAGTTTGCTTTACTCGCAAATTCTTGCTTTCACTGCCTTTTATTATGCATTTTATCGCATCTTCTTTTAAATCGCCTTCTCATCCTTCCGGGTGGGAGAATTTTCTTCTATCTACTCTTTAGCATTCGTTGATGTAATTACAAAGTGCTTCGCTCAGTGCTGACAAAGTGACCGTTGTTTTTAGCTAAATCCTATTTCCGCATACTACAGGTGAATTGGGCGACTTCAGGAGCCCAGTTTTATTTCTAATGTGAAACTTGATGTTTTCGAACAACTGTAGACGGCTTTGATCTCACCGCCCCTTCTAAAAAAAGTGACTCTACTTAGCGTTTCATTGCAGTTTAGAAAACTACTGAAGGTCCTGTTTATCGAATGTGCTTCTACTCCCAGAAATAGAACGAAATGGAAGTGGATTTGCTTTCGACTCCTATTTCGTTTTGGTTATCTTGTGAATAGGAATGGAATGTTTTTTTATTGCCATCATTCCCATGATCTTAAATCTAACCTCTGGAATCCTCCCATCTTTACATGTTCTATTCGACTGCCAGTCAACAGTCCAAACCCCACATTTTTTGTTTGTGTGCATGGATCTAGACAATACAAATTCTCTTATTGGTTTATACTGGGCGCCAATAAATCTCTTGACTGTCCTTGTTGATATTTTTCCTGGACCATTGATGTTCAGCCGCCTAGCCTGGTCTGAAATTTATGTTTACTGTTCGGTAATTATGCGTGATCAGAGCGGGTAAGTAGTAGTGATTGAACCGTGATCAGTACCGTAAATGATCCAACTATAGTGATTTACTATCGCATTTTCCCGTTTATGACTACACAAACGCTTGGGTCTACAAAAGATGTATTTAACTCTGACCCACGGTCCTTAGGTCGTGCTATTGACCTCATACACTTTTTTGCGCCTGTGAATTATGTTCTTTGGCAATGACTTGGCCCCCTACGACTTCACAAAAGACTTAGTACCCTACGAATTCCATCTCCCGCATCAGCATTATTAATGATCGCTAGTGATGAGTTTGCCATGTTTGTGTTAGCCTCATTGGATCACCACTGCAGATGCGTAGTGTTTTTATAGTGTGAAGTGTGTGGGTTCACTCTGGTGAAAAAAAATTGCGCTTCTATGTTTAATGTATGGTGTTGATACACTGCTGCCATGTTGCTGCTTCTCGTGCGAAAGCATGCATCCTAGCAGTGGGGAAATGAAATTGCAAAGTGAATCATCTTCTCTACACTTTCTGGTTTCCGAGGCGGTTTTAGGTAGGTTGTGTGGCATGAAAATGCATCAGTAAGGTGAATTTACTTGTTCAAACTTTTGAGTAGGTTTTTGTTGGGTTGCATGTCAAATTCGTTGTCAATAGCGTAGACTGTTTAATGTGAGGTAAAGTGGAGAAACAAGAGAAGTAAAGTATTTCTTGGATGCTCCCTTTATAGACCCTAATTGCCTCAAGAATCAAATTTTTTAATGATTGCTCAGCTGCAGCTCTTCACCACGCTTGAGTGGCTGAGCCAGTGGTTAGCGACCTCACAACTCTCTAATACCTTAGTAGTTGGCATGCCCTTTCACCGTAACCTAGCCTAGTACGACTATGAAAGAAAATTATTTGAATAAATCAGAACTAAACAATCACCACAACCTCACATGAGCAAACTAAAATTTGGGTAATTTATGGAGGGATTCTTGACAATCACGGTAAACATTAAAATCTATCAGAGACGCCTTCAACTCATGACTACACTAAAAATGGACATCTACTAGAGACGCTTCCAACCCAATTAAAGCATTCCTGTCCGATTTTCCTCAAGTTTACCCATTTTGCAGCCAATCCACAAGCACTTTAGAAAGTCATCCCTCTCCCACTCAATCTTCATTGGCTGGGATTACGTCAAACTGCTCTTTAAGCGCACCAATAAACATCCGACCATCAATTTCTCATGCCCTATTGGCCAATTTGGATGCCCATAAGTGATTGGCTGATATCGACTGGGAGTGATAAATGCGCTATCGTATATCACTAAAACAAATGCTGAAGAAGTGTTGTAAAAACGGCAGTAGTGATGACCAATTTGACCATTTTGATCTCGTTTGTGAACTGCCAGCCTTAAATTTTGCGCCTTTGAATTTTTCGCACAAGCTCCTCATACGATTATCTTGTTACAGAATGTCTGCTCATGACTTCGGGAAAGAAGATGATTAGCCAAATGATTAGCTTAAAGAACGCTCGAAAAAAGTTTGGAAATCCCCTAAAAGTATGGTAGAACACAAAGGGGTCTTTTATGATTGCAATTGACCGAGATGCATGTGATCATAAAAAAGCGTCCCTCACTTATTTTTTCGAGGTTACAAGAATCGCTACCGTTTCACAAAGTTTAAAAAATTCAAGCCACAGCTAACTATCATAATTGGAACCAAAAAGCCCAGCTAAAGTCGACTAAAAAGATTCGGGCCGGTGCTTAGACTTAGAGATAAGCTAAGACTCCTAATTAAATAGCCAGGATCAGCAGGCGATTTGGCGCCCGCACATCCCCCATTTCTTCTAATTACCCATTTACGTACATTTTTTGTCTATACAACAAACCACCACATCCTGACTCACCGACTACACATAAATGCATTCCTGTCTGAGTAGGCTGGCATGAGGGAGACTTGCACCGTGCATTTGTATAACCACGTAGCGTTGTGTTCAACATAACAGCTTGCTCACATTCACTGTTCATTCATTGCCATTAAATTAGACATGACGAGCGGAGTCAGTGTACGTAGCTATGACTAGGATAGCACGTGTAGTAACACTCTCCACCACGCGAAGGTTCCCTCGGTCACCGCTACACAATCCAACCCACCAAGCGACATCCTCAGCAATCGGAACTCCACGAGAGACACCTCACGGCAACAAACCAATAAACCATCTCCACTTCAACTACTTGCCAAACTCACCACATCAAATCGCTGCACCATTGAAGCAGTGATCGAATAGCATCGGCACGCATCCCACTCGAGACACCCACACTCACACTAAACGTCCATTAGTAATGACCCACAACCCAACGTATTTCCCATTCAACGCATAAACACACACACACATCTCTCTCCCACTGCGACAAGGGAGCGCACAATTGCACAGGGAGGTAAGTGAATAGGCAAGTACGTAGGTAGATAAGTGGGCAGTCAGTCAAACAGTCAAACAGCCAGTCAGTCAATCAGTTAGTGAGTGGGTGAGTGGAGTGAGTGAGTGAGTGAGTGAGTGGGTGAGTGAGTGAGTGAGTGAGTGAGTGAGTGAGTGAGTGAGTGAGTGAGTGAGTGAGTGAGTGAGTGAGTGAGTGAGTGAGTGAGTGAGTGAGTGAGTGAGTGAGTGAGTGAGTGAGTGAGTGAGTGAGTGAGTGAGTTAGGCAGGGAGCAGGGAGCAGGGAGCAGGGAGCAGGGAGCAGGGAGCAGCACTTCAACGCTTACCACATCGCTATCCACACTGCACCGACAACACGCAGAAGTTGCACTGCCAAGTCACTTCCCATCGTCAGCGTAGAGAACTGACAAAACGCTTGAACTTGGGATCGTCGAAGTAGCCTAGATCACTCACACCCTCAAACGCCCATCGCACCTCCTCCTCACTCAGTGGTCGTTGCACACTCCCCATTGGCACCACGTTGGCAGTGATCACACCGCCTTCGCCTCCACAGTGCTGCTGACGTGGCGGTACTCGCGGCACTGACAATGCACCACTCAGTGTGCCACCGCGCTTTCGACCACCACCTCGCACGCGATGCTGTGGCACTTTGAAGACACCGTCAGCCAGACACATTCTCGAGCTCTCGCTCTGCGATTGCAAATGTGATGTGGAGAGATGTGCATCCACGTAGGCGCCGTCACAGCACGTTGCAATACCACTGCTCCCGCTGCTACCGCTGCTCCCCCTGCTCCAGGTGCTCCAGCTGCTGATGCCACTACCACTGTTACTGCTGTTGACGATTCCACTGCTGCTATTGCTACTGCCACTGCCACTGCCACCGCCGCCGCCGCCGCAGCTGCCGCCGTAGCCGCCGCCATCGCCGACGGTACTCCTGGTTCTCCAGTTGCCACTAATGTTGCTGCTATTGTTACCACTGCTACTGATGCCACTGCTTCCACTGATCCCACTGCTGCTGCTGCTACCGGCGTAGATGCAGTCGTAGTCGTAGTTGCTGTCGCCTCGCATACGATACATTCTGTTCGGATTGGTCGCAGAAAGCGTTGACAGTCGTTGCGGTAAATGCACACATCACTCACACACAGACGCAGCTCACATGCAAACGCTTCACCCACCAGACATCACATGACACCACACGACCTCTGAAGTGGGCACACATTCTGGCTCTCCACACTCCTCACCATGCTCTTTCCCTCCCTTTCCTCTTCCTTGCCTAGCCCACCTGCGTCGTCCCGCTCGCGTTGCTCACCATTTGCGTTAGCCTTGCTAACTCGGCTGATCACCAGTGTTGAGACGACTCCCAGTACCAACTCAACCGCTTCTCTATTCATTGTACGCGTGGCAGCTGTCGGGGTGAGTGCATAAGCAGCCGGACCCGCATTTCTTCTCACGACTTCACGTTCGCTCCATCGAAGCACCTCATTTGGCTACACTGAGGCGCAAGCAGCTGATGTCCACCTCATCAACACTTCATCCACAGAAGTGCGGCCACTTGGAGTATCCTCGTGGCTATGCAGGCTAAGTGCGCAGACAGCTTTGAGAAACGGAATGAGTGACTGCCGTTCTACATGCTACCAGTGATGGAACGGGTAGTGAGTGCCCCTACATGAACCAACGCTTGCTCTGACAAGGCGCAGACGACACAACCTCCCCGTTCGTGCATGTGAGATGTCCCAGTGCAGTCGTGCGTCCATGCTTCCACGCACTCCTCCTCTCCTCCCTCCCTCTCTCCCTCCCTCCCTCCCTCCCTCCATCCCTTATTCCTCCGAGCCTTCTCTTCACTCAATGCCTTCAACCGACCCACCTCTCGCCCACACAATTCGACTTCCCAAATCAAGTGCACACACTCATCCCTTCCTCACTTCACTTCACTTCACTTCACTTCACTTCACTTCACGGTAGCTCCGCAATGACACACACACACACACACACACACACACAGTACATGCGCACGTGAAAGTTCAATGGATAAGTGATTGAATGCTTCCAAATGACGTGAATGGGATTAAATGAGTGCATGAAAGGAGAACGATTCTATGAATGCATAAACGGATGACCAATGAATGTGTGGTGGGAATGAGCATAAAGTGGCACGGGCATTAAGATCTGCAGCAGCAATTTCACGCAAAGCTTACATTGAGTGAGCAGCACCACCAACGTCCGAATGAACACACGAGCGCTGCCAAAAGCGTTCGCAATCGACCAACGCAAGTGAATGGTCACATCGCGACTCTGCTCTACTGCTCACGAGCACGTGCATTCGTCATCGCCGTCGTCGTCGTCATCGTCGTCGTTGTCCTCGTCCCCGTCCTCGTCCTCGTGGTCGCCACTCACGATGCGGGTGCCATCGATTTGGTGCTCAGCTGGTTGCTCTAGTTGCACCAACGCCTTCTCACGTGTCACTGCTCTCATTGGTCGGCCAACTACCACCACCACTACCACCATCACCACCAATGCCACCATCACCATCACCATCACCACCACTGCCACCATCACCACCACCAGCACCACTACCGTCACTGGTTTGGCCTCACCAACCAGGCAACCACGCAAGAGTTGACACGAATGAACACGTTGGTCAATTCGTGGACGTGTCATCAAAGCAGATCACACGCCTCATCTCTTCACTCCCACCACCCCAACTCCTCCACTTCATTGTTCTTCGTGGTGAGAGCACTTGTACGTGGTGAGGCAGTGTAATGCAAAGTAGTGTCATGAAGTGAAACTGCAAGACGTAGATGTTGTAGTGCCGTGTAAGTATGCTAGGACGGTTAGCGAGCTCCCGTTGCTCAACGCATGCGTTCTACTGCCTCTACTTAACATTACCGCTTGCCAAATGCGTTACTGATGTAATAGCATAGTACTTTAGAGTATGTTTAACTATCTAGTGTGCGATAGAATTGCATTCAGAAAAAAAAAGATTTTTAAATTAATGAAAATGGAAAAGTTGTTGAAGTCACAAAACACTGCTACAACTGACTGGCTTTAAGATCTGTTCCATAACCGAGTAGTGGGCATCACCGTCGCCTTAAAAAGGTGTTAAACAGTGGGAATGGGAGAGGAACTGTGTACACTCCTGGGCAAGTGGAGAAAATCTGCTGAGTTGGAAAGAAGCCATCAAGGCAGAATGGACTGAAGGTGTGGAAGAAGATTTTGAACAAATCATAAATGATCTAACCTTGAAAGTGAGCAAAATGGACCTGACTACGTATGTCTCGATGGTTTCCTGAGATACGGACAACAGGGTTCCCAACATCGTAGTAGGTCTAATGGTAGTGGAAGAAAGCTGAAGCAGCACAGGATATTGGCACCATGAGACAAAAGCTTAGTGGAGATAGTAATAAGCCTTAGCAAGCTCTTTGGCAGATCAAGATGTAATTGAAGTTAGGTCCACATTTTGCCACATTTACCTCCTTCATTTGTACAAACTTTAAGCTATCCTTTCTAGGTTTCTTTCAACTCCTGGTCCTTGCTAATCTGAACTTATTTTTCTAGCACTTTCTCAGGGCAATCAACCCCATTTAGAATATAAGTAATATTTAATACTCTCTCAAAAAAACTAAAGGTTCACGATCAAATGCAACCATTAAAAAGTGACTGAATGCATGAATAAAAGTTGGTTTATCTCAAAAAAAGTAAACGATGGACATAGGACACTTCGATGAAGTAGCTTAGACCGTAACGAATGCACGCACAAATTCTTGCTCAGGTCAGACGCACCAGCTTGAAAGGGACGGATCAAGACCCGACGCCAGAGAACTGAATAAAATTGATATCATCAAGGTGGATGAAGGCAAAGGCTAATAATTGTAAAGGTGTAGAGAATGTGATTAATTTGGCTTTCCTCTTTGACTATTAGAAGTACTCTTCATCGAAAAAAAGTGATGATCGGCAGTAAATGTCCTTGATAGCCCTTGAAAGTGTAACAGTGGGTTTTTGAGACGTGGTAGTTGCACAGCGAGAGCTTTTCCGTCAGCCAGAATTGGAATTCTCGAGGTGGTCGGATCGCCTTCTGTCCGGGTTGATGGTAGGGATGTTCAGAAAAAGTTTAAGACTGAAAAGGAAAGAGGAGTTCAATTTGTCCCCCAAATCAGATAACTGCTTTACAGAATTTTTAGTGCTAGCAAAGATTTAGGAAAGAATTGTACATAAGGAGCAAAGCTTTTAGAGAGGAGGCGCAGCCACGGTGTGTCGTGAGCGATTCTATCGCCTAGACACAAACACTTCTAGTCAACCGTCAGCAATCAAGCTATATCACTTTGTCTTCCATCTCTCATGCATATTCTCGGTTCCGTTCCACTCACGACGTGGTTTAGCCAAATTCTCCAAAGAATAAGACCTTATTAACTGGTTCTTCTCCTCTTCAAGGCGTATATTTGCATGGATTTGGTCAAGAGGTGTACATTCCATAATTCTCTCCGCTCCACAGTGCTCGCGTTCTGTGGACGTCATACATATGCCGTTGGTTAGAAATGAGATAAGCCAGGATTGTCTTCTTTACTATCACAGTCAATCTAAGTGAGTGTTATAATTTCACTCCTTCGTTGTCCCATATTGCAAAATCATCATAAGATGCTTCTTGAGACGGTAATATGCAATGACCTCTCAAAACCCGCTCCATTACCATGCACCAACATCCATCATTCACTATTTACCAATTGTAGTGGGTACCACGGCACTGGAGCGGGTGAAATAGTAGAAAGGACGGGATGAGATGGGGAGGATGGTGAGGATGCTTCACTTCTTCCCATACGGCTCCGTCAACTTCGAAAACATTCGGCGTTCCTGCAGCATTCTTATCAGAAATGACAAGTCAGACAAGTCGGAGTGGAGTGCTTCCCATTGCCAAGGTGGGCAAACACACTCCGAACGTTTGCCTCTGCCACTGATTGTCTGACTGTGGACAGCGGTCCTTTGCGGGTTCCACCTTAATCTCATTCGCTAAAATGACCCAAAAACTCTTAAGAAGACTCGAAATAGTGGAAAAAAGGCAGGAACCAGAAATCAGATCAAAAGGCTTAATTAAAGGAGGATTAGTGACAGGAGAAGAGAAATAAAGGGTGGAGGAAGCGAAGGGGGAAAGAAGGGGAGATAATTTAATAGCTTTGAAGGGAAATTAGCGCAAATGGTTTTCATGGATTTTAGGGTATCAACAGCTCTTCTCATCTCTGCCATCAGCCTATCCATCAACTTCAGCACAGTAGATGGCGATAAAGTAAAAAGACTAAAATACAGCCGTTCAGTACAATTGGCACCGTGTAGTCAATCTGCAGACAAATCTTCGAGTCCATGAACACAGAAGATTTAAATTCCCCGCCTCAGTAGTGTTAAACTGGAGCAGTAGAGCGCACGCGTTGAGCAACCAGAGCTCGCTGGCCGTCCTAGCATACTTACACGGCACTACAACATCTACGCCTTGCAGTTTCATTTCATGACACTACTTTGCATTACACTGCCTCACCACGTACAAGTGCTCTCACCACGAAGAAAAAATGAAGTGGAGGAGTAGGGGTGGTGAGAGTGAAGAGATGAGGCGTGTGATCTGCTTTGATGACATGTCCACGAATTGACCAACGTGTTCATTCGTGTCAACTCTTGTGTGGTTGCCGGGTTGGTGAGGCCAAACCAGTGGTGGTGATGGTGATGGTGATGGTGGCATTGGTGGTGATGGTGGTAGTGGTGGTGGTAGTTGGCCGACCAATGAGAGCAGTGACACGTGAGAAGGCGTTGGTGCAACTAGAGCAACCAGCTGAGCACCAAATCGATGGCACCCGCATCGTGAGTGGCGACCACGAGGACGAGGACGGGGACGAGGACAACGACGACGATGACGACGACGACGGCGATGACGAATGCACGTGCTCGTGAGCAGTAGAGCAGAGTTGCAATGTGACCATTCACTTGCGTTGGTCGATTGCTAACGCATTTGGCAGCGCTCGAGTGTTCATTCGGACGTTGGTGGTGCTGCTCACTCAATGTAAGCTTTGCGTGAAATTGCTGCTGCAGATCTTAATGCTCGTGCCACTCTATGCTCATTCCCACCACACATTCATTGGTCATCCGTTTATGCATTCATAGAATCGTTCTCCTTTCATGCACTCATTTAATCCCATTCACGTCATTTGGAAGCATCCAATCACTTATCCATTGAACTTTCACGTGCGCATGTACTGTGTGTGTGTGTGTGTGTGTGTGTGTGTCATTGCGGAGCTACCGTGAAGTGAAGTGAAGTGAGGAAGGGATGAGTGTGTGCACTTGATTTGGGAAGTGGAATTGTGTAGGCGAGAGGTGGGTCGGTTGAAGGTGTCGAGTGAAGAGAAGGCTCGTAGGAATGAGGGAGGGAGGGAGGGAGGGATGGAGGGAGGGAGGGACGGAGGGAGGGAGGGAGGGAGGGAGGAGAGGAGGAGTGCGTGGAAGCATGGACGCACGACTGCACTGGGACATCTCACATGCACGAACGGGGAGGTTGTGTCGTCTGCGCCTTGTCAGAGCAAGCGTTGGTTCATGTAGGGGCACTCACTACCCGTTCCATCACTGGTAGCATGTAGAACGGCAGTCACTCATTCCGTTTCTCAAAGCTGTCTGCGCACTTAGCCTGCATAGCCACGAGGATACTCCAAGTGGCCACACTTCTGTGGATGAAGTGTTGATGAGGTGGACATCAGCTGCTTGCGCCTCAGTGTAGCCAAATGAGGTGCTTCGATGGAGCGAACGTGAAGTCGTGAGAAGAAATGCGGGTCCGGCTGCTTATGCACTCACCCCGACAGCTGCCACGCGTACAATGAATAGAGAAGCGGTTGAGTTGGTACTGGGAGTCGTCTCAACACTGGTGATCAGCCGAGTTAGCAAGGCTAACGCAAATGATGAGTAACGCGAGTTGGACGACGCAGGTGGGCTAGGCAAGGAAGAGGAAAGGGAGGGAAAGAGCATGGTGAGGAGTGTGGAGAGCCAGAATGTGTGCCCACTTCAGAGGTCGTGTGGTGTCATGTGATGTCTGGTGGGTGAAGCGTTTGCATGTGAGTTGCGTCTGTGTGTGAGTGATGTGTGCATTTACCGCAACGACTGTCAACGCTTTCTGCGACCAATCCGAACAGAATGTATCGTATGCGAGGCGACAGCAACTACGACTACGACTGCATCTACGCTGGCGGCAGCAGCAGCAGCAGTAGCAGCAGTGGGATCAGTGGAAGCAGTGGCATCAGTAGCAGTGGTAACAATAGCAGCAACATTAGTGGCAACTGGAGAACCAGGAATACCGTCGGCGACGGCGGCGGCTACGGCGGCAGCTGCGGCGGCGGCGGCGGTGGCAGTGGCAGTGGAAGTAGCAACAGCAGCAGTGGAATCGTCAACAGCAGTAGCAGTGGTAGTGGCATCAGCAGCTGGAGCAGCGGGAGCAGCGGGAGCAGTTGTATTGCAACGTGCTGTGACGGCGCCTACGTGGGTGCACATCTCTCGACATCACATTTGCAATCGCAGAGCGAGAGCTCGAGAATGTGTCTGGCTGACGGTGTCTTCAAAGTGCCACAGCATCGCGTGCGAGGTGGTGGTCGAAAGCACGGGAGCACGTTGAGTGGTGCATTGTCAGTGCCGCGAGTACCGCCACGTCAGCAGCACTGTGGAGGCGAAGGCGGTGTGATCACTGCCAACGTGGTGCCAATGGGGAGTGTGCAACGACCACTGAGTGAGGAGGAGGTGCGATGGGCGTTTGAGGGTGTGAGTGATCTAGGCTACTTCGACGATCCCAAGTTCAAGCGTTTTGTCAGTTCTCTACGCTGACGATGGGAAGTGACTGGCAGTGCAACTTCTGCGTGTTGTCGGTGCAGTGTGGATAGCGATGTGGTAAGCGTTGAAGTGCTGCTCCCTGCTCCCTGCTCCCTGCTCCCTGCCTCAACTCACTCACTCACTCACTCACTCACTCACTCACTCACTCACTCACTCACTCACTCACTCACTCACTCACTCACTCACTCACTCACTCACTCACTCACTCACTCACTCACTCACTCACTCACTCACTCACTCACTCACTCACTCACTCACTCACTCACTCACTCACTCACTCACTCACTCACTCACCCACTCACTAACTGATTGACTCACTGACTGACTGTTTGACTGACTGCCCACTTATCTACCTACGTACTTGCCTATTCACTTACCTCCCTGTGCAATTGTGCGCTCCCTTGTCGCAGTGGGAGAGAGATGTGTGTGTGTGTTTATGCGTTGAATGGGAAATACGTTGGGTTGTGGGTCATTACTAATGGACGTTTAGTGTGAGTGTGGGTGTCTCGAGTGGGATGCGTGGCGATGCTATTCGATCACTGCTTCAATGGTGCAGCGATTTGATGTGGTGAGTTTGGCAAGTAGTTGAAGTGGAGATGGTTTATTGGTTTGTTGCCGTGAGGTGTCTCTCGTGGAGTTCCGATTGTTGAGGATGTCGCTTGGTGGGTTGGATTGTGTAGCGGTGACGGAGGAAGCCTTCGCGTGGTGGAGAGTGTTACTACACGTGCTATCCTAGTCATAGCTACGTACACTGACTCCGCTCGTCATGTCTAATTTAATGGCAATGAATGAACAGTGAATGTGAGCAAGCTGTTATGTTGAACACAACGCTACGTGGTTATACAAATGCACGGTGCAAGTCTCCCTCATGCCAGCCTACTCAGACAGGAATGCATTTATGTGTAGTCGGTGAGTCAGGATGTGGTGGTTTGTTGCAGTGATAATACTGAAAGCAAATTGTTAGGTGGAAGAACCGGTGAATGTGCAGGTGCAAGGTCACCAGCAGGTCCTTGATACTTTAGTTTGAGTTCTAGTGTAAATCTAAGTCTGAGGCCGGGTGTGATTTGGTGATTTTCGCAGAATACGCTTGCAGTTAACGATTGACCTAGGTGTTTAAGTTATGATTGGTGCGTTCAAATTCCGCCAAGACGTGGCCCTAGCCAATCAGGAGGTGGTGAGCTGAGCACGACTCGGAAATATTCGCTAAATAATCTCGAAAATGGAAGTGTCGGGCAAATAAGAAAAAGTCACCTAAGACTGTTGCAGACACCTTTTGCGTGTTCGCATGATTAGTGCAGGTTTACATTATTCCTTCACGTTTTTTTCACACTTAAAATGCTTACCAGAAGTACTTGGTCATTTTGTATGCCAGTAATTTAGTTGATTGGCTTCTCTCCTGCATTTGCAACCAACATGAGGACTGCAAGAGAGAGCGCTAACTGCTGGCCTACAGGAGATTTGGAATAGCATCAGTACGTCTATGGTCGTTGGCAGAGAATAGACGTAAAATTTGCTGACTGACGTGGCCGCAGAGGTCGATGGAGTGAAAACTGTCTGCTAAGCTACAGTGATTAGGTAATGACAACAAAATAGATGTGTAGAGGTGATTCAGACGACTGGAAAAGGGCATTAATGTGATCAGAGTTTATTTTGAACTCCTCGTTTGATAAATTTTCCGTCACTATCTCAAGGACTGTAATTTGTTGGCTTTCTGGTGGGGTTGTACTACCAACGATTTGTGGCCCATCACCTTTCACCACGTATTAATTTGACGGACAGTTGTTTGATGAACAGTATTTCTATCTGAGTTTAGAGCTGCCGAGCCAAATAGAGTTGTAATACTTTGGTTGTTTATTCACCTCGCAGTGTGCGCATAGAGCCCTCGGGTATCCTAGCGGTAGTACCATTCTCGAGTGGGCTGGCCCCAACCCCTACTGTCTGGTGAATGTATACAGTCCGCCCAAATGAACTAAAATGCTGATAAATAAAAGTTGAGCTGTTTTAAAAAGCAAATATCGTGGTTTGTACTGTGACGGAAAAGTGTATGCACTGCAGACAGGATAATGTGCGATGGACTTGAGCAGAAGGTTCACAAACAGCCTCCGTCATGGGCTACTACCACATTTCCATGATCTGCAAGAAATTCAATAAGACCTAAAGTAACACTAATCGTGGTCGTATACTATCTGAAATTTTCATCACGTAGCTATCCACCGTACATATGCAGGTTTATCAAGTGAACTTGCGATGCCTCCCCTACTTCGCCATTAGGTGGACAAAACCCAAATAGATTTGGCCAGGCAGCACTAAAGTAAGGACATGGTGGCGGAGAAAAATGAACTTGAAACTGTATCTAAAATTAGCTATGCCAAGCTCCTTTTGTTATACCAGTTTGGTTCCACAATAAGGTTTCCATAGAGGACCTACTTCCAGTTCCATTAAAGTTGTTAACAGAGATAAGTGACGTTGAGGTAAGTTATCTTCTTGATTGCTCGAAAATTTAAAAATTAGGTAGATTGACTCGTAGGAGTTTATTTTGTCACCCATTGCGTTGTTATGCCTGAGGTGGAAAGTCGACCAAGTAGAGAACAGTAAGGAACTTTCCAAAGAGAAGGGGTGTAGCATCGCGAGACTCCCTTGAAGGCAAAAGAGGGCAAAATACAAGAGCAGAATGCATATATATTCAGCAAACAGAGGGATTGGGGCTACTGGCTTGGCCCGGAAGCCAGCCATCCCGGCTAGGACAACATAGCCGCCCAAGTAACCGAAACCGGCAGTCAGAACAAGCAAAGTATTACAAGAGGGGCTATGCACCACTTTAAGCTTGGTTTGACCTTAGATCATGGCATCGGTCTCAAAGAGATTCCGCCGATGGGCCTCCTTCAGGGCATGCCATTTGCTCAATCACTACCGGACGTCCGTAATACATCGCAAACCTCAGAGTTATGTTTTCTTCCTTATTCAGTACAGTGTCAGGAAGCTAAGGTTTGCCAAGTTTTACGAAAAAAAAGAGTCACACAATTTTATTTTAACAACAGCACACGATTTTATCACCTTGAAATTTCAAATTTATCTTGAAAAATTACATCGAGGTACTTCCTTTACTTGCTTTGTTCTGTTTTATTCAAATTATACCCCTTCCGATTCGGGCACATTACTCCACAGCGTAATGCATAATCTGACATTACTTTAGAATTAAGGAAAATGTTATTGAAATGTGACACATGCCCCGAAGCTTACAGCAAAGGAAAGTGGCTAACTTGCCTCAGATAGTCAGCAACTTAAAAGTGCTAATAGAAATTCGTCATTAGTGTTTTATATTTATTTTGCTTTTTTGCATGTAAGTTTAATCACTGCCATGGTTTTAAGCATTGACACTGTCCGCACCCTTATAAAATTAACCCATAGCCCAATCACTTTTGAGTTAGCGGCTGTGGTAGGTGGTCATTACTTCGTTGGGTCATCATAATGCCTACAAATTATTTTACATTTTTTCCGATCTTTTTAGAACTAGTTCTTTATGGTTAGGCGCTAAAACAATGGACGACGATCTCTGTCAGGGCACAGTTGATCCTCGGCGGGTTTGGCTGGCCAACCTCCCATCCAAGTCAACAGAGTTTGCTGTCTTACAGCTGGTTCGGCCGTTTGGCAAAATTTTGGATTTTAATTTCCCTGTCCATCAATCCGGAGGTCCCTTGCAGGGTTCCACACTTGGTTACTGCTTCGTCACATTTGCCGCGGAAGAATGCGCTCTCAAGGCGATGGAAAGGTTTGGCTTACTTCAATTACCATTTCAACATCCCTTATTAGAGAATTTCGTCAACAAATCTGCTTTAGCTGCTGTGTTAACAAGATGTTTTAGTGGTGGCTTTGTACCCATGCACCATCATCTCATGTTTATTTTAAATAATCTAATACTTCTGTCCGTATATGACGCGTTTTGTGTTCCATTTCGATAAGACCGTTAGTTTGCAGTGGTACTTTTTTTCTTGGGCTCTATTTGATGCAAAATCTGCCGATGTTAATTGTTCTAGCACTACAGTTCTGTTTTCCCTTATCTGTTGCGATATTTTCACTAGTTTTTCCCTCGTTCGCACGCGTTTTACATTGCAGCAGTTGCTGTTGATCTTAGACTCCTTAATGACGTTTCGTGAAATTCCGTTACCTCGAGGTAGCGTCAGACACCTACTTAAATAACGATGATGAGTTAATGTTTTCGGTGGAATTCGATGGGAAGGAATTTTATCCACAGATCATATGATTCGGGATTTAGCTGCCTCCACCCTTGCGCGTTGTAGTGCCACCGGTTTACCGTTCCAGTGAGTTCCAATCAATGATCAGAAAAGCAGACTACAACGCCTCTAATTAAGTGAAATTTTATCCTTTCGAGACAGAAAGCGGAGGTTTTGCTGTGTCTTTTAGTGCTCTCTCCACTTCACCGGAGTTTGGTTCTGGGATGTGATTTAGCTCATAGCTAAAAGGATTTTACTTTTCAGGGCGTAATGACGGGAGCAGTACCGTCTTCCAGTTACTATTCCCTTGAAATCTAATTAGAGGCCGAAGCTCTAACTGAGGCCGCGACGAATTGGACCAAATATCACTGATTGTTGGATTCGGAAACCCAGTCAAGTCCTGTGATATCAGCTTCGTCCTATTAGGTCTAGCAGAAAGTTATTTTGGGTATTAACGCGCTGAAGTCTACCCAGACTTCAAAGTATAGGGTTGGACCACTAGACATAAGAGGAGCTTTCAGGCCTGTTAGCTCTTGTTTGGTGACGGCCTTTACAGTCTGAATGGGCGGCTTTTCTGTGGCTCCGTGCTGTCAGCACAACGTGCGCGACCAACGCGAGAGGCATTGGCACAGTGGCGGGAGGCGCGCAAGGAGGCACAACGAGCGCGCATTGAAGCAGATCGGCAGCGACGCGAGGAGGAACTCGCTCAAAGGCTCACTGAAACGTCCTCCACTCTTCTCACTACCCCCGCTTCTTTTGCTGATGGTGACGACGAATATCGGTAAGTAGTGTCTCCCCCTCCCTTAAAGTGAGCTGTCACTCTCTCTCAAAGTTGGATTTTGGTTTGAATCGGACCAATTTATTCCTTTTCCGTACTATCTAAAATAGAATTGACATTTGACTAGTGTGTACAATGGAATGCCTTGGAGATATGATTAACTCCGTTTCCTACTCTTTGATTAGAAAAAAAATCTAATCACCTATTCACCGACCAACTCCTGTTGATCCGGGAATGCAGCGCTCTTTGTGCTCACAAAACTTGTTTTCAAATGAGAGCCAGGAAATAGTTTTTTACTTATGAGCCCTTATGATTTATGGTTTAGCACCCATGTTGCCCTAGTACCCCTTAAGTAAAGTACACTTTTCATACTGGATGGCTTTGTCTGCAAATCTCACTTTTTCATAGTTGCTAACACTGAACTCCACCATTGTTTTCCCTCCTGTTTTACTCACGATACCTATTGTGCTTCTGTTGCCAATAATTTGTGCATCGTCTTTGTTGCTGTTGGACCAATCTATTGCCATTCTACGACTGGAGCATGAATATTTGTTGGTTTCGGAGGTTGACTTGAGATTTAAACGGTGTTATCTAGCCCAGTTCCAACTCGTAACCATTGGTTATGGTGATTTACTGGAGGGAAGCTTTTAAATGTTTTTGAACAACAGGAAGCTAAGTTTTGTCCCGCCTAGTTATTTGTTTCCACTGTCTATAAGTATTAGCTCAGTTCGGTTAGATTTTGTGATTAGAAGATAACGTTTTTCAAGAGAAGGGAATTACATCAGCCTTTTGGCACTCAGTGAGGAGCAGTTTTGCTGGAGAGTCTGCTAATACCCGTAGGCTCGCCATCTCACACCGTGACTATGACGATCAACCTTGAAACGTCTGCACCAATGATTGAGGCGTCTCACTGTTTGACTTGCAAGACTCCTATCACTGTTGTGCTAGAGATGTTTTTAGGTGGGAAGAGGCAGCTGAGAGTTTTGTCTGTACGTCTTGACCATGAGGAAACTTCACCACCCACCATACACCACACATTGCGACATGCAGTGTATGAGCTATTGTTGTTGCTTGCTACCTTGGGTAACGAAAAGTCTGCACCGCCTCAACCGTGGAAGTCTTTTATTACTACCTCACCACTGAGCAGCAAAATTCATCATCTTGTTTTTTCCCTTCTTCCTCTTTCGTACTGACCGCGGTCCCATATCTCGACGCAGTCTGGAGGTAGACGCAGGTCGACCACCTCTGTTCCCGACCTCTATGGGAAGTTAGGGCTAGTTTCTGCCAAATCGACTGCTCAGCCGTCTTCTCCTCCAAGTAAGCTCTTTCTTTTTATGCGTGTATAACGAATTTCTGGGTGATGAAAGGAGACAGATAAATTTGGAATGACCGGCGGATCCAATGTGAGTGCTGTGGGTCAAGGATGCATAAGTGAATGCATCAAAAGAGGAATGGATTGAGTGATGGGTGGTGACAACTCAACCAGCAACATTGAAAGACCTAGCACCCCATTATTTGACTTTGATAGAAGTAAACTACGCTCAGAATAGGCAGGCAATCCGACGCATTGAGGCAGCACTGCGCAGCACCTCACAGATCGCAGTGCAGCCGGCAACCTTGAGAACGGAGGAGGAAAGGCGTCGACAACAGCCGCATCCTCTCGTGGCAGCCCTGCTAGCAGGGAGCAAACGACAGCCGACGGGGGGAGAGAGACGCCCCTGGAGTCGACGTGGAGGTGCCGGAACGCATCGCTACAATCCCTACTCGCGTTCCTGACCGTACGCCAAATGTGCTTTTTGCATTTCAACACCTTCCTTTCATCAAATGGATTGAATGCTCCGCATAGTGCTCACTTAAAAAACTCCCTACCATATTGTGTAGTTATCAGTCCACCTGTTCGGGAGCCACCAAGTGGTCAACCCTAGCCCATAGCCCGATGTAGTTCTTTCCTCCCTACGACCAATCTCAAAAACAAGTCGGACACAATGCAACTGTGGCAGTTGTTGATTCTAGTATTCTGTGTGTATCTGGTTTGGTTTTTCCTATAAAAGACAGGGCAGTAAAGAGATGAGGAGTGAGGGAAAGAGGCAAAGAGAAGACGCAGTTGAAGAAGAGGCACAAAATGAGACGTATTTTCGTTCACGTTCAAGTTGAAGGGCACGGGCGATGATGTTGTGGTATCAGTAGTATTAGTGATGACCTCTTCATTACTATGTACAAGAGTAGAAGCGGACAGAGTAGAATAAACCACTTCATGTCCAACACAGCGAGATAATACCAGACTGATCAGGACGAGGCAAGTCGACACGGAAGACATCACGAAGTTGTGCGCGCCGACAGCTTGCTGATCACTCGAATCAACGACTTGTTCTCGTCTGCCATGCGCGCATTTTCCTGACGCAGCCGATCTATTTCCTGTTGACAAAAAAAACCAAAAGTGGTGAAAGCCATCTCTCCTTATGCGCGGGGGCTTTCAACACTTAAAAATTGGAACAACACACGAACACTAGGTGACACACGAAAGAAAACGCATATGTGCATGCATGCAAGCAAGCTAGCAAGGTAGTGAACAAGCAGAATAGAGAAAGAGCGAGAAGTGGGAAGATTGAGAAGAGAAGGGAAGGGGCAAGGGGAGAGGAGACATGCACACCTTAGCTTGGTCTTCAAAGAAATCCACGGAACGTCGTTGAAGCTGCAAAGCAAATAAGGCACAACACATTCAACGCTGAGGTTAAGCACAGTGTAGCATGGAGTCGTTGCCTTTGTTTAAACTGCATTTTCGCGGAACGAACACTCATCTGTCAAGGGTGGAAATGTGTATGTTTGGATTTCTGTAGGCCAAATCACTGTGAAATCACTGTGGTGAATTTAATAATGAAAGACGCTGGCTCAGACGTTTTTGTTGTCCACTCGGCAAACTCGCATGAGCAAGCCGGTAATGAGGCTGGCGTGTGTACGCACGTCTGACGGCAGAATGCTGGAGATATGGAGTAGTCT
The DNA here is from genome assembly GCA_001923025.3 of Taenia multiceps. Classification (NCBI taxonomy): domain Eukaryota; kingdom Metazoa; phylum Platyhelminthes; class Cestoda; order Cyclophyllidea; family Taeniidae; genus Taenia; species Taenia multiceps. Next base: position 5,618,461 of record CM010315.2, on the reverse strand, counting down.
CACCATGTGCTTTGATTGTTTAGAAGAAGGCTTCTGGAAAATAGGAATGAGAGCATCTTCTGGGGTTGTAGACACTATCACCACATTCGATGCGAATGACTGACCTGCCGGATGTTGACTGTCCAAATCATTGCATTTAGGAGGTACCACACAACACCTCGAAAAGAAGACTGTCGAAGCGGTAGAAATGATGGTGACATTCCCATCACCTTAACCAAACTAGCTTCGGATGTACCGAAGTCGTTAATTTCCGAGAGCACTGATTTAATTGGGTGTCTCACCTTGACAACCTTCAATGGTGCTATCAAAGAATGTACTTCCCTTTGTTGGATAACCAATTAAGTTGTATTTCGAAGGGCATGCATTAGCTGTAACTCGAGCAACAACGTGAGGCACACAACACCAAGCCAATGGGGGGTGACTCAAACACGCACATACAAACGTGAACATACCGCAGCGGGGGAGGTGTCGGTGCTGGACGCCGAGCTACCGTGCCTGTTTGCAGTAAAGGCGGCGGAGGAGATGGAGTTGGAGACATGAAGACGGGCGAGTTCGCTACGCAGTGCGGCCACTTCACGACTGAGCTGCTCAAGGGTGCGCTTTAGTCGCTCCTTCTCGCTTCGCTCCTCTTCATACAGAAGGCGGTAGTCCAGGTTCTACAAAGCACACACAACACGCTGTTGGTCAGCATTTCATCGAAACAGATGCCAACTGTTCGCCTGCCTGGGTCTGTCGTTTACATTGCATGCTGAGAGTGTGTAGGTGCTTATGACACTCATTAGTAGTCTCCGGGCCCGGAAGCAACAAGTTTTGAAACATTGTCACACGAAATAGCTGAATAGGATGGGATGTCACATCAACCGAGAAGACAGTGCAGTTTTTACAAACATACAGTTGAAATATCAAAAGCGATAATCAGCTAATTGATAAAAGGAGCTACCTCGCGCCAGTTGTACCGTTGGTCGCTTAGCTTGCCAACAGAGGAGTTGGAGGCGGAGGAGGGGGATGGGGAGAACTGAGATGTCGCCGGCGAGATACGCCTGTCCCCACCCCCACCGTTACTTACGGTGTCATTGATGGTGGTCGTTGGGGTGGTATTTAAAATTGTCGAGCGAAGGACACGCGTTGTTGGCTTGATAAAAGCGAGAAGAGGTGCGATTTTTTTTTCACCAAACTAGCCCATATGCTCTAAAATTTTTGATAGGATTGGCTTTTTTTGGGTGACTACTCACGCGTGGAATGGGATCAGCGATCGTAGTAGTGGTGGCGGTGGTAGTAGTGGCAGCAACGGTAGCAGTATTAGCGGAGGCATTCTGCTCCACTTGTTTTGCTGCTGCCAACACATCATTTGTGTTCAATCGGCCCGTGGGAACTCTATCCCGAGTTGCACGACGTGCTCGTGTATGCGTGATTATTGATGAGGGTGCAACGTCCGCGGCTATAAAGGAACAATAACCGGCAATCACAACAGGTCTTTGGAACCAATAAAGGTAGGTCTCCAGGGCGTTTACCCGGCGCACTTGTGCTCGTGGAAGAGGACTGAGTAGGGGTGATCGTCGCCTTGGAGACGTGTGTGGTAGCGCTGAATGGGGTCGGTTTCTGTTCCACCTCGTCAAGGTCCGAGCAGGCAGGCAACTTCCGTGGAGACTGCAAAGAAAAACAGGTGTCAGTTCGTTTCTACTTACTCAGGCAAAGTAGAACCGAATTTAGGGTTTGTGACTGGGATTTTTTGCAATAGCGTGCCTACCAGACATCGAACAGCACTTCGAAGAGAAATTGATAATGGAGGCCCACGCGGTGGGCTCACGCAGCTCTCAGTGTCTTCGCAGGCGATCTGAAAGAAGTCGTGTGAACTAATTTGAACTCTACTACATGCATACACACACACACACGCCTATGCGTCAATTGTGGTGTAGGACATTCCGAGGAGAGGAGAAGATCTCGTGCTAGTTGGAACTACAACTCACCTCAGCCGCGTCTCCAGTTGTATCACTCTCCAGGGAACTCTGGATTCATACAAAGCGCTTCTGGGTTAGGGATGCCAGTGAAAACGCACAGAAATAGCAAATTGAGAAGCATCCACTACAAGTGGGCGAACCGATCAAACCACAGGAGAGCAAGCACGAGAAAGCAATCTACGCACAGACATCTCAAAAGACACATGGGTGATTCAATCTGCGGATAAAAAACTTCAAGAAGCTGACGACTTATCAATGACTGAATCGGGTTGGGATGTTATCGTTTTGGGAAAAACGAATGGCAAAGGTAGAGAGGGTGGGAAGGGGAGCGACAAGAATAAGAAACATCTCACCGGTTGAGAAAGGTGACCCAGTGTGACCTTCGAGGCAAAGGATTGCGGTGGTGATTTTGGTGGTTGTTGCGGTGGCTGTAGTTGTGTTGATGCATTCTACGAGTGGAAAGTCATAGGAAGAGAAGGAATATTCAACACAAAAGCTGATGTACAGCCTCACACACGCACACATGCCACAGCAGGAGTCAGAAAGCTTTCTGTCTGCAGGTGAGTGAACACCTTAGCCAAATTGATGTGAGGTGAAATGAGTGCGCTATTTGTCATCGCATTCACAGAAAAAAAAGGTGTATGGGATGATGAAAACGCACGCCTTGTAGTTTTTTTTCATTATCAGGGGTAAAAAGAGAAACAAAAAAAAGAAGATGGCCAGTCTGCAGGGCAGGAGGGAATGTGTACTGCTGCTATGACTACCGCCATTAAACTGGCATGCGGATGGATGAGTGATGCTAGTACCCCGTACGCAAAAAAAAAAGAAAAACTAAACGCATAACAGACAGCTCGCCTGCTTCATTTTCAGTGCTTACACCATCTTTGATGGCATTCCACACTAAGTAAACAGACGATCATGCAAATAGAGGTAGGGAGAGAGAGAGAGAGAGAGAGAGATGGGGTAGGGAAGGGAGAAGCTGCTACAGCACTTACCGGCAAGGTGGAGGATGACGTGGATGGGCTGGCTATGGCTTTGTCATTTGGCTGAAGCACACACACATACACACATACACAGACACACGTGAATGCAAATTCACACACTCAATGACACAAAGCAATGTGGTTGAATGTGAATTCAAGTTCCAAATCGTCTTCCCAGGATGCAATCCATTCTTTAATTGGATGCTTGGAAGATGCCGAAAATTGGGTTCAAGACTACTTGGTGAACCAATAAAATAACTGAAATTTCAAAATTTCGACTGCAGGAGGCTCAAAATTGAGCGCTCACCGAATCTTAACTTCCAGTCTTTAAAAAGAAAGTCACACCGTAATGAGATGATGGCAAAAATTCGTCCAAGGCTTGAAACGGCTAAATTAGCCAATCAGATGCCATCTGGTTGTCAACAGGTCACATCAATAAAAAATTCAAAATGGTCGTTACTAGGAGCACGAGGTGTTAATGCGGAGTGGTCGAGTTGAACAAGGAAACGAAACGCCAAGAGGCAGCACAGTAAAAAGCTTAGTGAGACAAAACGTGATCACCCTAGCGAACGCCAAGTGACTTAATTTGATCTGGGAGTACTAGAAAGGACTTCAGAAGTATTCCAAAAGCACATGACCGACAACACAAGTTTGGAGATGATTGTAAGATTCCTCGAAATCTCTCCGAGAGGAGGGGAGATTAGTGGGACAATGCCTGGGTAAAATAGGCACTCAAATTCGGAAACAGAGCAGAATTACCAACAATAAGTCCAAGTGGAAAATGATTTAGCAGGGGAGAACTGAGCGGCCACACTAAAATGGACCAAAATATGTCGCGCAAAAGAAAGTTTTGACGTGGATAAAACCAAAAAACTTTTTAAAAATAATACTGAGATGTTAAAAGTTGCACTTTCAACTCTCAAGGCCACTTGGAGTGATGGCCGCGGCTTTTGGGGTGTTGACGGTACGTTCTACGAACTAAAAGTTCAAATTTCGGTCACGAAGTGGAATTTTAGAGGGGCACGTGAAGAGAGCTGTCAAACAGTTAATTATAGAATAGGGTCAAAGCGTGGAATCATGTCAAACATCACAAGTACGGGACACTAATTGGAATATTTAGATTGAGGTTTTTAATTCTATTATACGATACAGGAAGCACCTTCCGCCAACGCTCATTGGGAGACCCTACAGCACCTTTTGGTTGGTAAGGATCAACTACTACTTATTAAGCAGACTGCTTTACCCAAATGAAGGTAACCCACTATAGAATTCGAGAGAATGGTTATCTACAGGAGGTGATTCAAGTATTCAATGAAGACAATGCTATGGTGCATTAAGTACCACACGTGCCCCAGTGGAAGTGCTAACAGGTGATCTAAATGCTGTGCACCAGTCGCCCAGTCCAACTTGTCCCCTCAATCAAGACGACAACCAACATTAGTAGCGTGGACATGGCATAGAACAATGTGGAACGTGCGATCGCCTCTCAACTAAGGCCTACAATTAAAACCCCCAACTACCTTCTACATACAAACACCTTCTGGCACCATGGTGATGGGAAAGACACCTCAATCATTCGTGAAACCATTTCAAAGACGACTGTCATCGCCATCATCGCGGCGAGGGTTGACTATCCCACCAGTCATGATTTCCAATGCACAGCACAACAATCACTTCCGTGAACACACATCCAAAGTCTGGAACGCCAGTAGCCCACCCCGAAATAGAACAAGGCATGAATCCTGCCATGGGAAACGCTGAACGCAACAATGTCACTCGTGAACATTTTCAGCCTTGCCAGGTGCCAAGATGAAGTGGAAACAATGGAGGTAGGGATGAATTAGAAAATTATGTCGAAAAATTAAAGGAAGCTTCTACTTGCAAGAACCATTTCTTCTTCGCCAATGTTACCTGCACTCTCATTTCCATCCAATTTTTCCCCACAAAAATGCTTTTGGGCACGTGTTGAAGTCGTTAGTGCACCTGAACCAGTGAAGCGGCTTATTAGCACGGAAGGAGGGAAGGCCTAATGAAGTGCAGTGCTGTAACTTTCCTGTCAATCAGAATGAGGGGAGCAAGGAGGGAGTAATAAGAAACAGTGGCGTGGAGAAAACAATGTAATTAGAGCACATCCCTGTGGGTAACCTGCACCGCTGCCAATCACAAAAGCACACCAAAACATAAATGACAGTTGGTCAGGCAATCGATAGGTCGAACAAGTGGGGCTTAATTTCAACTGCCAAATGACATTGTCCATCAGAAAAGATAGATGGAGGGGAGGGGGGAAGGAAAATGAAGCAGGAAACAAGGGTGCAGGCGATGGGCACATTCAACAAACAATGGAGGCGATGGAGACTGATACGAGCAAGCGCTTGAGCTGAACAGAAACAAAAAAGTGGAGTACCGGGGTGCTGTGACCAGAAGATACGTCGGGATTCCCCGTTGTCCCTCCCCCACCTCTGCTTATCTATCAACCTATTTACTACATGGATCTTCTACAACTCCACCCGCCCATGTGCTGGTGAATACTAAGGCTCAGCACCTCTGGTTTGGCTGAGAGAGTCTGCCCAAGCAGATGACTTGGACTATCCTGATCACACAGGATGCGAGGCAAGTAAGTTTCCCTTCTGACATGTGACTGATGATCGTGATCACACACCAGTCAAATGTCACATAGGTGATGGACTTTAGCTGACGCCAATGCGGCAGGTCAAGTTGGTGAGCTGAAAGCAGTAGTAGTGGTGACGTCGGTAGCAGAAGGACTTGGCACGTCGAACCATTTGACTCGAATCAGCAATGACAACAAGAAAGGTTAATTGTCTGCTTCACTACGGTAAACGGATTATTTATTGTGAAAGCGTCTAAGACATTCAACCCCGACTGGTAGGGAGTAGCAATAGCCGGATCGCCTAGATTAAAAGTGGGCACTTAGAGACAGGGAAAGTCACTTTACATTGGCGTTTCAAGCTGATGTCTTCAAAGTGGTGACAGGAAGAGTAAAATGTTGCACACAGTTATCTACTCAAAGACAATCGAGCGTTTCATAGTCAGTCAAACTAACGACCATCTGTGTACGACACCATGGACATGGAATGAAACGACCGTAACCTTCCGCTCCTGCCCCCAACACACACCTGTCCCGTGGATATAGCATCGCCGCACAGAGGAGCGGAGTGGGGGAATGGTGGAATGAAAAAGTTGTGGCTCTTACCTGAACTGGCGTGGGTGAGACAACAGCAGCTACAGCAGCGGCAGGAGTAGAGGGGGTTGGAGTGGAAGCACCAGCAACACTGAGACGTTTGGCCTCTTCAAGAACGTCGTTGGCAATGCCCTGTGTAGAACGACGAGTGGAGCGCACTAGACGTGCCTTGCTACTCCTCTGAGCCTCCGTCTCTTCCGACCGAGCAGGTGCTAGCACCGCCGAGATCCTACCAAGGACAAAGTGGCCAATAATAGAGGTGAACAGTGCAGTCGTCGCGATGCAAGGAGCAAATTGACATTCAAAGGCATTATTGTAGCAGAGACTGGCGAGAGTTTGATTTGGAATTGAAGGACCTGTTAGGAGAGGCGACAAACAAACTCGCCGGTTGAGGAGACTACAACAGAAGCTCTAAAAGGAGCGACCAATGGCTTAGCCGCAAACAGTGTGTGCCTGATTGATGAGGCGCCCCGGAAAATTCGGACATCAATTCTACTCTACATAATTCCTCCAAGAAATTGAAAACAAACCATTTTGCCTATTTACAAGAGCACCACACCTGGGAAGGGGATAGTCTTTTCTTAAACAAAGTGACTTGGGGCCCAAACTCACGCAGAGGCACTGATTCTTCCCCAGGTTAAAAAAAAAAGCATCAGGCAATGCTTTGTTGTTCGTTGTCGCCATAGAAATTTCGGATCAGTTAAGTAGGGAAATCAATTGGAGTCGTGATGTGGTGCAAGGGGTAGTCAATAGGTGTCTCAGCTGTATTAACCCAAACAGAGGGTGGAAAAAGCAATGCGATTCAGTTGCAAATAAAAGCAATTTGTGCGTAATGGACAGAGGAAAGTACGAAAGCGTTAAAATTAGAAGAGCGTGGGAAGGGGATCACCCTCTAACCATGCGTTAATGCTATCACTCAGGCTGAAACGGTTTCATGGAACAGGAAATGTCCGATTTCCAATTACGCAAAGGTATAATTCTTCTAACAGAGCAGTCGCGCAACCAAACTGCTGTCATCGGCTCCCTGTTACCAAAAGGTCATATAAACCATTCGAATTTGCAAACAACATCCCATACTTAATGTGACAAATCAAATATTAGCAGCAACAGTACGATCTCCCTTTCTTAAAGACAATTAGCCGGGGTTAGAGAGCGGCATGTGTGGGCCTACCGTCTGATAGTTGTGTTGTCCTTCCTACCGTGACGTGAGCTGGCGATGGATATGTGAAAAAGACAACGTGGAATCAAAAGGTCACAATGCACAAAGGGGGACGTGGCGGAGAACTCACCTTCGACTGGGTATACTGGTTATGTCCAAGGTCGCCATGGTCTCTAGCGCCTGGCTGTTCTGATTTGTCGATTGCTGAAAGAGGAAGAAGAAGAAGAACGATATGTTCCTGGACTCGTGAATATTTTTGCTTAAACTATCCAATTAAAATGTTAATCGTATGCAAGATGTAAAATCTTGGGTCGCCGAAATTCACTAACAGACATGGGAGGAGGTAGCCACGGTGAGACAAGGATAATTTATTCATTTTAGTGCCATCCTACAGCGAATATGCCCCAAGATCAGAGAAGCGCGTAATGTAGTCAAGTCCTTTTAAGTACTGCATTCCAAAATCGGCATCACAAATGTGACTTCTTTACAACCACCCTTGCGTCTGTTTCAAACAACACAATGCGCGCAAATTTAGGTGCATAGATTAACAGAAAAGTTGTTTTCTTTTCCAAAAATGAGTTTTTCTTTAGAATGGCACACAAGTCAGCTTGGAACATCAACAAACGAGGCATTCAAGTAGCGAATTAGCGCCAAATGGTGGTCTTAGTGAGGGAGCAACAAGCGACTCCATTCGCTAATTTATGAAACATTAAGGTTCCTAGATGGAAATTACTTATTCCTTGATACTTAGTGTCCTGAGAAGTAGCAAAACTACATCCGCTCAATACCATGAAATGAATTTAGCTTCCCACGTCCAAAGCTCTAAACAATCCTAGGAAAGGCTATCGTACAATCAAGGACGAATGGACTAGTGATTCTGCAACTAAAAAAACTAAGACTTTAAGGCTTTACACTGAAGCAAGTGTTTAATTCTACATCTAGATCTTCGTATACGTTTATTTTACGAAAAAATGAAAGAATTGAATTACCAGAGTCTTTACAGAAGAGGCACCTGCGACATCAGGAGCTTGTGGCTGCGGTGGTGTCGCCAACTTTTCACTGTCTTTTTCCACCTCTTTCGTTGGTGCTTTCGGCCGCTCCTCAACCTTCGCCCTCCCTTCTTCTAAAAGGACCATGTGAATGAATGATTATGAAGGACCGTCGGTAAACCGCCCAACACAGGGGATCCCACTGGAATTCGAGTTATTGATTGTTGGTGAACCACGTGGACTGCTGAATGGTGAGTGGAAGGTGCCTCGGGCCACGCACAATTCATACACTACTTGCAAGACTTACAAGCTCTCCATGCTTAAGCATAAAATAATTTAAATTAGCTCAGCAATAACCAATTCACTATGCTTAATTGTCCTTTCTACAAGTGTAGAAGAAGGTACACTTCAATAATTTAAGATGCTGCATGTTGGCAGTTAAAAAGCATGTAGGAAGGAAAGGAGAAAGGAAGTTTGATGCACCAAAGCTCCGCGAGCAGACTTTCGGTTTATCTATAAATCTGTGTATCCACACTGGTGTGATGATGTTACGGCTTCAAAGGAATTTAAACACCTCTACCCCTGGTTTGATGGGAGGTAATAAACGGGGAATAATAAAAAAAAACTATCTGGCGGAGAGGGACAAATCCGCAGAAATTCTCAAAAAAGAGCCACCGAAATGGCATTGAGGATGGAACGAACTATGATCGTGCTGGAATAGATACAATACTCACTTCCAACCCTTGCATACCGTGGCTAAAAAGCCACATGCCTTAATAAACCGTCAGGATTGACTAAAACAGCAGAAAACTGGTAAAATAATGCAAAAAAGAATCTGGTGGACACATGAAAAACGCTTTGGCTAGTGTCAAGTGACCCACTGGAGATGCCATCACGCTGACCTGACAAATTGGCAGGCTACATCGCCCTCACTTACCCTTTACAGATGGCGCTACCGTTGGTGGCGATGGCGAGGGAGAAGGTGGCTTCACCGCCTCCTCCTTCTCCAACAGGTGTTCCCTCGCTTTCTTTTCTTCCTCCTCCTTTTCGAGCTTCATTGCAACCTCATCCTTCTGCACTTTCGGTAGTACTGCCTTCTGTTCTTCTTCTTCCTCCTCCTCCTCTTCGCCTTCTTCCTCCTCCTTTTCTTCGTTATCTTGAGTGGTTTTTGGGACCTTTGGAGCAGCCAGTTTGACGTTGTCTTCAGCTTTATTTTTCTCCCCCTCCTCTTCCTCCATCTTCATTGATTTTGAAACCTCCTTTTCCTCATCTTCAGCTCTAGAACAGGAGGTGATTATTAGGTAAGTGGAGGACACGCTAAACGAAGTCTCAACCCATCATACTCCTAAAACCTCAGAAATAGAACAAACCCTCGAGTGATTGCGGAAATTACTTCAACACTTAAGATCAAAATACTTTCTTCCCTTCTAATTTCTGCCACATAGCAGTTTGTCCGGGCAACGATTGGGAACAAAGAAAAATTCACCTTCCTTTTTGCACTAGTTAGCTTTACTGGACACATGTGGTGTGAAAGTTATGCCCCCACTTCAAACGCAAATGCCCTTTTCGTTGCTATATTTGGGTAGGTTACAGAAGTATCCTCAAGGTTCTGGACTTCTTCAAGTACAACAACAAATTATGATTGCATTCTTAGTGGTGGCTTGCTGTGTGGAGCCAGCGAGTTGGCCAGGGAATCGTCCTCTCCTTAATCATTATCGAAGGGAAGAAGGAGCTGGAAAATTTTGCTATAGACGCCACACAATCACCATTTCCACAACCCGTATGCAAGATAACTGAATCATTGAAAACCTAGAAGATAAGAACTGACCCGGCGCTATGGTGATAAATTTAGTGATTGCCAGGGGTTCAACGGTTAATGCTCATGAGTTAATGGACATGTAGGCATTTCCTACAAATGTCAAAATGTTACAGCACAAAACGAAGAAGTGGTAGAAAATTATTCATCTTCTGTCATTATCATATGGAATACATCCCTCACATAACTCTGATTAGAGCATGCCTTACTGTTGTGAACTTTCACGAAAGGACGCCCCAATACTACAACTTCAAGAACCAAACTAGGAAGAAATATTAGCAGAGAATCGTCTTAAGGTAATACGGTCTTGATCAACCGATAATAAACCATTTATAAATCGAATTTCGACACAAATAGAGTTTCTTGCAAATACACAGTCTAGACTGGACGCTTCAAGCCTATCGAATCGCAATCGAGCCTGTGATCAAAATCGGCTCTTTAACTTAAAGTGCGGTAGAGCGCTAACCGCCACAAGCACTGAATAAATGCCTCCTCTGATCAGACAAAAGTGAATAAAGAAGGGTGTGCATACTTTCGCCGAGTCGCAACAGTAGGCGGAGTAACCACTGGTTTCTCCTCCTCCACTGCTGCTGCTGCCGTGCGCTGGCGTTCCTATGGGTGAATGAAGAAGAATAGGGACAGGTGGAACTGACAGTATAAAGACGAAACCGAATAAGAGGACAATAAACTCACGATACGCAGCTGTCTCAGTAGCATGGTCACGCTGCGATCGGCTACGTCGTAAATTGACTGATTCTGCAAGTCGAGTCAGAACGAAATGAGCAAATAAGACAAATTGATGGATGGATCAAAGATTGATAGGTCGCGATACAGCAGACGAAGTCAATAAACACCCACGAAAAGGGAGCACTCACAGTGAGCGTGATGGTATCGAATGAAGCGCCAGCGGCAGCAAGAAGCCGCAGCGGCTTCTCCTTTGCCCAGTGTGCAGCTGCATGCAGTGGTGTCCACCCATCAATGTCCGTAGCGTCAACCTCCACATCAGGCAGCTTTAAAAGGAGCTCTAGAACCTCCGAGTAACCCTTTGCTGCCGCGATGTGTAGCGCTGTAGCACCGGTTCTTGGATCAACCACACGTCTACAGCGAAAGTAAGGGGGAGAAAAAATTGTACTCAAGCGTCGGCCACTTTTTCCCCACAAGTTTTAGTTTCGCCAAAAAAACTTGATTGTTTTTCTTGAATAGGGATAAGTTCGATAGACTTCTACAATGACCATAGGATAATACTTGAAGAAATTGGACAGCAGATACTTTAGGACTTGAAAATACCAGCGTAGGTCGAATCTTGGTACCGCCGATAGTTTACACGTAGGCTGAAATTGATGATTAATCCATCTCAACTGTAGCTCGTTTTGAGGGGACCCGCACTGCCGCTTTGGGCTCAGCCCAGGTCCATCCCTCATGTGGGGTTCGAAAAATGATGGAAAATTAAGTTGGCTCGCAGAGACACTTCAAATCATCACATCCATACAGTGATTCGGCAGTAGCGATGGATGACTTCCCCTTTCAATCAAGAATAGAGAGCGCAAGGCATCTACCTCTGAGTGATCCATAGCCAGAATCGGGTTTAAACTAAGTCTGAGGGTACAATCTACTGACGCAACTCCCCCACATTTCATGAAACAAATATCACAGGTAGCTATGATTCTGCCTTAGAATCGAATTAAAGCTATTCCATAGAGTGGATAACCTCAAATCACATGCACCTGGTTCAAATGAGATTAGACCACAGTGAAAAGCACTGCGTCGATAAAATAACGCCCACGTAGGTATTACAAATGAGAAGATGCCTAATACCACCTTTTAATTCCCTTTTTAGGCATTGTGGAGTAAGCTGACAGAACTGCTACACGTGCCAAAGCCTACTGCACACAAATCGCGAGCACTTGGAAACAGATGCTTCCGATATTTCCACTATGGTTAGTTTTTGGTTCGAATTTAGCCCCTGCGTCCAAGCTCTGGATCGACACACCATGAGGTGTTCGTTAGCTAGCCTCACCTCTCCCTCGCTAGAAACTTCATTTTTTAACGCTTTGCTGTTTGAAAAACCATGAAGCAAAGACAATCCACTGAGACAGACACCGAAAGATAATGCTGAGACAATCCGAGAAAACAAAAAATGGTTGGATATCATAACCTCAAGCCCAAACACGTGGCCTTGATAAAGATTTGAGGTTATATTCAAGACAAACTGTAACGCAGATGATATCCACCAACCTAAAAGGACTTCTCAAAAGAGGCTGAAGGTTGCATAGGAAACCGTGGATAAGAAGGGAGATAACGCAGGCATGCCAGTGAGAAAGGGAAGGTGGATGAGACTTAGGGAGAATGGATGTGGCTTACATTTATTGCTCGTTTTACAATACATGATGGAATATCGTGGCGCAACAAAGAGATACTGTGTATATACATAAAAGCGAGACGGTAAGACTATGGAGTAGTTATTGACTTACGGATACTGGCCAGATTTAAGCCACTCTTGAACATCGTTTAGCATCTGCTGCTCCTCGGCGCCGCGAGCAGCCTTCTCGTCGATTGATTGGCGTTGCATCCAGTCCTTCAGTAAGGATACCATGTCTCCACCTTGGGCTACGTCCAACGGCAGTTCCTGCTCAAAACTCACGATGCCAGCGTCTGCTCCATTTTCAAGCAACAGCCTAGCGGTGGAAAGAGGCAATAAACATCTTTTGTTTTGCGATTGCTGTCGTTTCTCGCACTATGGAGGAACTGTCCCTCCCCCCTCTGAACAGTGGGAACAAAAATACTGACATTAGCCTCAAATTAACCCCAACTTCAGCTTGTGTGGATTCCTGAAAATATGAGATGGTTATAGTCTGGATCAGCTCATTTATTGATTCGTTCAGCCGAGCGCCTACCGTTTTGTAGACACATTCAATCAAGAACCTTGGATCCAGTTCCAAACTTCGATTCCATCCGCCGACTTATCCATGAGAAATTTATTCATTAACCTACTCAGCCATCATTAATTTATACATGAGAAGCATTTTTAGACCACATTCAAGAGCCCAGCAAGACTACTAAAATTTGTAAATGCGTTGCATCTTGAGAGGTTTATTTTTCGAGATCTTTAAAAGTTTCCAATGGTTTATTCTGATGCCCTTTACCACCCTTCTACACCGGTCACCTGCATTTGCAATACCCCTTCTTACTGCAACTGGCTAGATGGGTATTCCTTCCAAATTGCCATGAACCAGTACAGGACACAGGAAGAATGGGTAGCCACAACCAGCTCTCCTGAAATTTATTAAATCAGGATTTGGCTTCCAGTCTACGTGAAATCTAGAAGTGCTCTCCATCACACACGCCGAAAATAGAGACTTTTGAAATTTCTATCAACTCAAAGGCAACTAGCTCCCAAAATTAAACAATATGCATGGAAGACGATTGACTCCTATCCACATTAGAGATTAAAGATGCTCATTAAGGGAACATACGGTACCCTTTGGTTAGTATCAAATTATTAAATAGATTGCTTTGCCTAAATGAAGGTAAACAACTACTGACTTCGAGAGGATAGCAATATACAGGAGGTGGCTCATGTATTCGATGAAGAAATATGCTATAATGTAGTAGGCGCAAGTAGTAAGTAAGTACCAGACGTGCCCCAGTGGAAGTGCTAACAGTTAACCCGAATGCCGTGCATCAGTCGCCCGATCCGCACCGTTCCCTCAATGAAGACGACAACCGACACCAGTAATGCGTACATAGGTATGGAACAATACAACAACCACTTCAGTGAACATTCATCCAACGCGTAGAAGGCCACCCCTATTCTAAATAGATGATCGAGGAGTGGTCTACGGTTGAATAGAACAAGATACACAAATCTTTCCGTCGATGAACGCAACAATGCCACTCACGAACATTCGCAGTCGATACAAGTTGGTATACACTAAGCGATCAAGCATTTTAGCACCTATGTTGAAGCGTAGTAGAGTGTTTGATCGCAATGACAAATCTTTACGTGGTAAAACTGCTCTTTCTTATTGCTCGAATGGTTCGACAGGTATGTAAATAAATGTAGCGAAGAGCTCTGTTTGTCCTCCACTCTAATTTGTAAACTAAGAATCCTCGTTTTGGCATAAATGAATTTTCAACCGGGAAAATGACATACTTGTGGAAACATAAGTGTACATTAATAGGAATGAATGAATAGAACGATCAATCACGTGGCTATTCAAATGGGAGGCTGAAATGCGTCAGTCGAGGCACAGAACGCGGAATTTGCACCCGCGAAAGATAGTTGTGAAACTCGACATTTTGAGAACTGCGCAAACACACACGCACACATCGCAACTTGTAAGATCGCCTACTTTGCCTTTTGGCCAAACACTGTGCCGCACTAGAATGCAGCTATGACGGCCCCATCTCTTTGTTATCGAAAAAAGGCAGAGCCAAATGCACAGGGAAAGCACGTGTAATCATGTTTCAATGTTTGGTTCGCATCACAATGACACACTTTCAAACCCAGTGTTCGTCTCCCATCAGATTCCATTGTAAGGCTTTATGAGAGAAACCGAGATCACTCGATTACCGACAGAAAACGAATCAAAGGATTTACAAAAGAGATGCCAGATTTTATTTGATTTAACACCGAGATGAAAAGTAAGGTGGAGGAGCTGAAAGCCAGCTGCAGTAGAAGTGGACTGATTTACTTATGCCAAATTCGCTTTCAATATTTTCCAAACAATTTGTCACAATGAAGAAGTTGGTCCCAATATCGAGGCCCAATTTGTTTAACAACGTTTGACCAGTTATCAGACACAAAAGCAGACGTGATGAACAGAAAAGATGCCCTTCTAATGGAAGATTTTAGTCATTAACTGAGACCACTGCAACGGATAAGGTGGAAGAGCCAAATGCTAGCGACGGATGCGTTCATCTTAAAATGAGCATGAACCAGTAGCTGTGTGAAATTATTCAACAAGGCAAAATAGATGGATAGATTAAACATCCAACTTTCGGAAGAAACGTCAGTCATATCATGGCAGAAGAATAAACGGTGTTAATGCTCAAAGTGACCAACTACACTGCCTTGATACTGAATGAGATGATTCTGGCAGGTAGTTTAAATTTGGAACACAAATGAGCTGGGAGTTAGACAAGACAAAAGTGTATTTAGTGAAAAGGGGGGATAAATCTGTTCGTCCCAAAATGCCAGTCGCTTATAAAAAGAATGAATAGTCGACTACCTAAAACAAATTGAAAGAGTTGAGCAGCCAATGACCAAGGGAACAAACAGAAGAGAAGCTAGACGAACCTCCTCAATAGCCGTTTATTGTTACTAAAATGCTGGACCAAATCAAATCCTTCACAGCAATCGCAACACTTCCCATGTGTGAAACATTCTACAATCAGCTACTCCGACAGAAGCTAGCTCAATAGTTTCTAACTAGCAGAGAAGTAGTGGTGGGGAATAAGCACTTGTTTAGTGGGCAAAAAAGTTCTACCCTCTCGCCTATTTCCTAACCTCGAAAAGTTATTACTTTTTGTCTGTCAGTTTGCTTCACCTGCCACGAGAGCCAGAGGCATAGCAGAGGACAGTCCACCCGTCCGAAGCAAAGCACACCACACCTAAGGGCTGATAGAACCGTCTTTCCCTCCAAATCAATGAATGCGCACGCGTCACTTGATTGGCTAAGCGTGTGCGCAGGCGTGCGCCAAGTACAGCAAACCACGCTAAGGCGTACGCCGCACACTTGGATCAATAAAACAACGCTTCCCACGTGCGCACACACAAGCAAAGTAGCTGAAAAGTCTCTTATTCTACGCCTTCCTATGCCGCTTCACCTCTTGCCTCACTTCGACTCCGCTCTAATCCACGTCGAGAGCAAAAAAATCGATAGAAGTCGGTCGCTCCGACGCGTCTTGTAACCAGGCGCTATCGGGTTACCCACAGAGCGGCTTATGCACAGAAACCAAGTGGAGTGATGCAATGCGAGAGTATGTGTGAGCACGAGTGAATTCTCACGCCTCACCTTCTGCAATGGCAACTGTGATAAAATCACTCTTTTCGCAGCTTACGAAAAGGGAGTGATAGTGGTGGTGGTGGACGTCAACCATACACCTCGATCTAAACCGAGACACCGGAGATGAAGCGTCTGAGTCACATTAAGCAGTAGCAACAAGTTGATGACACTTGCCTTAAGTACACTGTGACAAGTCATCGGTGTCAGAGTCTGGATTACGTAATCTAGCCTTCCATGACATCACAGATGAGTAGACAAATTTCTACCTCCTGCAAGCATTACTATCGCAGAAGCTGGGTGTGGGTATTTGACTATCCAACGGACTAGTGTGAGTCACGTTAGTTCAAGGGTTCGAAGAGTTTAGGTTTAGGGATTTCAGTGTTGGCCATGAACGAACTACGTACCGATCAAAAAGCAGGGACATTGAAGACGAATTGATAACTTTTCGCTGTCAACATTAGTAACATCTGGTTATCGACGTTCTAGACGAATCAACGGTTTGTGTCGCTTTCAAAGTTGAATCAGCTAACGAACCTGTAGGAGGAATAAAGGTGTGGTCTAACTCATGAACCGATATCATGATTTGAGAAGTTTTCTCCCGGCAGACGATTTCAACCTCTGATTCCAAATGAGCCAAGCGCCGAGTGAGAGGTAAACCTGAGCTGATACCAAAGTGGTGGGCAAAGTGGATGAACTAAAAGCAGCTGTGGAGGGAGGAAGGGGATACGTCAAACTAATGATCCTAACACAAACAAAGCGGCGAACCTAAAGCAATTTTGCCCAAAAGAATTGCCTCATGTGATTAGAGAACCAAGGATGAACAAGCACGTTGCTTTTTCGAAAACAAACGGCTTCCTTTACCGACTACAAGCATGCATTCGGCACACATGCCGAACAATCTGCAAGCAATCAATCCAGTAATTTGTTGTGCTGAAAGCTGTAAACCCATTCCGTCTCAGTGGTAAGCCCTTCCCACACGCCTGTCAATCAACCTCGCACATTCATATTTTAGTTTTGCCGATCAGGAGGCAGAGAATTTAGGCTGCCTTTTTTTGGATAAGCACAGGTGGGAAAATTGCAACTTTTATCACGTTTGCGATGTTGCGAAACTAGTCTCGAAAAAAAGGCTTTTACGCTGCCCCTCTGATACTAAAGATAAGGGAGCGTAATTTCAAGGCCACAAATAAACACGATTTATGGTATTTGTAGCAATGAACTACTTTAGAATGAGTCATACTGAACTGAGTCAGTCCATCCACCTATCGCAAAGGGCTGTCACGCAGTCACTGGTTTGGCCAGACGAATAAATGCTCGATGCTGCTACATAAGTGGCTGACTAATAACGGTTGAAATCCTGCTGGCCATTCTTGGCTGCCCGCCGCACACGAAATTGGATTCAATCAACCTCCGGACAGAACAAAACTCACATTGATTGCTTTTAAATTATTGCAGCCAATCACTAATTTTGATTAGTAGCCCCAGAAACCTTTTCACTTATCCTAAGCTCCTCATTGGACTATCTTGAGTGAACTAGACGCTTCCACTGTGCCAAGAACTTCAAAAAGCGGCCGCCTCTTTACGCGCCGTGGTGCCATATTACTAACGAATAATAATTCATCTATGGGCTAAGTTTTGCAGATTCGGACACAGGGTTCGGAAAGGCTTTCGAGGCTAAAAATGCGTGTTGCTAAACTATCCAAAACCGTGATGTCCCTCTCAAAAGCTGATCAAAAATACCTCCAGCTGCTCATTCAACCGCTATCATAACAGAAGGTCACGATAAAAATGTACTTTTACGATTTCTGTATCAGTCTTACCAAGGATAAACTAACAGATCCTATTTAACCCATTCACAGCCTTTCGGTGGGGGCTGTTTTGCGAAAAGAAGAGAAATTCCCACGGAAAAAACATGTCGCACGCATACATGCAGCCAAACGGTGGAATTTTTAAACAAATAAGAGATTGGAGAGAATATACGAACCTGTGGTAAAGTTCAAAGTACGTAGGCACAGAAAACTCATCTTTAATTCAGCGAACGAAACTAGCTTGGATTTCCCATGAGATACTACTCAATTTTCGGAAGAGGCGCAATGGAGAGAGTAACACACAGCATAACACAAGCAGAGAACAATGAAAAACAATGCTAAGCAAAAGGACAACAAATCAGAGTTTCTAAACGCAATCCTACAGAAGAGGAATGAAAATAAAAACGCTTCGTAGTAGACCAAAAAAATACAGAAGAAACCTTAACAAATGGGGGAGTTTCCATCTTATGTTCATTGGAACTCAGATAAAGCACAAGTCATTCACGAAAAGTTGGCATCATGAACAGAGGAATTAAAATCTCTGAAGCACCAAGCAGGACACAAATTCTGCATATTCCAACGTTACCGCGAAGAAATAACAACACCATTAGCATCAGTCAGACTATGTTCTACTTTCCAATGAAATGGATGTGAGAAAAAAGTTAGTAGACTGTGTAAAAGAGGAGGTCACTTTTTCCGACTAATTTGGAATTCAGAAAGTATTTACGCAAAAGTCGCCAACTCTCGGAGGTCACTTGTGTTGCAATTCACGTGTCACATCAGCGCAGCGGAGCTAACCAACATGACGTTAAACACAAAATACGGGGCTAAAAGCCACTATAGTAAGAAGGCATGCGCAAAATACTAACCACTTGAATACCCCAAGGCGCCGTTTTAATGATCACAAGTTCTAAATGAATAACAGAACTTCTTTAAAAAGGATTTAAGAATGGACTATAGTGGAGTGACAGCACGAAAAATAACGAAATTACACTAACATAACGACAGGCGAAAACAGTACTCGCAGAGCATCAAAACGGCAATTCGAACCATAAAAACTTAAAATACGTATAATATGAAAGTCGTCCGAGAACAAAAAGTTCCCAAAAAGGATTATGACATTTCGCTAAACATAATTGTCTAAATTAGCCCGATATCAAAATTTGAAGAAAACAATATTGACTGGTAATGCAGGATATACAGAGAACAAACCCGTAAAATTGTAAAAAATGCTATTCAAAAGAAGGCTATCATTTTAAAACCAGAAATCAATTTGAGGAAACGATACAACGTAGGAACATACTTTGCTAGCTCAGTGTAGGAACAGGAAGCGCAGGCATGGAGGGGAGTCCACCCTTCGTTGTCTTGAGCATTGACGTTCGCATTATTGGATAAAAGAAACTGTACAACTTCGTAGTTATTATCGATGCAGGCCTACAGAGAAATATAAGCAGAACAGTATATCTAGCACCTGGTGAAGAACAGTTAGGCCATCAACGTTAGCGACGTCAATATCCACTCCTTTAGAAAGAAGCTCTTTAACTTCATCTAATTCTGAATTTTTACAAGCTGCATGAAACTGCACGTCAATGGGAAAATTAACACGCTCAGCTGGCCGTGGCGTGACGACCTCCTTGTTCATTTCTGAAGCTTCCCATGACTCAATCTGCTGTCTGCGGGAAGCTGTATTTAAAGCACTACAGGCCAACATTTGTCATGAACAATGAAGCCAAGAACGAAAGTGGCATTCGGTCAAAGATCACAGCGCAAAGCCGTCAGATCTTTAATCAAGGCACAGTTGATTATTACAAGTTAAAACAAATAAAATTGCTTTCTTACTTTTAAGCTTAATAAAAATATTTGCCAAGAATTTACTTTAAGCGGTTTGTTTTGTGGCTTTGTGCAAGGTAAGAAAAGTGTCAAGATTCAGAAGCTCCAAATCACTTTAAAAGCTCCAACTAGGCTGCTTGAATTTCATTTGAAGCCTTTATTTATTTACAGTCAAGATTATAAATTGCTGTGGTCAGTTCCGTTCTTATTGCTGCAGCACCTGAAGAATAATCTGATTTGATTAGCCATTGCTCATGAAAATCATAGCGTGCTCCAAACCTTTTTTTAAATTTTTTAGTTTGCAGTTTAAACTGAACAGACGTGATGCAAAAGCAATCGCAGCCCTTTTATTTACGCGTATGTACTCGTGCGCAATTTGAAATGATGTTGTCGTCTCTGAGGTCCTATTTGTCTGCGCAGTTTTTTTCAGAAACCACTGAGCTTCAAAATTGTGATAAGCTAGACGCTACATCACAAAATTCTGTCCAGGAAGCTGAAACTGGTCACACCTCTTGTAGAGATGACAAGCTTGTCAGTGGTCTCAAAGGTAATATTTTGCTATTGATTATTGTGCTGATAGAGGTGATGGCGCTTGCGGTGGAGTCTTCAACAAAACTTGCTGATGGATTAAAGAACACTGCAAAGCAGATTTCAGAGAAAGTATGTTTCAACAGCGTACACGTTTTCTCATTTTTTAGATTACCTCGTCTGCCCCTTTCGTAGAATTCGACCAAGCCCAATCTGACTTTGTTTCGACGAAGAATAAGGAGGGATGTGAAGCTGACACAATCCTATCAACACCAGATTTCCTTCTCCTTATTTCATCAGGTGTTAAAGGTTGTGACGAAAAGGATAAAAAACGACAGCAACGAGTGAAGGAACAAGTATTGCGCCTCTCTCTAGAGGAACAGAATTTTCTTCGCCCTCCACCTCATGGATCGTGCTTTCAGTGGAACCAGAAGCTAGCCAGACAATACATACCAATCGCGAAAGCTCTGCTTCAGGAGGACCCCAACTTGGCTGCCTTGCGATTTAGACTTGTCCCACGAAGGTGTGCTTTATGATTGACGATATAACCACTGACCCCATGTTTTTATTTCGAAATGCATTATAAAGCCTAGGAGGCACTGATAGTGGTCTAGATCCCAACTCCTGTATAAATTGGGCGATTTTTTCATTTTCTACGGTATCATGTTTCTGGTGACTGCAGAATCTCCGATCTCGTGATTAACAGATCATGAAGTAATTGGTAGCCTGACTATCAGTGTTTACTAAGCGCAACGAATGTTCCGAACCGTCTTCTGATTGACCACATGGTCCCTATGAGCTTCTCCTTTCAAGCACTGTATATGCCCACAAGACACTTTAGATTTGCGCCTGCTGATGAAGGCATCTGGCCATCTTCTGCCTATTGTTTTCCCTTAATTTTTCTGCCTCTTACCGCTTGAGGCCGTTTTCGCCTTCAGCTAGAATAATTACTTTCCTCTAAGAAGACTTATTTTCCTCCCCATTGTTTCATTCAGTCGGCATGTATCAACTGCTCAAGGCCAATGTCATTTATTCGAGTTTGAAGTCATTTGATTTGTCACTTATGCAGGTGTGTGTACTCAGCTGTCTTCAGCATCAATATTTCAATTACACCATTGTTCGCTTTGATCTCATCCTCTTTCATATTCTTCACTTTGTCCCCATTTTCCTTCCAGCAGAGCTTTACGACAGGCCGTAGAGATAGGAGTAGTTGATGTGAGCTTTCCACGCTTTGATCTTCCCATCATCATCCGCCTACTTTCCTTAATCATGCGTACTTCTTACACTCTCATATTGTCAAAACCTTGTTTGTGAAGATAGTAGTTAAAGCTGTGCTGGAGAGATTAATGTATTATCACTCACCAAAGTGGCCTTTTCTGTACGTGTCGCAAGGGAATAAAAGGGAATCGGACATTCTGCTGGTTACTAGCGTCTTCCTTAGAAGTTCTTTACGTGGCTTAAGAAGTCTTCCTACCCTTCTATTTCCCTTACCAGTCAGTTTTGGGCTCTGTTCATTAGGCTTTCATATTTCTTAATCAATGCCTATCACGTGCCTGAGAATATGTTGACCTGCTTGCGTACTCTTGTGCCTACCATCGGAAGACGTCAACGGAAAAGATGAACCTTTACTTTCCACGTGATAGGCAAAGCTGCATTCTTGAGGGAGGGCTATCTTATAGCAGTGGGGATGTTTGGCCATCAAAAACCACCGGTTACCTCGCCTGACTTGAAATGATCTCCCTCTTAACTCAGACTCTTATTGGCCAAAATCTGTGCTGGACTACTTTGTAAATGATTTTTTTCTGCAATACCTTAACCTAGAGTGAAGGAGGATGACTTTTGGCGGAACTACTTCTATCGTGTTTCCCTCATACGCCAGAGTGAGGATCTTCCCGGCGAAATCATCCCATCCACCTCAAAACCAGTCGCTAATAACGGTAATTCTCACTTGTTACAAACTGAATGAGTTGCTCTTATTTCTTCTTTTATCTAGGGTCTCAAGGTGAACCAACCGCTGCCGCTGAGACTGAAGGTACCGGCTATTCCGCACTCCTGTTGATATGAATAAAGTAGGCAGTTTCTCTAATACTCCGTTCCTACCTCTTATAGCAGGCGCCAAACCAGTTGTCCAAGGCCCTGATCAACCGGCCAAAGCGAAGACGGAAGGAGGTAGACGATGTACATTAAACTTCCTTTTGAGCAAGTGGAATACTATTTGAACTGCTTTTTACTTTTGCTGTAGACGCCGGCAATGGATCAGCGGCTCCTGAGGAGGGGGACCCAAAGCATAGCCTCTCTCCCCCTGTCTCCTCACCCATCGCTCTTAGTCTTGCCTCAGGTAAGCTGCGACCTTATACGTACAGCAATCATTTTTCGATGCAGTGATTGCCGTCTCCTTCAAATATTGCAGACTTGAGTGTTGACGTAATCGAGGCAGAACTGATGCTGGAAGGCAGCGACCTTGAGAATTCCGTCGTCATCGACGATAATCTCGAGCGCGAGATCATGGCAGAGTTGAACGACCTCGAGGTGTAAGGTGGCAGATACCACGCCCTGCGAACTGTGATCACTCCATTATGCGAATTTCCCAGAACAGCTTACTACTTTAGTCCGGTACATTACGCTGACGTCGTTTAATAAATGAAATCAGACAAACCATATTTATTTATGTACAAAAAGCTATGGAAGCAAAAGTTTCCAAAGACAGTTCCTCAAATGCATGGATTATCGAGAACCACGAAAATGAGACGAATTGCAATGCAAGGTACACATTGCACGTGGTGACGAATTAGTGGATGGGTAGGGGAAGATCGTCAACGACTTTGTAGCACTTGTCAAACAGCTTCTCATAGCTTTCGTCTTTTCTAATGAAGACACATACAGAATTGGTGTTGGCTGCATTGTTACACCCCAAGTCGAAGCGTGAGGGGACGTAGCAATAGGGTACTTTATGACCTTCACATATGAGCGGAAGGTGTGAAACGGTGTCGATTGGACTGACGTCTCCAGCAATCACCAAAATACCATTAGATTTCTTTTTCACAATTTGTTTCACAGAGTCTTTCACACCACACGCGAGCAAGCCCTTGTTCTTCGCCTTCTTCATTAACTTCCCAAGACGTTTCGTGAGTTTTTCGGAAGCCATAGGTTTCGCTATAACAGAGGCAAAGACCAGCTTTTCCTCGTATGACATTTCAGAGAGGGAATTACCCTCCGTAACACCATTCGTTTCTTCCACTTCTGCAGCCATCACAGCACGCTACACACAACTAGCCAATCAAGAGCAAGATGTCGAATTTGAAGGGAATAGGACTCACAAAGTAACTTTAAACAATGTGTAAGAAATAAAACAAGTATCATGTAATTAGCATGCCATGGTCAAATTACCTGAGTAAAATCGAGGTCTTTTTCTTAATCTATTTACTTGCAGCTTCAAAAAAACCACATCTTAAGTTGTTTGCACAATTCTGGTTAGGAACAGTCGTTTTGGAAATAATAATCACTAATGTATCTGCCATTATCCCAAAACCATTCTGTTGTTTAAAATAAAACCGATGTGAATTCTTATATCACATTGTTTATACTGTCGCCCCAAAAGAGCGCGAACATTCTCCCAACCCGTTCGGTGATATCGCGATAACACATATTCCCCTTTTACCGATTTGAGCCCGATCGTTGAAATGTGTTATGTCACAACGTGTAAAAAGTGTGGGAAGAAGACTTGGGCTGGCAAGACTTTTCTCTTCTCATCTTCTTTTAGGCTGTGGAATGCACATTGAAGCCACGATGAAGAGCATAAAGCCTGAAGAGAGATGTACTTGTAAAAAAGGTTAACGTCTTAAAATATGCAATTGGGGTGAACTTTAAAAAGTTTCCGCTGTTTATGAGGATCGCGATTGGGGGCCGCCGACTACTTTACGGGATGTTTTCATTTCCCCCCTTCCTTTGACTTTCTTGCGGTACCTATTTCCGTTAACTCCACAATGTATAGTTTAGTTATTCTTTTGCTCATTTGGTCTTTTACATGCATTTTCGTTAAAATTTATTTTAATAAAACACCTGAAATACGTGGAAATCTTGCTGGTTTTACAAAGAATACTTAATATTTGTCGAATTTAAAAAATCCGCTCATGAACGGCTAGTTCGGTGGAAGCTATGACCTCGTGCGACTCTCTGCAGTCAAATTAATGACTTTCCTTGGGAAAAGTACTAAATTTAATGTGTTATGGTCACTGATTCAGGTGAAGCAACCAGTGTTTTGATTTACACCGATGAACTCGAACAAGACTTGAGCAACCTAGATAGCATGTATGGGGAGACATGCTGTAAATTTTATTTCACAATTCATTATTTTAATTATCAATATAAAAAGCTGATTAACACCGAGTAAGCTACAATTAAAACCCTCATTTTAGATCCTCCACAGAGCACATGAAATCGGCATAGCAAATATGCATTTTATAAAGAAAAGATAGGGAATTTGACATCTTTACAAATCTATGAAGTTACAACTTTCACTCATCCTCACATTCTTCACATTCACCAATTTGAGCAAATTGCGCAGCATCAATGAGCGGTGGTCCAAAGGGCAGGGCCAGGGGATGTGTTTGCAACGCCAAGTCGACTGGTCGATCGCGTCGCAGCTCCATCAAGCTCTGCACATACCGAAAATGTGCCTCCGACACCTCCACCAGCACCTCTTGTGCCCACTCCGCGCGATCGAAACGCAACTCGCGCTGCCGCCTCTCGAGCTGAAACTCCAGGTAGGAGGAGTCCGCTGCTACAGCGGCACCTAACGGCACAAATCCCTGAGGTCCAACTGACTTCGCCTTACCGGGTACACGTTGGGATAGGCGCACACTTTTGAGATAGAAGTAGGGAACGACAAACATCACATTCGTGGCATCACGGTCCTCATTACCAAACTAAAAGAGTTAAAACTCTGTATAGCATCGAAAAGACTAATTCGGTTGAGTTAAATGAGTGAGCAAGGACTTACGAATGACTCTGAGGTCCGTTTCACACCCTGGAGTGTAAAATTGCGGACACACCAGACAGCTCGATCGGTAACAATGACACTGACTGTGGCCGACTGACACTTAAGCACACAAATCACCATCTCCGGCCTCTCGTCCTCCCATTGCTGCCTCGAGGCCTTTAGCAATCGATTCACCGAGCAACCTGAAAAATAAATGGGCATTGCCAGATCGAACCCCAAAATTTTTCGCCAACCCTGAATAGTGAATCTAGAGGACCCATACAGCTTGATTCGTGAGCAGTGATGTATACTTTCCCATCTACTCTGAACTATTTATCATTACATGTTACCATGAAGATAAAAACTGTCGCCTTTGTTACGCAAGAGGGACAGAAAAATGCACCTTCAGCGTCTTTGAGATCGTCTAGAGAGACTATAACCACAGCGGTAGGTTCGTAGACGGCACTGTAAGAATGCACGCTGAGACGTCGCAACAGTAACTGGCCCACAGCTGCACCGAGAGAGTAGGCACGCAGCGGTATAGAGAGCGCTCTTCGTGGACGCATTCGACGCGGACGTCCGGTGGAGGAGGGACGGGCGGCCTCACGCAACGACGTCATTGCACCCGAGACGAGGTCAAGGACTCCGCCCACTGGCTTTGTCACTGTGCCTAGAAGGCCTCGGCCCACACCGTAGACGAAACCCTTTGGAGGTGAGAATAGCCGAGTTGTGAGATAATTATTCCGACTGTTAACTGTAAAATGTCCGAGTCTGACTCAAATTATGCAAGTAAATCTTATCAATCGTTGGCTTAGAAGTCACCATAAGAGATGTTAAAGAGTGGTTATAAAGTGATCCACCAACCGAGAAATCACGTATGGATCAGTAGCTTTAAAATTGTAGATTGCGCATCAACATTGTCTTCGTGCTAGCAGTAACCATTATCGAAGTAGACGCATGCGCAGTTGAGCAGGAAACAAAATTAGAACCAGCAAATATCAATTGACCTCAATTGAGGCTTACCTTAAGACCATCCTCTTCACAGGCACCATGGATGGGCTGGGTGACCATGGAGGTGACACCGCCCACCACCCCATGCACAAATCCGCGCAGTCCGGCACGAAATGGTGCTGTTTGGTCAAAGAGGCTATCGCGGTTTCCTTCTGTCACTTTGGCCGAAGACAGTGCGGTGACTTCGAAGTCGTCAAGGCGCTCCACTACCTCTCCCTCCGCTGCCCTCGATGCAGCGGCGTAAGCAGAGGCGATGGAAGAGGAAGAGGCGAGAGGGGTACCAGAGCCTGGAACTCGCCGTGGCGATCCCATAATTACTCGACGTCGGAGTTGGTGGGTTTCGTCCATAGAGAGGGTGTGTACCAGTTGGGATACACTTCCTACAACCTTTGGAGGGGGCAGCGTATGCAAATTAGAAAGCATTTAACAAGAGACGTCTTCCTATCACAACAGCGATTAAAAAAGAACAATGAATCTGGGATGGATGGACGATGGATGAATCAACCATAAGTTGGCTGACTTTTCTGAGATGAGTGAGTTGGTGAATACAGAAAACGACAGATTATTGAACGGATCCAATGCTGCTTAGCTAGAAAAGGTTGTGAAAAAGAGGAGAGGACATGCCTTGGCAGTGCTGTCACCGACGCCATGAGCTACATTGCGTACAAGGCCCGAGAAGTCCATGTCGGCTAGGTCGCAGATGCCCGAGGAGATATCGGACATGAGGCCAAGGGGGTTACCCAAAACGTCTACCGATCCGAAGATGCGCAGAGTCTGCGCCCGCAGTCGTGCCTCAAAGTGTTGAGCCAGCTGCTCCATCAGGAAGCGACCCGACTCCAGGCAATGCTCGCGCGCGAACTCCCCTGAACGGACACACAGAATGAAAAGCAATGAACAGACAGAGGGATAAAGAAGTAGATGAATGAATCAGCGATAGGTTGATGGATCTGGCACAGATGGCCAGGTGGATGGGATGACAAGACAGTCTCGACTCACCCAAGCGTATATCCGCATCAGTAAACGACATGAGTTTCGGTAAAAGGCGGTGAACATCGTAAAACTCGGGACCCAGGCGTCCCTCCGCTGTCTGCATAGTCACACGGATCGGTGCAAGGAGGACTCGCAAACGATCGAAATAGAGGAAGTCGTCCGATGAAATGCTTGGAGGTGAAACTTGTCTGCAAGTACACCCCGAAAAAATGTGTAAAAGGTCACTTTTTCAAATGCGTTCAGTTTATTCTCATCAATCTACCTGGAGTAGCTACCCTCAGCCTCCAGGACAGCCTGCTGGAGAAAGTCAATCGATTTCGCATCCTCCGTGGACATGATTGCAGCGGGTGTGGAATTCCAGAAGTGTCGACTAAACTGAATCAGTTTCAACAGCAATAGTTCCTCCGCTTGCATCACCATTCGATTCAGCTGCACCTATCAGACGAGGTGTCAGAATGGATTAAGCATAGTGGACAGCCCAATTGGCAAGCCAATCCAAGAATAGACCCCTTGAACGTTACGTTACCTCCAATAGTGCGAAGATTTCCGCTTTCCATCCGGTGTGAAGAAGTCGCAGAGATCGCATGACGAGGTCCGGCCAAGTGGTAGCCGCTCGATCTGACTTCGACGCAGCGCGCGCTGACTCGTTCCCAGTTTGGAGGAGAGGTTCTAACTCACGCCCACTGATGTCGTCACCACCTTCAGAAAGCCGAAGCAGTCGCCCTTCTACCACACCTTTCGACATCATCTTCGAATCAGTAGCAGTAGTGGAGGATTTAACAGGCGCTGCATGGAATAGCAGAACTGGTAGGGACGCTCCCGCAATCTGGTTATCGATCTGAATTTTCCCCATCTGAAGGCAAAGCTGTTCAACTGGACGACCCTCTGTGACAAGTGCGTCCACAGCTTCATTTCCAACACTGCTACCACAACCTCGAGACTGGTCAGGAACATCTACAAATACAGTATCGTCATCGTCCGCAACTTCGGCTTCCGTGACCTCCCGCCCAACGTCAATCGATCCACTGCCGGGATAGCACCGTTCCAGAGCAAAACGCAGACCGAGGAGACTGGCGTAGCAAAGTTCTTCGCATCGCGCAGAGATCACTGACACACCAATACCTGAAGGTAGGTCAAGAAGGAGGCGGAGATGGCTGGGACGGATAAATGAATGTTTGTGGGGGTGGGGAGATAAAGTCGAGATGACTTGGTCAGGTTCCTGCGGGTCAGAGATACGCAGAACTCGAACTGGACCGTCTGTAAGCACTTCTACATGGAGAGAGCCAGACCCAGGTCGCAGCCAGGTGTGAAAGATCCGCGCCGCTCCGAGGCTTTCACTCACAAGGCTCTGACGCTCTCCCTTAACTCCTCCCCTTCCACCACTGCCAATTCCACGAATTCGTGGACGCGCAACAAAGACGGTGTCGGAAGGAGTGGCACCCATCTTCCGAAGGCTGCGTCGCGCTTGAACGCAAAATGACGCCGCATTGATCAGAAACCCGCGGTCAAACCTCCAAGTCTGAGTATTCTTACGTCGCGAAGAAAGACGAGCCAAGCAAAGAACCCCAAGTTCAAAGCTTTCAAGTGTGCCTGGATCCAGCGGACACCGAACCATCGCCTCCCCCATCGCCATCTCCGAGGTGTCTACATCAAGAACCCAGCTGTTTTGTTTGGAAAGTAGGCGTCCACGTCGACGTACTGGAGCCTGTGGAGCTGTGGAACCCTCGTGCACTAAGAATCCTTGACTAGAGAGGTACCAAAGCTGGGAGCGCTCACCGGGCCGTTTCTTGCGCAGCACCACTCGCCGTACCTTCTCAGACACGGTAACTACGTCAAGGACAGGAAAATAGCCTCCTGAGTCCTGATTACCATCAGAGTCTGGGAGGTTTCGGCTATCGTCTCCGGCGACGCCACTAATACCGATGTAGACGCAATTGTCGTAGACCAAACGGGAGCCCGGCCCCGGCATGGAAAGATCGTAGAAATTGTTCAAATCACCCTTAATTGAAGTAGAAAAAGAAGGATAGTGATGTTTGAAATCTACTAACCATATCCACTCGACAGTACCCACCTGAACTCCGACAGAAAGACGAGGAGGGAGAAGGGGTTCTTCTGGCGCATAATTGACCATGGATCGAGGTGGAAGGCGATTTAGGCGAATGCTGCCAAACCATAGCCTGGAGGTTCTGCGTGCAAGGGTGGGTGACGGGGGTGGTGGAGCCTCAAATCCGCCGTTATCAATGGATTGTTGGTAGTAAAGGGCGACAGGACTGCAATTCTCGATCCGATAGGGTGGAGGCAGGTGAGTGGCGTCGCTGATGATGACAAAGAGGGTGGCGCTGCGAAGCACCACATCAATGCGGAGGAAAAGTGCCTCTCTCAGAGACGATGTCGATGATGTGTAGGATCCCGTCTGAGGACGTGTTGGCATCCTACGAGAAATATGGTTAGATACTTGTAGTATTTTTTCTGTCTCAAGGAACAGGCAGAGAGAATAACAGGCAAAAGACACACCAGCAGGCGCAAATGGGGCTAATCAGGTTGTTTATCAGAGCAGATATTTAATTGTGATGCCTGGGGGAGCTCCATCAGAATTTACTTCACAATTCTCTAAGTATTGTCAGCAACACTTCTTGGCTGGATCAAGACTCAGAGAGAATACGCAGATGGATGGACGGACATAGAGGACAGGGTGAGGCAGTTAGCGACTGAAAAAGGTTTCTACAATGAAAACACGGACTCACCGTAGCATGAGGTGGTAGGACCGAGGCTTGTCGATCTGCACTCCACCGGACCAGTGGGTGGCGATGAGGGCGGGACCTGCCTGATGATCAGACAGCCAAGTCCCGTCACCGATGAGGGCGCGGAAGCAAAGAAGCTGATCCAGGTCTTGCCGAGGCCAATGGAAGGGTGAGTTGCATTGTGGATGGATATCCACTGCGAAGTGAAGCGAACACTTCAGCGATTCTGCATACATGTCCCAATGTTTACGGTGAATAAGACATAAACTCTGTCATAATGATCCACTTTTCAAAGAGGGACGTTAGTTGTATAAAAAGCCTATTCGTCCAAGCCAATGAAATTAAATTATTTGTATCGCTTCCAGGTAATGAGTAGATCTCCAAAAGGCGCAGGAAGTAGATTACCAGAGTAGTCGGAAATTATTAGGTCCCGGTGAAGTCAGTCTAACTCACTGGGTTTATGCGCTGTGGAGTCCAAACAAAATCGCTGCGCAAACTGCAGTTGAAAATTGGTCTGATTGCTGATCATGAACCGGGGCACAAAGGTGACAATCGTCGTTGCACCATGAAGACCGGCACCCTTCCGGACCTCCACACCGACACTGTAGAGCAGGTCGGGGCGAGACTCTGTTCCCATTGCTTTCAAGCGCAGCATCAGCGCCTCCCCATTCTTGTTCAGCGCCACCGGCGCGCTCCATCGCGGTAGCCAGGTACCACCACCTTCTGAGGGTTGGTAGAGAGCGCCAAGACGCACTTGCAGACTCCACGAAAGGTGCGATCGACTACCACCACTTCCACCGACTCCACCTCCGCCACCACCGCCTCCGGTACTGATCCCGACGGAGTTGCCTGAGATGGTAGCGGCTGTGGCTGGAGAAAAGAGGAGGGGCGAAGCAAGGCGTGCTACCTCCTGCTCTTCCGACTGCCCTGCGGCCAGCAACCTATGTTCCGGCGACCCAGGAGTCTGCCACTCTGGGAAAGAGGCGAGGGAAGAGGGTGCTTCTGCGGCAAAGACTAGCGGCAGACCAGAGTGATTGATAAGCCAACATACTGCAGAGAGAGTTACGTGACGCGCACCGAGAGCTCGAGTGTACACCTCTGCCTGAATTGATTAAAAATTAGAAGTTCGAAGAACTTTTTAATAAGGAAGGGATAAAGAAAGCAGACCTTTAGTTGAAGCAGCCTTCCAAACTGATCAAAGAGGTTGATCAGGACAGTGTCAGAAAAAGTGGCAGGAGGAATGTTGATGGGTTTGCAGCGCTGGAAGTTCTCCAAGTGCACGCCGAATCGAAGCGCACTGGTACAGCTGACCTCGAACTCCGAGGCAGCCTTGTTGGCAGGAAGGCGAGCGCGGATGGGCGTGCCTTCGATAAAGTAAGTCAGGTCACAAGGCAAGAGATTCACGACGCGAAGAGCCGGTCCCACCGTCAGATGATGTCCAGGTAGAACAAGAGACACTTGTTGACAAAGACAAAAAAACTGATAAAAAACTGGAGTGGAAGGAAGACAAAAACGGATCTGGAAATAACCTTCACGAAAGAGAGGGTCAGGCGGGAAGGAGTCACGCACAGCGGTGACACAAAAAAGCCAGGGCAGCTGCTTCTGAGGCGGACGCGATGTGGAGCGTTTGGGAGAAGCGACAGTGGCTGAGTAGAGGCCAATTTCGCTGCCAGATTTAAGCCGTCGACAGACCATTACGCACTCATCAAATTCACCTGAAAAGGGAGGTTGTTGAGGGAATAACTAATTTAACAGCAACAGAGAAGAACGCCAACGCTACTGCCAACCAGGATTAGTGAGCCGCCTCCAGTCCATCACCTCCTTCAATGAGGTAGGAAATCTCAGCTCGACTTCCGCAGTTCCACGGTTGTCAAAATGCTGAAGGCAAAGTTGCTGGGACCAATCAAACAGGATGTCGGAATGAGAGGTGTCATCGGTGCCCCCGTTTGTAACGTGGACAGGACGGAAACAAAGTCTTTCGCCACCGTCTTCATTGCTACGCGCAGCCAGACTGAGGGGGAGGGCGCGCGTCTCACCGAAGGCCAGGCGAACACCGCTTCGCACTACCACCGTCGCTGTGGCGGACGCTTCAACAGCAGGGGCATTGGCGGAGTACGACGGAAGGGAGGGAGCATAAGCGAGGCCGACTTCGAGCGCAAGATGGGGCGAAAGTCGATTAGTGAGAGTTAGTCCCGAACGCACGATTACGAGGTTCTGTGCAGAACCGCGGCGTACTATTTCAATCACCAGACGAGTCACCGGCGACAGTTTGCAGTTCTAGAACAGGGATAGGTCAGTAGCGAAGAGCTATTGTACGCCTGGAGAAAAGAGATGAGTATAAATCAAGAATATGCAACTCCTCCGGAAACCTTCATGCCTGCAGCTTAGGCAAAGATGCTGTCTATGCAAACTATTATGGAGTTCCTCTTCTCTTAATGCATACAAGTGAAGTGAGTCAAAGCTAGCTATGCTTTTGAACTGAAAATCTAGACTGATAGCAAAAGTTTTGATGAAGTGACAGTAATATCCCATCAGTGGCATTCGTACCTGCCTCTGTTGCGAGCGAATGGTTCTCCAGAAGACACCGAGCCTGTCCAGTGCTACTGGGTAAGCGGACGTCCAGCCTTCCACCTGGAGGAATAGTCGTG
The DNA here is from genome assembly GCA_001923025.3 of Taenia multiceps. Lineage (NCBI taxonomy): Eukaryota > Metazoa > Platyhelminthes > Cestoda > Cyclophyllidea > Taeniidae > Taenia > Taenia multiceps. The sequence continues at coordinate 5,585,818 of CM010315.2, read as the reverse complement.
GTGTCGTAGTCAAAGTACTATGAGCAACTCGGCCAGAGTCGTGAACCTGACCTTGGCCGCGACCTGTAGCCGCCAGAGCGGTCTGGAAGGGCAGCTCCACACAAGCGCCCACCTCTACCAAGGTCCACTCGCCTCCCTCGTCATCAGCACTGCAAATGGAGAAAGTGAATAACGACCAAAAGCAATATGGTTGATAAATGAGGATAATTTGGTGGTACCTGTAAGTAGTTGAATGGTTTCTTCATAAAAACATGTTTCAATAATGGATTAGAAAGGAGGACTGAATTGTTTATGATATGCATGGAAAAGCTTCTGATTCTTCGCCTGTAGATTCAACCATGGAGTGTCATCTGGATGTTGTGCTAGATGTTGTGGTCCTCCAACCATGTCTATAGTCTCTTCGTTAAAGGCACATCTTGCTCCATAATGGTATAGCCCCTCAGGAATTCAGGGAGGACTCAGGGCGCTAAATCCTATTTCCTACCATTCATTACTCTGATCTTGCCTCAGGTCTGCCTTCCACGTGGTTTGCAACTCACTTGAGACTATGGCAGAGAGATCCAACAGAATGGAACTTCTATTTCAAGGCATGTACCGACTTATAGAGCAGCCTGTATATCGACTCGCCAGCTAGTCATCTTGATGGGCAATTCTTTCCTAGATGCTTCAGGTTGTTCTGGGTCATTAAACCCCTACTTCGCGTTAAGAGTGCAAACATTTAAAAATGCATCGAGAGCCGGAAACCCACAACTTGAAAAGATGACCAAGGAAATACCATCCCCAAAATACCATAGACGGATCTGAATGAAGTGCATTGTGAAGAAAATGGTAGCAAGTGGGCAGGAGAGTACGACCATTGGTTATTTCACACCTGTTCCAATGCACAAAGACAAGGACTAAGGAGAATATGGCGTTTAGCTCCACAAAAACCCATCAAAATCGCTGTCCCACTTCCGCCAAATCAACCCCAGTTTCCTCGAACTTGACAAAACCTGGCATAGCAAATCTACAAGCACAGAGGAGAGGCAACTCACCTAAAGCATGAGGAGGCGGTGGCCTTCTTAAAGCGTAGCCTCTCTCCAGTCTGATTTGCAAGGCAGAAGGGCACAAAAGGCGCACGCCGGCGACGTCGATGAGAGCGCAGTTGACGATCCAGCCGCGTCGACTGGGTCTTCTGGATCACCAATTGGGTAAGGCGCACCAAAGCCACGGTCAAATTGACGTTTATCGTGTCCGGAGCTGTGGTATCAGGAGAAAACCGGCAAAGAGAGTAAGAAAAGTTCTTGACACTTAAATTGAAAGTAGTATAGACTAGATGTTGCATTGTATTAAGTCCTCAATGCATGCAAAACAATGAGTTCAGTGCTGAAGAAAGCAGCGGTGCGAACGGATGATACACCGGTGGTAAATAAGTGGAGGGAGGAGCAACAATAAGTTAATGATGTGAACATCTTATGAATATTAAAAAATGACAGCAAAAGTGGTCATTATTATCAGTAACTAGCACCTGTCAAAGGGCAGCAATTGGAAGCCACAGAAACACCAAACTAACCAACTGTTTGATCACAGTAGTCAAGTAGCCCTAATGGTTGGTAAAGAATCACGTACAATGCACTTCAATGATAGCACGATCGCCTTTTTGCGAACCACAATCACAAAGACGCCAGTGACAGATGCACCTGCAAGAAAGTAAGGGAAAAATTAGTGGAATCGTTCTTCTCACGCCACAAGTCAAAACTAATGTCGAAAAAAAAGTCTGCTTGAAAAATCGAAAGAAAGTATACTGTCACTACTCTCTAAGCAAAGTAGACTCACCGAAACGGTTCAATGGCAGGTTCGAGGGCAGAAAGGTCACGGTTGTAGTACTTCACTGTCAGTTTGCCCATCGCTCGTCCCACAGCCCAGCCAGTGAGGTTCCAAGTTAACGAAATGTCTGTGAAAAAAACCAAAGGAAAGGGTTGAATCATCCCAAAATTGTTCGTTTTAACTCTAAGCCGGATCTGCGATCTCCTCCTTAAACTAATGAAGTAGGGCGACCAATCAACGGACCGATAGTCGATTGTGCTGACCACAGTAGGATTTAACCTTCTGGTAGACGATTCACCACCCAGATCGAACCCAAAATACGATTCGAAGGTCAACTGCAGTGGAAGCTACTGAAATGTATAACCATATATAACCGTTTCACCCATCTGCAATGCGGTAATTAATGCAGTAGATCGAATTAAATAAAAAGTGGTTCCCGATAATAGAGCTTTGACAGTTTTTGGCATGTATTTACTATTTTTGCTTGGTGAAAATACAGTATAGAATCAGGTACTCAAAAATTCCAGGCTTGAAACGCAAAAACCCAACCTGAGACAGTAACCTCCGCCAGCGGAACGTCCGCATCCATGCAATCGTCAATAAGACACAATGAGAAGTCCGAGTGGAACTGGAAACACAAAAAAAGGAGATGGTACGAGACAAGCAAACAAAACAAGCATGTAGTCTATCAGAGTTGAGAAGGAAGAAACACTAACACTAATGTTGGAGACACGAGGTGTCAAATGATCGACAAGGCTGCGTAGCCAGAGGACCACGCGCGACTGGGGCGGATCGGCGGGGGCGTTGGGTGGCTGGGGCGCGACGAGGACAAAAATCGCTTTGTCAAGACGTCCACCTGTGGTGCGCAGAGCCTGTGCTGCCGCCTCCGCCGAGAAACCCATCTCTACGAGCTTGGAGATTGAATGGTCTGTGAAAGAGGGAGAAGAGCATGAAATGTCTGTCACTAATGTGCATAAAAAGTAATTGTAGCGAGAATGAAGATGAAGAAGAAAACATCGCATACGATGCAAACAATAGCTATAGAGACCATAATTTTATGAAAACTAAGAAAGCTTAAATTAGAGGTAAAGAAAATACATGGGTTTATCACTTTTATGAGAGGCAAATTAAAGCTTTCTCAAGTGAGAACTACGACGAGGAAGGGTAAAAGATTTGACCTCACCGAAGGTGGCGTCACCAGCTTCAGCAGAAGGTGTAAAAGCAGAGCTGGTGGTGACGGTGGGAGAGCCAAAAGCATAGGCCGTCTGTTCTCTAAACGAATCCAGTAGAGCCAAGAACAGCAAGCTATCGGTGTAGGAGAAGTGGGTTCGCAGAGTTGACGTCCTCACTTCGAGATCAGCACGTGGCGCCAGGAGATCCTATAGTGACGAAAATTGATTAAATTCTCCGAGAAAACCCTTACCAACCATAAATTTGTCTGGAATTTGAATTTCAAACACCCACAAAGTACACGGAAACTATTACGCCGTAGGCCAAAATAAACCTCGCGAATTGATACTTGGAGCAGGAATTGTTGCTCACCTGAAGACCACCACACACTGGTGACGGAGACTGGCGATGATGGCTGTTTTGAGTGGTAGGTGTGAGAGCCACTGTAAGGTCTGTGGGCTCGACAATGACAGCACGCGAGTCGTCAGTGTGGCCGGTAAATGTGTAGAGACCGACGCTATGCAGGCAGAGATGCATCAGTGCCTGGCTCAGCGCACCACCTGAACGCAACAGGAAACACATCGCACCCTGAAAAACAAGTGGTCGAGTATTTGCTACAGAAATGGGAGAAAGTAGCCAGGCTACTGATACCTGACTCATGTCGGACGTTCTGGAGTGAAAGTATGTAGCGGGTGTTAATTGTTTTCAAACGCAGTATACTTTATAAAAGGCAAAAAATCCACCAAAAAATGTAGCAAACAACACGAGATATTGTCGGCAACACTTCATCATTAAACTGTTGGTAACATCCTGCATGATACACTAATTCCGGCTCCGCTGGTATATTTCATAAAGCTCTTGGCGGACGGTAATGATAACTGCCACTGATGTTTTAGGATTACTAAAACCTTATTTAAAGTAATCGTCAAGATGCCCAAGATGAGTGTAACGACAAAGTTGAACCTGAGACTACTCGTGGATGGGGAACAAAGTCATGATTGGCCAATGTTATGATCAGCACTTGATCGAGATTCAGGTTGGACTAATTCGACCTACCGTCAGGTGAGCAGAAACACCCCTAAGGGTATGTTATCTTTATGTTACGGTAGGGTAAGTGTTTTTTAGGCTTAAATGAACTTACACTGAGAACGACAGTGTTGGTCTCCAGCTGAGCTGGATTCTCCATAATGACGAATTCGGTCTGATCGGCGAAGACACGAAGGTCTGAGGTGCCTTGTGGCATTGGTTGCTGTTGCTGCTCCTCGCCTTGATTCGTTTCGACGATTCGTGGACTTCGTAGATGGCTTGCGAAAGAGAACAAGAACACAAAAATCACAGAGCAGAAGAAAGGAAATGGGGAAAGCAATGAAATACAAGTTGCCTAGAAGATATGAATAAGTTTTGGGAAAAAAACCTGATCTTTCGAAATACATTAAAAAAAACCTAAACAAAAGTCATTCACTTGTGCACCAGGAAGCTGAACTCGTGTTACTGGAATTTAATCACAAAAGCAAAGTGTTATGCGTGCGTGGAAAAGCGATTAAAAATAAATGCTGAACTAACGGCAAATTTGCCGATCTGTTTTTATGAAAGAGGACCGTCAGTTGCTCAACAGAAACAGGGAGGAGGGGAAATGCATTCTTTTTGATACCGCTGAATGCAAAAGCTTTGAAGGATTAACCCGTGGAAAGGTGCAGGAATGCAGTGCGTGCCTTAGAGGAAGATCAATGGACGACACCAGTTAATATGCGAAATCTCGCAGAGAAGAGGAAATGGCCTCATTTAATCCCTGTTTAGAACTTGCGACTTTGCTTTATTTCAGGAAGTCGACAGAGCATCAACAACAACTTTTAAGTAAGTCTTTTTAGCCATCAAGACATGGTAAGTAAGGCACACAATACATAATTTTATCATTGATAATCTGGGCAAAGATGGACCAAAAAGTCGTCGTATGGTTGCGCTGACAGCCGTTCGCCAAGCTATTTTCCGCCACAAGGAATTGATAAACCGGCGAAGCACAAGCCAGTTCCTGAGGACAAACTGCCATTTACATTGTACCGGGATTAAACATTTGATACTAACTTCTTTATGGACATTAGGACAGGAGAGTTAATGGTGAAGAGAAAGGCGATGACCAATCAACAACAATACGATCACATTTCAAAGAAATCGCCCTTTAGTACATGCGTCAAGTCGTCAAAATGAGGAGAATTTGAATAGGAGAGGACTCCTCTCGCCCTTGTTATCAAATCACATTTTAATGCATCTTATGGCAATTACTCATTCCATCTAGGTCTATTTGCCATGGATCTACTCACCTACCATAAAATTGTCCATAAATCCATCTACTCATCCATCCAGTCATTCAGAATGGACCGTTCAATTTCTCCTAACTTCAACGTCTAAAAACTATGATGATCAAACGAAAGTAATAATCGTTTTCACATCAAAAACTGCCAGATTATTTAGAAGAAAGAAGTGGGCTAAATAAAGGTGAAATACTTGTTGTACTCGCCACCTATTCGCAGGCCGCCATCACTACGGAAAGCATCGGTTGGAGGCGGGGATGTCGAGGCAGGGGATGAAGAGGAGGGCAGCATAGGTGGGGTGGTGAGAAAGCGATGCAGATCCACGAGCCAGTCCAATGCAAGAATGAGACGCATGGAGCGTAGGTTGAAGGTCATACTGCTGGAGGTGGTTGCAGAATTAGTGTTTGCAACACTGCCCCCCACAGGGGTGACCACTTGAGTTACGCGGAATTGAGGTGACGTGACGGTGTCGCCATCGTGGTGATGCTGTTGCGGTTTTACGAGAGCGGAGAGAATGGCCGGAAAGAGATTTTGCGGCTCTACGCAGTCTGGAGAGTGAAAGAAAAAACCGAATATGATGGGTGACTCAAGCACTACGCGAGAGCAGCAGAGCGCAATAAAGGCATGGCAACTACTAAGAAACTCAACTTTTGACATCTTAACATCGAATCGGATTCTGTCCTCTTTACTGGCTAATTCATTTGCCCTCCCACTTAACCAAAAGCAGATGGAGCCATCCACCTATAAACAAAGTATACACTAGCAACCACAGAACTGCAATTGATAGGGGAGTAACGCACTCTCAAAACGCGTGTCGGTGAAGGTGACGGCGGTGCAAGCAAGGTCGATAACGTGTCCACCGCAGGAGAAGCTGTCATAGGAGAGGCGGGAGCGCGTCAAATCGAGACGACAGAAGGAAGCGTCAGGGGTGGGTTTGACATGACGCTGAGAGGACCAGTCCGGAGGTATAGAGAGGTAGATGGAAACGTCCTCAAGATCAAAGGTGAAGGCCAGCACTCTATACGGTCGGCGGGTGTACACTGGCTCGCGGTTCTGTGGGTCACATGTGGTAAGTATTCAAAAGAAGTGTAGATAATAGATGTTCATTTATTTATCTTCCGATTCATTAAATTCCCATCCATTCAATCATTCATTCGACTCTAAGTACACCAAGCCGTCCATCCGATTATTTATTACTCCATCCACCCACTCGATCATTAGTACTTCATTATTTCGCTCATTTGCTCGACCATTCTACTAACCATCACTTCGCCAGACACCTACTCATTCACCAAACCAGTCATTTATTACCTGTGTAAAATCCACTAAAATATTTATCTATATTCACCTGGTTTGCCATTTTTCCCTCCACTCACACAGTTCCCCATTCATCCTGGATCCATTAATAAATCTTAAGTTTTCATTTCTGGAACCACTCATCTATCTGTCTATCAAGCTTACTCTTCACCAGCAAATTAATTAATCCATCCACTTGCTCGTCAAATAGTCCGTGCAACTATCCATGCATTGCGCTCCACCCGTTCAACAAAACAACCTCTTGAGGTTTCGTTCATCCCCCCACATCTATGATCAATTGCGGACATAGTAGTTCCAGATATAACTATTAATTATGCACTAAATCAATTGAACCTACCTCATTTACATTGACAACAGGACCATCCCACTTAGATGCAACCAAAACGGAGGCGGTGGCCGCGCCATCAGGTGCAGGTGGTGGAGCGGCGATGTTGTGCTCAAGGATGCCCCGTAGGAGGGTGTAGTCGTGAAGACCGATGCGCAGGGGAGAGGTGGGCCGGAGGCGCGCAGAGAGACGCCAGTCGGGAACCGCGTGCTGTCCCCGTCCTCCGCACAAATTACGTTCCACCACTATGCTAAGTCCAAAGAGTTGCGTCAGCGCCGCAGCCTCGGGCAGGATACAGAAGTCGTTGAAGTGCAGAACACGAGAGCATTCTACACTGACAGCATCTGACGACGGTAAAAGGGGGGACGGTGTTTTAAGCAAGTGTATATTGCCTTTATAAGCATTAGATGACAGCCCCCAAGTCAGTCACATGCATAGCTGCCACCCACCCATTATCCAACTAAAAATTGGACCCCATTACCCACGTGTTAGCTCAACTATCCAATCTTTCAATCATGCACTGACGCGTCCTATCATCCACTCATTAAGCCATCAATCTAACCTTGCATTATCTACCTAGCTGCCAAATAATCCACTCGCCCATTTGAAGGCCATGAATTCGCTAACATAAATAATGATCTATGCGTTAATTTTTTAAACCACCTACCCTACAATTCATCTCGCCTTTCATCATTCATCCCGATGTCCGTTTATCCACCTATTTCTTCATCGAATATGCCTGTCTACTTAACCGCCTCTCTATCACTTCCATTCATTCGCCTCTGAGATGCTTCAAAACATGGTGAAGTTTAGGTTCCATAACGCCTTTAGGAGATAGCGTGAGTGCTTAAAGGTCGCCGAAACTTTTCTTTTGATGCAGATGGTTGAGAAGCGTCAATTTATTGCACAGCTGGATCCTCCCTTGGAACCAGTTGTGATAGAAATCACAGTTGGATTCGATGAAGAATAAGTGATGTTATCCACTTAGAAGTAATGGAAAGCCAAAACTCAAGCCATCTCGTTCCCACTCTTTCATGAAAACGCAATTAATGGCTGCCACGACGATGTGGATTAAGGGCTGCACAGGATACGATGTGATGCTATTGTGTCATCTTTACTTCCTATTAAAAGCTGTTTTAAAGAATCCAGCAACTATTACGGCCTTTAAGCCCTTTGGAGATAACCTAGATGCAATATTGTAGCGAATCCAACTTCGTAATGTTCAACATTCACTTGATCACTTGCAACGCTGCATCAAAGTAAAGAGTAAAATAGGAGGAAAGCTAGATCCAGATCTGGTTCTGATCATTACCTGCGACAAAGAAAAAAGATCAGTTATTGGCTGATAAACAGGGAACACCTTTGTCTATCCAATCAAATGTGGACTATCCAAGGGGTGATGGCAAGTACATCATAGCTCTGACTACCAGTTACAGAACCGCCGCAAAAAAAGAGAATTTGGATACCTAATCGTCGATGTGATTTGCTTTTCACTGATAAAGTTAAGGACAAATCAAACAAGAGTATTTGATCGCCTCCTGGCATCACAATCCACCATACCACTGAGAGCCCAACTTAAGTACAAACACGTGTACACAAGCAGCATTAAATACGATTCGCCAAAGTGCGAATTCATGTTGGACTATAAAGTCGTACCGGATTATAAGCATACCTATCCATCAATTAACTCTTTCAATCTTAACCATTCGAAGTGATTTCTGATAGTAATGAAGCATTTCTTATGGCCTACCGACTCTTCTGATGGTAACTACAAAAATAACTGCATTGCCTCTAACTGTGGACAAACAATAAATACAGCTAATAAAGTCATGACTAAGAGGGGAATAACCTTTAACATGATCTGGCCTACAATCCAAGACTACATTTCGAATGATAAACGGTAGCCACGACTAGTAATACCAGAAGCGTATTATTGGTGAGACTAAATAAACCGAAGTGTTGAAACCATGATGATGGTTCCACACTTTCAAAGTCGATAGCCGACTTCCAAACTGCTTGAAGGTAAAAAAAAAGTGTCAGAAATGAGACAACCCACACCTTCGATATCGTGTCGTTTGCCTATGTACACCTCGATTTGGTCGAGGTTCAATTGAATGCGATCCAACAGGCATGGTGATTTGTCAGTATCTGCAGCGTCTGAAAAGGAAGGGAGACAAGAGATTAGGTTACCAGACAAGTGACATCAACGTAGGTGAACAATCATTACCCTTAGCAATGGCTGAGGTTGGATAGAAGCTTTGGGTCATTATGTTCTTCAAACCGGTTTCAGCAAGGTCATCGCTAGGACAAGGTGGAGACAAAGGCAGTTGGTAAGTAATAGCACACTTATTTCACATGCAATTCAATGAATACATCGAGAACAAGCCAGTCAAAAGAAGTCAATAAAAGAGAACACTCTTAATGGCTAGGTAACACGATTGGTGTCTTGGGACATGGCATTCACAGGTGCTTAAGGGTACCAGTATATCGTCTACTTCCTAGCGGTCAGTTTGTGAAAGGGACTCGTAAGCTACATGGAAGAGCCTCCCATTTCAACTTTCATTTGCTATTGGAGTCGCATGCGTAGGTGTAAACGGATTAGTTAGTCCACTTCTATAGCTTTTACCAATCCGAGCTGCATAAATGGAAACTTTTTTTGCCACATTTGCAGCTAAGTTACACTTTAATTGCACGGTGAGTTACACTATCCTCTTTGGCCGCCCATGACTCAAACCCTACAGGAGTAGTATGGTGGCATCTACTTTCAGCACAAGTAAAATCCATAGGCCTCCCACACAGCCTTACTTCAACTAAAATCACGATAGAAAAACCCATTCAAATGTACGGGAAGTGCTGTGATGGACATATATCGTTCTGGTGTCACGATGCACCCCAAATTTGATGATCGAGGACGTAGGAAAATAATTGCAGAGAGAGGTAGAAACGAAATTCAAAACAAAAGGAAGGCTTTGCAGGAAAGTTTCTTTCCTGTGTAAAAATAAATTTTTGATGAGAGGAAACTTTTAAATTCCATGTGATTCCGCCTCCGTGACAATGGCATTAAACACCACTCTCGTGACCTACGCCACTGATCCCCTAGCCCTTATGCACTCCTAAAGTGCAGTTTGCAAAGGGCCTGACATAAAGTACGAATTCTTCCATAATTTCAGCAGCAGTCCTGTTTGCGGAAAAGTCGCAAGATGTCGAGTGATTTCCATTTCGGCACCAAATAAGCCAGCTCGTAAAAATCATGATCCTCCCTTACGTTTCAGAGCTCCCGTGTCTCAACGACTACGGTGGTGCATCGATGTCTTTAAGCGCCTTCATTATGTGTCGTTTAGCTCTTTAAATATTGTGTCCCCGAATTAACTCCCACCGCAGCTGAGTATAAGAGTAAAGGCAGATGTTTTCATAGACATCTCAATCCATTCACTCATCCGGAAACACTCACCACCACCAGAGGTTACTGGAGCAGTGTTTGCACGCCTGTTGCTGATGATGCTGGAGCACATCATCCTCCAACGCCTCGTGTGAGGGGCCACCACCACCTTGACGGTTGACGATGTCAGTGTGCCAGCAGAAGTCGTTGACAGCAGTGAGGGTGCCCAGGTTGCAAACAAGGACGCTCTCGCTGGCAGGAGAGACGGGTACCACGAGGATCGGTGCCTCCGCCTTCACGTCTAGCCGAAGGCGCATTGAGATAGGTGCACCCTGACGAACCTAGGGTAGATCAAGTGGACGGACGAGTCATTAACAGATGGATATTTGTTTCGGTCCTTTTAAGACTTTTCCAAGGTTTATGCTTCATGGAAGTGAAAAGGATCTCTACTCACGCTTCTGATGGGATGTTTTCATACTCCAGAGTCTTACAATCCCCTCAGAAATAACATGGGCGTTAAGTAAGTAGCATCATGGCAGGATGTGACTAACTTCTTTTACTCGTTTAGAAGAAAGTGGTCCCTCCTAGCAGAGCTTTAAAGGAAGTTTGCAGTTGAGTAGCTCAGTTGGATGGTGTAGGTTTAATGACAATAAATACGGGAGAGTAACAATCAGAGTGTAAGATAATGTAACTTTGCGAACGTTTCCAGAAGAACCAAAATCACCAAATTATTCAAACACAAAATCGAGATAACATTCTTTATTACTAAACGATCTTGTAGAGATAAAAACTGACACCTCACTCTGCATATTGTGCATGGTGGTTGGCTAATGGATAACCACATAAGGAATTATACAACCCGGAACCTTCTGAAGAGGCTCTAATTTCATTCAAAAGGTCCTGAAAAAGTCAGATACACAGACTCGACGTTCTCAGTAGTCAAAAAAACTCAGTAAAGTAAGTGATAATTGGCGCTATTCCTCACCTTATACCCCTCTGACGACGCTCTGACCCTATTCATGAGATCTTGGTACTGTAAAAAGCTGTCCAATGTATGAATCGTGGTGACGAGAAAAGCTTGCGTGTGCACATAGTAAGCCGGACCCAGCCTCAGCTCCAGTCTTCCGTCTTCAGCACGGCGTGTCACCTCGGGGTCGGGTAATTGGTACTTGGTAAACGCAAAAACGAGGTAATCTCCACCACCACCACCACCACCGCCAGCCAGGAAGCGTTGAGGGTAAAGGTGGCGCCCCTGCGGCGTGAGATCGTGCACTGAAGCAGAGGCAAGACGGCCGGCAATGTGCAACCACCCTCCACCAGCGTCAATATTTCGGCTATGGTTAGTTAGGCGAAGGTGAAGGCGACTAGCGGAGGCGCGAAGAAGAGGCGACGCTGGGCAGGAGACCTTGGGGACAGTGTCGAGGAGAAGGGAGAAGGTCGAGACGCTCAAAGTTATTACAGTTAACGCTTCAGTCTCCGATGCCAACGTTTCTGTATCTTTAGCTGGTTGGAAGTAGCTGCCTGTTGCGGATACTGAAAGGAACGCAGCGTGTGATCTGAGACTTTAGTTATGTGGTGACTTGAATAAATACAATTCGGGATGATTTCGGTCCGGCTTCCGCCATGATCGAAACTGTGGGGATATAACCAAGCATAAGTGAATCTGTGAGTTAATGTGACGGCTGGACGAATCTAGGGTAAACAGATGAATGAATGAATGAATCGATGAATAAACGCGTGAGTAGAAGGGTGAAGAGTAGGATACATGAACTGATGTGTGGCAAATTAGATAGATAAATGAAGTAATAAACTGTGAAAAGACTGACAGATCACTTGAATAAGTGAGTGATTGGTTTAGGAGGTAGATGAGTGATGGGCTGGACTGAGCCATAGAAGGACCGAGTGCAAACGGAAGTGTATGAGTTAGTCAATCCATGAACAAGCGATACCCTTACCAGCCAGTGCAGCAGTGGAAGGGGAAGAAGGGGTGGCAGATGGTATCGGAGTGTCAAATTCATCGCAAGCGGTGAGAGGTGAGCCTATACCGAGGAAATCCAACAGCAACACCCAAGGGTGGAGGCTAAAGTAGCAGGTGAGAGATGAGAAGGCCACGTCCACAAATCCATGCGTCTGAGTGGAGGCGAGGAAACAAACTAATGAAGTCGGTAGTGTTTTGAGGTAGCAGAAATGAGACCTCTAACTCCAAACTTCGCTACACGGACTATTCCCGACCCTTTCGTCGCGGTCATCAGGTCTAGACCACCATAATGCTTTAGCAATTTTTCGAGCCGTCATTTAAAAGAATAGTAAATAAAGTAGACCTAGTGGCTACATAGATACCAATAACCGATTTGGTCAGTTAAATCAAAATGCTAACCAGATTTACCGATCAAAGTGACCTCAACGTGAAACTAATCCGGGAATAAATAAATAAACAAACTTTCTTCTCATTTCTGCTGCTGGTCTACCAAGATACCGAAAGAACCTAGGCATCAGGCCACTTAAAGAATGAAGCCAATAGTTCGGATGAACCGGTCAACAAGCGAATTAATTGCTAATAAGAAATTGGTAGACCATTGATCCTCTCGAAATCACCTTGCAGAAGTTTAACAAAGCTAAAAAAACATATTGAGTTACTAACTCACTGATTGGTACTTTGTGTTGAAAAAAGGGGAGCTCCGATCCACCAAAAGGACACGAATTCGGACAAACTGATCACCCTCTCCATCCCTCGCTTTTTCTTCAGTCGGATGCTGAAGCTGTCCAGTCCGCACAGATGAATGGCGCTGAGGTAAACATTTAACAAAGAAGTTGTTTAAAATGGAAGACTCATCGAACGTTTTTAGTCAAAATTTGAAAACATTCCACTTCATTTAGCATAGGGTTGCTTAACTTTGCCATCCACCAATTTGGATGATGATAAAAAGCGATTATGCGATGGCATGCTTCCACAAAAAAAAACCTTTCCTTCGAGGTAACCAGAATGTCCTTCTAATGGGCAATAACGAGAAAGGTCCTGAAAATGCCTTACATGTTTGGAGGCTAAGCTGGTAGAAGCCAATTTCAAGGTGCATATGCCTGTGCAGAACCCATACTCACATCCACTTTTTGTGCAACCTATTCGACTGTCTTCCTTATGTTTTTACAAAACAGTTTTAGGGTCAAACCGCATCCAGAGCTTTGTATCGGCCACACCTGTGCTGATGAAGATGAATTTGTGTTTACAGCTACCCTCGTGTACACAACACTCAGCGCGTGACCAAATAGCGTTACTTCGGCATCAGCCAACTTAATGCTGAACTTTCAGAAGCAATTCTTACTCCAGCGTAATGACCCTACCATTAAACTGCAAGGCCAAATAATAACAATACGAACTTAAAAACAAACCATCCTGTTTTGCTATTTGTGCATGTGAGAAGGCGCCTAATCTCCGAATAATACTACATATCCTATGTAAAAATTTACGCTCTGCAGCACCCCTTAACGTCTTGAGTAGGACGACTCCATAGTGGAGGAGTTTCTTACACTTAATAGTCGGAGAGGCAAATAAAAATCGGGGATATGCAACCCCATTTGACTGCTTGAGAATGCTACAGTACAAGAAAAACACCCTAACAAAATTAGAAAAGGGTGTATGAGTTGTAAGATGAAATTTCTGAAAACTGAACAACTATTAAAATTGACTTTGACCTTGTTCAAGGCAAAAGAGGAATACAAAGGCGCTTTGCCGTACCCTATGTCTGTTACCCGTCATCATTTTCGACCCCTTTCTCTCCTCCTCTTTCTCGCCATTACAGAAACCGAAATTGATTGAAAGAGAGGCTCTCTGAAGACTTTTTGAGAATGGAAGGGCAATGGCATCGGTGAGGGAGGTCCAGGAAGAGCTCTCAATGAGACTCGGACAGGAGGTGGCCAGTGGACCCCGACGACGATTACGGGACCATGGCGATGATGATTGAGGTTTCGATGGAAGGTGAGAATAGAGAAGGTAGCGGTTCTCCTCACTGTAGCCTGAAAGCAACCAAGATACATACATTTTATACCAAGGGGTCACATGCTCCAGCCAAGGGGGGCGATCAGAGTGGTCCAAATTTTAACGAATAGTCTATAAAATTGAGGACAGCTTTCCATACGCAAATATCAGTCCTCTTTTCGACTTGGGTGATGGTGACAGAAAGCCAGTAGCATTATTTATAAATGCTCTGATACCCGACTCGGGAAAAGGGTAGATTGCGTTTGGTGGTCAGACCTCAAGGTGAGTGGTCGGATGCTCGAGAATCAAGCATTTAACATTTTATGGGAGAGAAGAGCTCTATTCCAAGTGTCTTGAATGTGGCTAGATCGTAAAGATTGAAGGGTAGTTATCATCACTAATTAATTAATGAATTAAAAAAATAGTAGCACAGGTAAATTGCGTCAAAAACTGGCCCAGAAGCAGATTGAGCAATTGATTGAGGATGAAATGACAGCCTTCTGCTTACAAATGACTGCACCTCAGCAATGGTTTAAAAAGGTAGAGTTTCAATGACGTGAAATGGACCCCAGAGGAAGGTAGACCAGTTGCTGATAGGCTTTATGACAATCCTCCACCTACATTGAGTATTTGCATAGAATTTGTAAGTAGTTAGGGTGTCAGTATGAGCTGTTATCTTATCGGGCTTGGCTAAGCGACACATTAACCAAGAAAGAGGCCTTAACATCACCTAGTGAACACCAGTGTGCTTCTATAAAAGTCGGGATACATCCTGCATTCGAAAAGAGCGGGATAAGTGGTAAGGGAGAAATGGTATAGCTTGAATGAACGGGAATCTTGACGGAAAGAAAATGAAAAGTGGTAATAGCGACAGTGAGCCTGAGCAATCCCGACAACTGACCCGGAAGAAGGTTTTCCAACAGCAGCGAAGCCAATGTGGCTTCAATGTGTGTGAGCCCGCTGTCACTGTTCCTACCAGGTGCGGAAGGGATTCGTGAAGCGGCGACAAAAAACTCGCAAAGACTCAGCCGAGTCAATCCCAGAGGATGCGCCTCACCGCTCATCTCCGTAAAGGTCTCCACCACCAACAAGGGCATACGAAATCGCATCGCTAGACCCGGCACCATCACAGCTGAAGCCGCTTCCTCCACCGGAACTTGTGAATCAATCTTTTGGAGGAAGGGAGAAAGAGAAGCAACCATATGCATGATAACAAAGACGAAAAATATTTTACCTTAAGATACTAATACGACTATAAAACTACTAAGTTCACTGGAAAAGAGGGATGAGCAGAGAGAATGAACATAACGGCTAAACCTGGCGTAGACGATTAGACATACAAGTGACTCACTCCAGCATCAATCCGCTCCCTACTGGATTTTTGTGAGGATGCTGAACTATCCCCACCACTATCGTCCCCATCAACCGTCTTCTCAAAGTAGGTGAGGTTGTGCATAGTCTGTAGGAGCTGGTGGTAGACGCTCTTTGAAAGTCGCACGTGGAGGGGTTGTATGAGGCAAGCTGATATCGTGATCCACAACTCTGGTCTGCTTGAAACCTCCTCCGACGCTCCTAACTCTTCATCTTCATCGAAAGGGAAGCTAGTCTCCGTGGTATTGAAATCATCTGGCCAATTTATTGTGCCCGACTCCGTTTCGCCATGTGGTCTGGAGAGAATCTGCCGTTTTACCTAGAGGAAAAGGCAAAGGATTTCACAATTAGTTCCCCAATACCGCCCTCAAACCCACCATTATGTCGGCGGATATGTCTTCCAACACACAGTGTTCCATGGGCGAGGTGACAAGGCCGAGGTAGTGAGCGAGTACAAGCATCGCTTGCACCGCCTCAGAGGTGCCCCGCACTCTCGGCACCCCACGCTCGTCAGAAATATCAAGGGCGGAAAGAGATGCGTGGGCCACGCTTAGTTGTATAAAGCGTAACGGAGTGAAGCTGTCTCCTCCATCGACACCTTTACCACAATTGTCAGTACCCCCACCATTGCGGAGCATCAAGCGACCGAGACGCGCGATAAGAACGTGGGGAGAGACGGGACCGGCGGGAAGCACGATTACAGGTTGTTCAAAGATGGCATGGAGGGAGGCGATACGTGATGAAGACGGAGAAGATGATGACGCTAGCTGCTGCTGTTGCGGGGGTGCAGTGGCGGCAGCGACAGCGGAGTTGACAGCTGACTTGGCCAATCGGAGTGCCAGGACACCCACCTCCGTGTTTCGGTGATAAAGACGAGAAAACCAAGCTGAAATCTCGTGCAGAGCGCGTGGTTTGTGTACGTACACAGGACTGGAGACCTCCAACTACGGGGGAGAATGGATGGATAAGAGCGAATGAAGATTCTTTTGTAATTATGAACTGAGCGTTCAAAAATGCCGAGCTTTTTGCTTAAATAGGGAGCCCTAACTTGGAAGGGACAAAAACCAGGTTGTATAATTGTATACGGCTAAAATGCTTCATCAAAAGCGATGTAAGAGCACTATTTGCTTAATCTCGCTGCACGAAATAAGCCTGCTTTTGCGTTACATTTTTTTTACTTTTAAGCGAGCTTCACATCAAAAAGTGGTGAAAAGCTTGAAGGAGCAATCTTAAAAGGCGTAAAAGGAACTGAAAGACTAATACTTGAAGCACAATCAATCAATTTGTCACCAAGAGGGAGAAAGTAGTTTAAGTTGACGGTAAAACTGGGTGGTAAGGCTGGTTAACCAAAGTTATGTTTAGTTAAGCATGTAGAGCGTTTTGTTGATCTTTGTGATCGTCTATAATCCAAATCTAACACAGGTGGCATGGAGCTCCGATAACTTACTGGCAGGCTCGTATACTCCATTGCATTTTCAAGGAAAGCTCGAAAACTCTATTAGTGACAGAGCGGCGGAATATGTCTGAAATAATCTAATGGGAAGAAGGGGTAACGTTGGGGTTCAGACTATAAAACTATTCCAGTGAAGCAGTGACACCTAAAAACAGACAGGGAGGCAGGAAGAATTAATGAAAGAAGTGAATAAACACAAGAGAGGTGATGGTACGAACTTCCAGTCGGCCAACCTTCAAATTACCAAATCTGTTAAGAGTGAGAGCGATGAATTAACCAGGGAGGGAGAGAAGTCGCTTAACGCACCAGAGGATGAAAAAAAGCTATTCAAAATGGTGCTATTTACCATGATGTGGTATCCAGAGGCGCTGTGGCAGCGCGCAGTAAGCGTGAAGACGGACTTTGCAGCAGACCAGGCAAGCACAGCGTCGGGCAACTCGGGATCCAGGCAGCGACCCGCGGCAAAGATGTGGCGATGCTGTACTCTGTTCGGTACCATGGAGCTCGACTCCACCTCCATCAAATCTAGCACCTGCAGACCTGCCAGGCTCACGCGCAAGTTGTTGTGGTCTGGAGTAGTAAGTATAGCATGACTGTGATGGTCAAGGCAGGAAGAGCATTTCCAGTTCTTCAATATAAGAAAACTGAAAAGGAAACTATGAATGCTCGTGATGAAGAATATTAACCAGGTTGTCTTTATTAGACATTAAAAGCAAAACTCCTCATAACGGAGCAGTAAATGTGAAGGAGGTTTTACATTTTTCTAACTTACTGTCTTGAGACTGAAAGTTTACACCGAGGAGAGTGATGGTGGCGATGCGTTCTGCAGTGGCTGATGGAGGAGTAAAAGAACATTCGCCTTCCTCCTCCGCCACCACACTGCTGCCTTCTGCCGTATCCTCTGCCTCAGGTGCCGCCTTCACACGAATCAACACGAGACTGAGTCGCTCCACACTTATGGACATTTCGAGGCTGTCATTAATGTTCGAGTTACCACCACTACTGCAATTTTCGACACCTTCAGCAGCCGTAAAGGGCGTGTGAGCAGCAGATATGATGGGGTTGTTTGGTTCATTTCTGGGCTCAGATACCGGTGCGACACAGCGCACGAATGCGATCAACTCCACGAGGGTGTCCAGGTTTCCTGCAAGTGAGATGCAGTTCTTAGCTCTACTCTGGGAAGAAGCTCATGGTCTACTAAAACAATGCCGATACACCGATTGGTTTCGAGCTAGTAATGGTCGATCTGTGGTCCAATGGCGGCATGAATAGGCAGTAGAACACTGCCACCCTCTCATAACCCCTTCAGTTACTATTCTTCAGTTCTCGTTATTGGTGGCCATGGCTACAGCTAGCTTGAATTCCCTTTTGGCAACACTAATTCCTCGATCACTTAGTAAAAAATCCCTGAATCACCCTTAAAAATTCATGATCTACCATCAATCCAAGTCTTCCATTTGCAAAAGCCAAACGATTGAACCCTGCGTTGCCCTTTTTAGTTTAAGTTGGATGACATTAGCTTCGCAGCCATCCCTGTGGTAGAGTGACAATTCCTACACGCTCGGCTCATCGCACAGAAGTAGTCACATGGTACGTTCACATACAAGCAATCGCTCCTCCTCTAATCGTCACCATAACAAAAAGTTAAGTTTAACGATGATTCAGCTTTGTGAACGTCCTATACTTATGCCTATGGACTATACTCGCATGACTTAAAGGTGGAATGCAACATACATTTCACTCCGATCTCAACATTTCCAAATCAAAGTGTTGGTTTACTGTGTTACCAAACATCCAAAGTATATCTCATTATGTGCAGGCAATCATTTACCCAAAAGATCCAAATGTCGAAATTTGATGTCAAGAAGTCGAGAGGGTTTCATTCCTGATGATGACTGGAAGTATTTCACCCGAATTAGCGCCGTAGAGGAGTCTACAAAATCATGCGGAAACAGCATAATATTTAGTTTACTAAATGCGACCAAGCACAATCCACTTCAGTTACCTTCACCACTATCACCGATTGGATCAAAGAAGGGCCGGGTCACGACGAAACTGCTACTGGTACCACGTATTAATTGCTGTCGGGAGCGACGTTTAGCAGAACTACTATCACCACCGCCGCTGACGTTTAGGCTACCCGAGAGTGTGTCCAACCTGAACAAAGAGAACAAAGAAGGGGAGGAGAAAAGGGGTGAGTTGGAGTCTTGGTGTAACACAAAGACATCTTCTCGAGTAGTACATATGGGTTTTGTTTAGCACATTTTGTTGACATGCTTCTTCGGTGTGCATTTGCAATAAAGTTTCACCTAAGCGCATTTCACCTCATCAAAGAGGGATCAAGGAGCTGTTAGTGAAAACTGTAAAAAAAACATAGACTTCACGGAAAGATACAGATGATTGAAGTAGTGGATGACCAAAAAGGGGAGATTGCTGAAGTCACTTCGACTTCCTGCATCTATTCCGACTGCACCTTAGCAATTCGGCCAGCAGACCAGACATGAACTAGCTTACGAGTATGCTAGGAGTAGTTACTCAAACCACGGTATGAAGGCATGACAACCTTCCTCATCCCATCGCTTTGGGTATTTGTTACTATTTGGAATGCTTGGTAAAAATATGATCGCTTCAAAACACCGAGTGGTCATCAGCACAATCTCAAGCATTAAGTCCCATCCAACGCAGTTTTTCTCATAAAATGCGCAACATTCAATGATTCTGTCATTATTGCTCTCATTTACAAAAAGACTTGCGACAGCAGAAAATAGGTCTCCACGAGGACGCGCTTGACAAGAATAAACTGGCATAACACTTTATAGCTTATAATCTCAAGCACAATTAGGCCCAAGTCACCCCTCATTGCTGCTGGACTCACTAATGTCAGAGAAGAGACCATAATCTTCATCGAGAAAACGGGATACTCTTGCCGATCAGATTGTCCTGTGAAACTCGATGGGTGTAGATGCAAAATGAACTTAAATGAAGTTCTCTTGTCACTTGGAAAGATGTAACACAACGCGGAGGCGTACCCCTTTCCTATCATGGCATTTTCATTTCATTATCCGTTGCGATCAAGGCAAAAAAATAACCATCTTTGCCGCCAATGATTTGGAAAGAAATTGGCCTCTGCGGTCTATAATTTTTATAGTTATTGCTTAGCACCGGGATTTAGGCAACCGCCCTCACCAAACCAAAAAGCTCAAGACTATCCTGCATTAGCCGCGTTGTTTAAAACTTGACCAATCCGTTCGCAACACGATCCCACGAAACCGCAGTTCAAAAAAAAATGAGGCACATATTATGCGTTGTGACGCCAGTAAAAAAAAAGACGTGTAACGCTCCCCGTTAAATTGTTCGATCGAGACAGAGAAAAAGAGCGTAAGGTCGTACCGAACATTACGATGCGATGCTGCCAATAGGTCAAAATCTCCTCCCAAACCACAAAGAGCATCAGCGACAGTGAGGCTGTGCACTTGCAGGCAGACATCATACGTTGTCGTGGAGTGCATTGCGTCAGTTGATCGACTAAATCGAGCTGCGGTGGAGGTCAACCGGCACTCCGCCAGTGGACGACCTCGTGCGTCAAGTTGGAGGATGAGCTCATGCATGCTGAATGTGACCACAATCGTCCGCCGTAGTGCTGGTGTCGTAAGCGTCACGGAGGTCGTTCGGATCTGTTTTTTGGAGCGCCTTGATCGGCGAATCTCTGAGCTGTGTGGCACAGGCGTCGGCAGTGTTGGTGAGTGACTTTCTGTGACCTCCGTTTGCTCCGCCGCTGCCGAAGCAACAGCGGCGAGACAGAGACGAACTGCGGCGACTCGAGCATCAGAGAGGCGAAGAACGCAGTGTCGCTGCTCCAAACATACTAGAAGACCGGGTAGATCGGCGGGAATGGTGGGTGGAGGTGGAGGAAGAGCTGTATTATTGGAGGCGGAAGGAGGGCGGAGTTGGGCCATTGGTACCACTCGCCGGGTAATCCAAATTGCTAGACTGAAGCGGTCCACGAGGTGGACTTGGGAGGCTACCTGGGTGATAGAACGATCATCCACTGAAAGAAGAAATGAAATGTGCTAGTCACTTTGAAGATAATTAGAAGCACCTTAAGCCTTAAAGATTCCTCGCTTAAATAGGGATCGGATTGTGTTAATAAGGAAGTCAATCACAGGGCATCATGATTCCTCAATCACACTGAGATATCTGTGTTCACAAAGAACCAAAGTATTCCGGAAAAGCACAAAACACAGGAACATTCCAGGGGTTTCTTGAAACGACTTAGACACAGTGATTGAACTAACAGCAGCAATCCAGTGAATTTTTGTCAGGCATCACGGAAAAAGGAAAGTAAGCGATGAACATGAAAGAGAGGGGTACTGGAGACAATGAATTGTGGTTTTAGTAAAAAAAAAATGAAGTAAATTTTAAACAAACTCCAAAATAGTCCTCAAAAGACGAATAGTGGCACCACAAATTAACCGCTCAAATATTACTGGGGGAATCAGTTCCGAGAGTGGAACAAAAGCTAAAAATCGTCACAGATTGCAAGCCAAGTGCTAGCATTTGGAGACATTTGATATCTCAAATTTCAAGATGAAATTTAGCCTCCAGCTCCAAACCACGAAGTTGGGGCGTACTGAACTCTACTGAGAGCGTTTACCCCGTGATGGGAGAGGCAGAAGAAACGCACAATTTGATAGCCTCAAAAGTTATAATGGGTTTAAAGCTCTCAAACTTGGCACCACAGGAAGTATCACAGTTGAATAATTTTTCAGAGGGTCACGAACAAGGATGCCATGAGCTGAGATTATCGGGTAAACTCAAGCAGTAGCCTTAGAAGGTGCATCGGAGCAGATGATGATGCTACTAGTGAAGGTCAAACTTGCCTATTCTCATAAAAATGCTCAGTTGTGTGTACTGTAGCAAAAATAAGCAATCAAAGACGTTGAAAACCTGGGTTCGCTTCTCAATAGCCACGAGAAAAATTGGCAGCCCCATTCACTCACCGGTGGTTGAAATAGAAGACTTGGGAAGAAGATCAGGCCACAGTCCAGACACCTGCAGTTCGTCTAGACGCCCTGCCAGAATGCGAAATTCGTCCAACTCCAAGAGGTAGGTCACATAAAGTTTGCGACTCCGTTGTGAACGCTTCCGCAAGGAGCGTCGCTGAGCAGAAGTAGGGCGCTTTGGGCTTGGTACTGGTCTGCAGAGAGAAAGGGGAGACCAATGGAGAAAAGACTTCTCTGTCTATGACAAAGTTATTGTAAAATTTGCTGGTATGGAAAAGGAGCGAGAATTTACGGTGTCTCAGAATCAGATTGAACGGGCGTGCCACAGGGCGTTGCAAAGACATCTGAATCTTCATCCCCATCGCTTCCATCACCCTCATCGTGATCTACCTTTTTCTGTGGTTCATTTAGCACTTCCCTCTTTTGCTCATCAAGAGTTTGTGCCTAGCAGGAGAGAAAAAATACACTTACAGAGTATGTGCAGGTACAGTGATCATCACAGGATAGCGAATAGTTTCAATTTCCTGTCCGCGTACTAAAAGGAGAATGGCACAACAAATATGCTACAAATTAAGAGCTCATTTTGGCATTTCAGAGCCTTGTAACAGCAAAACTACCAGAATCGAGAGTATAATAAGAAATCAAAGCCATCGCCCAACAAAAGCCAGAAGTCACCGCAAAGGTCTTAAACATAGTATTGGGGCTAAACGCGTTTCGCTTTTATCTGAAACCAGTCATACACACATTTCGATCAGACGAGTACTTACAATATTTAACCTTCGTAGAGGAAAAGTTGACCAAACAGGAGTCAAATCCCAAAAAATCATGGTGCATCGCAGCTATGATGGTGGTCATGTCAAAACAGCCAGCCCTCCTATCATTCTTTTCCGAATAAAATAGGATCAAATATCGCTGGAGTCATCCAACATTAGAATTTAGTAATCAATACGGGGCTCTCGAAGGAGGGATAAGTTCACCAATTACAAGCCAGCACAACTACCTGTTTGCCGTTCCCATTACCGTTGGTAGCGGTGGCGGTCGACGGTTCCCAATTGGAGAGCCGGAAACGTCCAAGGTCGCAGATCACACCGAGGAGGCTGGCCGGAGGACAAGGCTCCCTGCCCTCCCTCTCCGCCTTGGCCTCTGCCGGACTTGGCCAAAGGCGTCCAGGAAAGAGGATACGCGGCGCCGCAATGTCTAAATGCAGTTGTAGAATTGATGTTGTCGACGGCGGTGATACTAGCGATGTCTGCAGTGGAGTAGCAGTAGTGAAAGACGTAGTTGTCGTTGCTGTTGAGCCCTCGACCGCCGTCTCGACGTTGTGCAGCGCCGCACGGAGATTAGCCTTTGTGTGCGACTTAATCGTGTCGTAGGCGCTGGAGTCATCTGTGGGTGGGAGCGGATGAAGAATATCGTCAGACAGCGATATTGGACTTTTAAGCAGAGGCTGAACTACCACTGATCCAAAAGTTAACACATCGAGATGGACAATCCATTGAAGTTTAGAACAAGAAATAAAGCTAACTTTTGAAAGAAGGGGAGCAATCGTGATAGACAGGTCGGGTACTGAACACCCGACCCAGCGGTTAAACAGGATGACTGATGAACAATAAGATTTCTTATGCTTACCCCTTCACTCCATATGGAAGCGGAAGCCCATCAGCCCATTCCACATGATCCAATCTGGTAATATTGACTTCAATAGTGCTCATCACTGATTCACATGTAATTTGGGGTAAAGTGGTTTGGATTTCTTAAGCAGCATGTGACTCGTGCATTGCAAACTTTAATGAAATAGTCTTTTCTACCATCAACTTTTGTAAGCCTATTATTTTGCCACACCCTCAACTTGTGAAGCACCACATACTTTCATGTCACCTGGCGGTGTCTCCAATGAATTGCATGGATTCCAAGATCAGACTTACATTTGAAAAAATTTTGCTGTGAAACCCGTTCCCAGGAAGGTGGCACTCTTAAACTGAAAATTATGTGTAACGGCGGCGCATCTCCTCAGTAACGACAAAAAAAGTTAGGGCATAGGTTAAAGCCTCTGATGCAAGATCGCTCAAGGGTATCGAACACTTTGAACTCAGCGCCATAAAGGTAGTCAACTGGTGCTTGAGTGAGTGACAAAATAACTTTTGCAGTCTGCCTTTTTTGAATGCAAAATTAACTTTCAGCTTGACATCCTCAATGGCAACCCCTTTTTCGAACAACACCCTTCCGCTTTTGGCCCAAGGTATTACAACGATCACCAGCACATGTAAGCAAAATGTGTCCGCACGTGACTTCTGACGCAACCAGAATGTGCTAGTGACTTCCAGATTCTGCTAGCTCATATCCGCAATGCCCACAAGTAGTCATGACCTCAGAGAAATGCGAACTTGATAGACATGTTACGAAAGCTTTGCTACAATCCAAGAGGTTGAATAATCAGGACCACTGGTAGCACCGTAAAGAGAATGCATGCTTTACCTTGAAGTAACAGAAGCTGTAAAATAAAAGCAGAATTAGTGAGTTTCGGATTGGTGAGGCATGCACACTCCTGTTAAATGAGTCAATGTGCAATTCTCTCCCATCCATAAAAGTGAATGTGTTGGTGTTGAGCCACCAATCATTGGCAATGATAAGGGTTCCACATAGGCAGAGATGGTGCTACTCCACAAAGATGGCAAATTGAATAGGCAATAAAAACGAGGATGTGGCGACCGAAAATAGTGCACTGTAGTTCTGATGATCGGAAGACTAACTCTATACTGAGACCAATTGGTTCAAAATTTGATTTTCTTAATCAAACGTTTCACACGTTTTTACTATTTGCATTTATTGCCAATATTTTTGAATTGACCATAAAATTCTGCCCCAAATTTGCAAATCCCGAGGGGAGAACTTCCAGCGGAGATTCAAAGTTAGTACGAATCGCTAGGGCGTCGTGGTGAATTTGTGGCCTACGCAAACAACTTCTGATGGCTTCATCGCCAACTTCATTATTATCACTATTTCGTGTGAAAATCTCGAGGCTTGGGAATATCCCACTTTCACATAACATCTTTGTAAGAGCCACCTTTGGAATGCGAATTTCGCTCTACAGTGAGGCATAGACAGCGCCAATACGCAAAGTGTCCAATGAGGTGAGGGTGTGGCTAGCTAATAAATCATATGTAGCAGCCTTTCTGACAAGTTATTGGACGGCGGACAGTAAAAAAACAGGTAATGTTCTAGTAATGAGCTGTAGCAAGGGTGATCGCGTCAAACGCATTAAGATAAAGCCCATTCAATCTTTTGCCCTAAAACTCCTGGCCTGATTGCAGGTAGCACGGATTGTCTCGCATCCCATTCATCATCAACAAAATAAGGTCATCAGTCACTATATTCAATGAAAAACTTTGGGATTTGAGAAGGCTCAGTATCACAGAAATAGGGCTGAAATACTCGCTTGATTTGTCACTTATGGATAAATTTGAAGGGATCGTGATCCCCAAAAACCGCCAGAGATTATGTTGTGACTGCAATAATGAAAACGGTGTTTCAGAACGCAGGCTTACAGATATGAATAGCAGAGTGATCGCTGATCCGAGTGCGAGAGGCGACTTCAAAGTGCGTGCCAAAACCGAAGCACTAGGAAACTTTAGTAGACTAATCACGCTAACTGCCAGATTTTTACCGGTTCTTGTAGTATTCGAAGGCAAGCAAAAACCCTGCTAATGGCCACCTAGCGTCCTACCACGCCCTTTTAATTGACGGGTTGGAAGGTTGCAATAAAATATAAAAGAAATGTTCTTGTTGTGCGCGAGTTATGGAAGGAGGCCCTATGAAACTTATCCAAAGCTAAATGGGCCGATAGATCTGGACTGAACGTGCCAAGATTGAACGTGGCAAAATGTTGATCCAAGTGTCAGGTGGATGAACCGTATCGAGGTTTCGATGAAAGTGAGGAAACAAAGCCTTGTATAAAACTTGAAGGAAATAACGTATAGGATACATTTCATCAAATAAAGGCTGGTTTTTAATAAATATCACCACGAAGGGTGGTTGACACACCGATCGAGCTCGACATCAACCGGCATTCACTCTTAACCTGTGAATTTTAAATGAGACCCACCTGAGCCACCGTGAAGGACCTTGTGAGCAAAAAATAGTGCGGATTTTACTGTTTCGCAATTAATTTTAACGTGCGCAAGGAATTGGTCTAATGCCAGATGCAGAGGAGTAGATTTAGAGATCACTGAGAACGTCAAAAAGGGCGAACGCTATGTAGTGGAAAGGCGTAGGTCTAAATGTCGTCTATGCATTACCTCCCAGAGCGTACAATTAACAGCTCTAAGAAATAGGAGCAAGGGGATATGTAATACTTTGACAGTTTGTTTAACCTTGTGGTTGGATGAGCAAAAGCTTCATTTCCTCGAGAAATGGCGCTTCCGCTCGGCGACAGCGTACAGGTCACGCAAGCAGCCTCAGCTCCTCTACACGTCGGTAACGCAATGTTCTGCCGCGCCACTGCAGCCTCTTGTGACTTCAGAAAAGACTCAGGACGCGGCAAATAAGTCGTAATAAGTAGTTTTTCAAACGCGTCTCGGAAAATGGAACTAGAAAACTAAAATGAAGTGGCTGGAGGAGCTTGGAGTTGGCAGTGGTGTTTTTGAAAATCAGACTATTGGATTGAAACAAAACCATCATTATTAAAACAACTTGATGATAGTTCCTGTCCTTGAGCCCGGTTTCAAAGGTGTACGGGAAAAGGGTTCCAAAATGTTAGATCTCAGTCAACAAATAAAGCATAAATTACTAAATGGTCGATAGCTTAGGAGTCGGAGAAGAGCAGAAAATTGGAGATGTAGCAAAAGAATCCAACAAAGCGAGAAAGGAAAGCATTGAAACGTCAACTGAGGGCAAAAGAGTCAAAAAAGCAACAAAATGCGATAATGTGTAGGAATGCAGATAGCGCGACTGGGCAACGAATTGGCATTTAAGCGGTTATAAAACAAGAATTGCGGGCTGAAATTGGTATAAAGGTTCTAGAGCTAACTTTTGCCAAATACCTATTAGACTAACGGCACCACAAAATGCAGTCCGTAGGCACGAGGTGCCCACTATAAAATTTTGCTCAAGCCTAAGCAATTCTTATCGAATAAATCCCAGTCAGAAACTGACAAATATGTCCCATCCATAACTACCGAGAGGTTAGACATTTCCTCATCTGGATGGAAAAGCATTGCACTGCCTCCATTCCCATTTCGAAGTTGACTCGGCTCATATCAATGCTGTTATGATGCCCAAGGAAGACGTTTAATCACCAGAGGCGCCGAATAAGATGCCCAAAACAAGAAGGTGGAAACTATTTACCGATCTCCGAACGGTGCCAGCAACTTTTCTGGCATCCTGCATGCATAGACATGAACGTTCACATTTGACAATGTTTGGGAAATTGCTTCACAGAGTGACTTACACGAAAACGAATGATACCACGAAGATATGTACACAAAGACCTTTTAAATGAAATACAAATAAAACAGGTCAATAGAGGGACCGAAGCAAGGCCCATAAAACAGACTGGAGCTAATGATGAACTGATTTAAGACGCATTCAAGGTGAAGAATGAACGCGCAAATACAAGGAAGAAGTAATCCAAGGAGGGGACAAGATGTTCCCATCTTGAGCGAATTAAAAACGACCCGCTTTGTAAAGAAAAACATCCCCAAGCCAATCAACACACCACTGATAACCAAGCACAGATACGGGAGTTATTTAAACAAGTGACGTGGTCCATTTATGAACTATCAGGGAGATAATGGGCACATAAAAACCAGTAGATCTCAGGAACCAAAGAGATAGAGTAAAAATGGGGGATACTTGGCAATCCCATGATTCAGCTGAAATATTCATTGCGACTAATTTGCCATCAGTCGCAACTACATCAATTGGAAGGGAGCAATTCAAAGGAACCTCCAACACCATTTCGGTGACAAAAAAACTGAGAAACACAGAGAAGAGCCAAACACTAGGGATTGATAGGTGAAGTGCAAAAAGTCAAAGGTGCCCTACCCGGTGTCTGGCGCGACGATTTGTTGAATGCATAGGCGAGGAAGCGCACAACGCGATTGAAGAGCTCAGGTTGGCATACCACGCGCAGAGGGTCAGTTCGAATGTTCAGACTGAAAGGAGAGAAAGGTTTAGTAAGTACACTTTGTTTCACAAGCCCAACCCTCGAGGGGTATTATAGAACATGCTATCAATCAATTGGTTTACTAGCTGGTTGATTGACCAGATTGTCAATGGTCTAATCAAGGGACGATGAAGGTGATGGAGCAAATTAATTTTGGAATGGAAAGCTACTAATCGACCGGTATTTCTCGATTTTCGAGTCACGTTTTAGAGTTTTGCCAGACCGCTGTAGTTTTGCTTATATTCCACAAATGGTTCACGGGAGAGATAACAGTTTAGGCTGAAACAACTCTGAGTTTTCCACAGATGGATAGGCCGTTCCGAAAAGGGTTTGTAAATAAAGCTCTATCCCCTGAGAAGCGTCAGTAAGGAAGCCACTATTGACTCTTGTAAGCCGCGCAAATGGTACCTGATACAAGACGTAGATAACTATCGCAGATGAATTGCCATTTCAGAAGCTCCCTGTTTAAAAATCGGAAGTAGGGTTACATAACCTCAGACAATACAAGAAGGCAGAGACAAGAATAAATGACAAATGCCAAAAGATGCTATTCAGCTGTTTTTGCTTAGTAACTCGCCCGTTCTTGGAGTAAGACACTGTCATTATGAGGTAAAAAGGATTACAAGGATGATAAATAAACCTCACTAAAGAGGAAAGAATGGTGGTTCGTCATATACAGGATACGGTGGAAAAATAAAGACAAAATCGGATTAGCGCAAGTAGAAAGTGTTAATGTATAAAATCTTATGAATGACGTGCCAACGTCCCCGACGTGGGGCCCTTGGGACGTTCAATCAGCTTACAGTCAAAACCACAAGCAAAAGAAAGACGTTTAGAGGCAACAATGAAGGACTGAATCGACTAATCCAGGCTTAAATTTGTCAATGTAATTGCCAGCTGAAGCAAATTTTGAGGAAAATACACGCTATTGATGCAAAAGGGGTTCCTTGAGGACGAATTCAAGAGAACCAGAGAAGCGAGTGACGAAAATATGACGCCTTGTGACCAAACATAAAAGAAGAAATGAATCCAACCATGCAAATAAGACTTGACTCGATCCGCTTAACTCAGAATGGCCATAGTCGCGATCTCTTACAGTAAGGCCAAAGTAGTTCACCTTGAGATTGTGAAGAAACACTTGGGTTTGCTGATAGTCAAAAAGCATGAAAATGCCTCCATTCCTTAGAGTCGTCAATTGCTGCTGGGTTTTACAGGGAGGGCAAAGAAGTCACCTCATTCCAAAAGCAAGTGAGTAGGTTTGCAGAACCCTCAGACACCTGACAGTCTGACGTGAAGTTATCAAACAAACAAATGCACATAAAAATATCAAAGAGCGGTTCTGGACCTATAAACTCACCCATCGTTCCTGCGTCCAGATATCGAGACATCGTTTCAAGGAGACATATGCAGACTCATCAAATATGCAGCAATCAACACTTCCCGTTTCATGCGCAAACATCGCCAAAACACCCCAAAAAATTCTCTTTCGAGAAAAAGTTCAAAGGAGGGGAAGCAAGAGTGCTTCTTGTTTTATGGTAAAAGGAATGGGTGGCTTCAAATTTAGTATTTCAGCAACCATAACCAGTCTAAATTTTACAGATGCAGGAATGAAACACGCAACAGCATGCAGCTACACTCCCAGGGGCGGCTCGGAGTGTGAGATTTTAACGACACAACTAGAGCCCGAAAACGTTAAGCAACCAAAGAAATCAGATTTAATTCCCACACATGCACAATGGCGGGTGGATATAGATGAAACTGCAACTTCAGAGGCGGTTTTGTCGTGAGACTTTCGAGCATTTACTAATTCAAGGAGGGACATACTAACACACCTCAAATTGAACAAACATCGATCAATGAGGCTATGGGACTACCTGTTTAGATTATGAAAAGCACATTCTCAGACGTAGGGAGGGGAATGCAAATCGACTAACCTGGCAGGCGGTGACGACGTCTCATTGGTCAGCTGCGTTGAGGTGTAGTCCAGACGGAAAAGGTCCGACGAGGGAGATGAGGGTGCATGGAGGAGGGGCGAGATAACGATGGGGAAGAAGGGACGCTGCTGACCGTTACGGCAGCGCTCATCCTTCACCAGGAGGGAGTGGAGGCGAGCACTGAAATGCAAGCTCTCCTCGCGCGGCCGTGTCTCCACACAAAGCTGCAGGTTGTCCGCGCGCAAGCTGCAGAGGCTCTGGAAGAATTCAAGTGATTCATATTCAACGCTCCAAAAGAGTTATGTCTCAACTGACAAAGCAATATTACGATCAGACTCAACATTTCAATGGAACATCCGTTTCATTCCGAGCTTGCCATCTTGAGAATTATTATTACAGCTAAAACTCCTTCTTATAGAACTATGAGTGTGTTTATCAAGCGGATTATTTGGCGAGGCAAAAAAGTGACTTAAAATGCAACCCAAATGAACAGTGTGGGTGTGCTGAAGTTAGCAGCAGCAAGAATGGTAGGTGCATCACCTCTGGCATCAAAACAGTTTAAACAGGTTACATTTTCAAAGCTATGGTAGTTTAGTCAGTAATTTTTGTTATTATCGCATTAGATTTGCCTGATGTAATTGATGCAGCAGCTTAAAATAATACCCGACAAAGTATTCTACTGAAAGGAGGATACGATGAGCCAATCAGCGCATAGAAAGCACAGCGAATGTTAATTGATGATGTAAGTGGGAAACTCCCTTCTAGGAGGCTATTTTAGTCCTCCCAAACAAGTCACAAACTATTGTAGAAGGTACGAGCTGGATGCAGTTGTGATGAAAGTAGTCACATCCAAAACTAGGCACGACATGACAACATAGATTGGTTTCAATCTCCCGGAATTCCCAGCCGGATCACTGCAGAGAAGCGTCACAAAATAAAGCCGTTTACTGTGGGTAACCGAGCTTCCCAAATCTAGCTACAGGAGGTCAGCCAACCTCAGGATCCACATGAACCCATGTATCACATGTTAACCGAGTACTTGAATGAGCTGAACGCCAGCTGTAGGGAAAGCGGGCAACACATCCATCTGGTGGCTTCTTGCGAAACAACCCGGAAGATGATGGTGGTTTTGGGAGACCGTGTAGACAATCAATGTATTGGAATGGTGGTTGAAAAATCCACCTCATAGCAGGCAATTTCAGTCACTTTTATCATTATTGCTTCACGCACCACTTTATGCCAGCGAAGGACAAGATGGAGGGCAACATGAGCACATCCATCCACCTCAAACTACGCATAGGTAAGCAGAAGCAAGACTATCCATGCCTCACTATTCCAGCCGTGTTAAAACAATCAGAATGGAAGCCTTTGAGAGAAGTCTCGAAAAGGACCGTTTCTACAGATGGGCGTTGGCTTCGGATCACCTTTAAAGTTCGGATGGAGAAAACGAGTCCTCATAACTAAATTCTGCAGCAAAAGTAGTCGGTTACCCCAAACGGAGGTATATGGTTGAGGCAATACGACCCTTGGGTTTTTAATTAAAAAAGAGAAAAACGAGAGTAGAACGAGACATCAACGATCTTACTATCGCAGTAACACTCCACGAAGGCATGAAAACAGCTTTCATCAGTGGACCGTAGTGAAATGATATAGAAAAAAATTCTTTGGGTAATTGAGCAGGGGACGTAACCAACAATCCTTCCATAAAGTAATGAATCATCGTGAAGACCCATTTGCTTGGATGACTGCAATGTCCGGGTCACATCCTCAAGCCAGACTAAAATCGCTCAATTCAAAAAAATCAGGCGATCAAAAGTCCATAGAAACGAAACACTATAGTATAAAAACGACCATCCTCGAGAGAATCCAGCGAAAAAGAAAATTTATTCAATGCCAAAACTCATTTAAGCGGAATCAAGAAAGGACAAAAAAAGTGGCATCAAAGACCCTCCTACTAAATTAGTATGAAATGGGAAGACGCAGTAAAAGGAAAAAAATCAAGAAGACATTTGCCCCACCTGATCATCCTTCTCCTGCAATCCCAATCGGAACCGATCAACGCAGCAGGTAAGGCGACAGAACAGACGGTCATGAGTCAGCACCTGACCTATATCGCGCGCCGCAACCAGTTCGTTGAGCAGCATCAGTGCAGCTTCGGCCGAGGCGGCAGTGGTGGTCACCTCCGCCTCCGTATTTAAAGCAGTCTGTGGAGGAGGTGGAGGAGGAGCGGTAGAGAACCACCACCAAAGGCGCCATGGGCGCGGTGCTTCGTCTTCTTCCTCCCCTACCGTCGCTGTCTGGGCCTCTGCCAACGTACCCTCGTCGGTGGCGGTGGTGCCTGAGGCAGTAGTCGAGGTGAGGAAGCTAGGCCACCAGGACTGTGAGCGCTGGGTGTTTGCCGAAGGAGGGTCTTTTGACCTCTTCTGCAGGGAAGAAGCGGTACTCAATTACTTCATCCAATATTCATTTGAAATATGGTACAAAACCGCCTAAAAACATTCAATTTTATAGGGAGCAAGCGATATCATGGTGTTGTTAAAACGTTTCAAACTTTATTGTGATTAATTTAGAAAATTGAATAATTTGACCTAAGTGGTACAGCTTCAGGGGGAAGTCGGTTGCCTTACTGGTTGCATCAATGAAGTGGGTGATGGGTAAGGGCGCCAATGGTTAAGCTTGATGCTTTGGTTCACAAATGGAGTAACAAAAAGTGGTATTCTGGAGAGGCGGTTCGGTTTTAAGCCTAATCAGTTTCCACTTCAACACCAGTAGATTGTTTAACGCAAATCGACACCATATAAGCGCGAAATGGGTTATAATTTATGCATAAGAGGGGAGGAAGCCTCTGCTCTTTGTAGCAGGGCGCTAAACTGCTTAGCGCCGCCACATCCTAGCGCTTGGTGGGTGGAGGTGGATTACCTTCCCCAGACGTTTAATACGATAGATGAACAAGTTAGAACAAGCAGTGAAACAATGGGAGAACAAAGTGCCAGAATGGGGAAATGAAAGCCGAATTTAAGAGCAACTCGCTAGATTCCTTTCGAGCAAAAAGCATTCAATGAAGTGAAAAGACAAGCCGAATTGAATAAGAAACCACCCTACACACAAAGTAGCTCATTTCATGATCGATGGAGAAATCCTAGTAACGTAAGCTAGTAAGTCTTTAATGTTACTATTGTAGTACGTTGGATCATCTGAAATAGACTGGCACGGTATTGATATTAAGTGTGTTTCATTGTATCATCCAGAAGTGATGTCTTTGGGAACCAATTTTTATGAAAAGGTAGCAAATCGTATCAACGCAGCGATGAAATAGGGTTGAACTCGATCGTCGGCAGTGCATCGACGTTATCAATAAAGTGGCTGTTCAATCCGCGGTCACAGCCAAGTTACAACCACGCTAGTAATGAAGTAATCATCTAGATTGCTGCTTAGTAGATGGCACTCTACTTTATGCCTTTCAAGCGTCAAACCTTTCGTTGCCTTTCACCGATGGCTACTGGTGAAAGAAGTTTTCGGCGGCGCATACAGTTAGCATCAAGTGAAATACACTCAAAAAAATAAAGCAACAAGCACTACGGAACTCCTCCGGAATCGTTTGAAATAATGCAAGTGGGAGTAATTTCTCCCCCAGGCTCCATCATTCAAAAATCCGATCCTTTTAAGTCATGGCTTCAAAGAAAGTGAGGGTTTTGAATGCGCCAGAAATCAAGAGCATAGAAGAGGCGAATTCAATATTTTTCGACTCTGAGTAAAGCATTTTAGAAACATGGGAGAAAGAAAGCAGTTCGCCTTCAGTCAATGCCACTTTGGCAATCAAAACTAAATGAGCAATGATGGATTGCGAAATAAGACTGTGTGGGTGCAAATATGTGGTATCTTTGATGTCACGAAGAGAACTTCAACTAGCAGTAGATAGACAGAAGTTGGCAACTTAACGAGAGAATCCAAATCACTCTCTAGAGGTTGGAAACACATCGATCTACACCACCAAGCTTGCAACCACGCTGAAGGTTGAAAACTAACACATTTACTGCCATTTAGTCACTCAGCAACTGATTTACCAAATCTTATTATAAACAGGCTGGTTAGGCCCATGACCACTACCATCAAAGAAACCGTCTCCGGGATCCGGAAAGTATACACATTGGGCTACTACCGAACTCGCAGGCCTGGCAACACCTTCAAGGATAATAAAAGAGTAACACTAGTAGATCAGCGGATCACTGCTAAAAAGCCATAGAAAGGCTGCTACTATAAATTATTGGGAGGGCTTACAGCAGAGAGGCCAAGAAAAAAGAAACCAACCAGCCTAAAGGGAAAATGCTTCCAATAGCGCTGGTTTTTCGGAGCATACGGATGATGGGAGCATCGCAAACCGAAATGCGTAGTCCATTATGGCGAGCTAATTACATTTAGCAGGAACCAGAAAAAAAACATTTTAGCAAGATTGTGCACAGTCAAAGTTGATATGAAGCGTGTCACGTCGATTAGCCTTACAAGTACCAATCCTGGCTCAAAAGTACGCAAATAATGGACAAGATGAAGAGTCTAGTTTCATTGGGAAAATCAGGCGATTGTTCCTTTAAGCATTGATCCAAGTGAAAAACAGGCTAATGAAGGTAAAATCGACCTGGAGATATCACTAATGGTTCCGCAGAGACTGAATTGACATCGACAGCCACCGAAGCATTAAGACCGAAAGAGATTAGTTCTGGTTTGCTTCAGAAAACGAAATGAGACGATGGGGGACACGTTTGCCAGTTTAATTCGATTTGAGATCTGACCCAAAGATAAATACATACACAATTGTTAACGCATTTATGGTCATTCTATATGTTTAATGGAGGCTCGTGATTATGCGTACACAGCGTTATGAAATGAAATTGGAAAGTTCGCCACCTAAAATGTTTGGCATGCTTTTTTTGAATGTTCACTAACGAAGCTCGCATCGCATATGAAAGCCATTATAAGTAGAACTGCTAAACACTGCAACCACATCAAAATATTATTATTCCGTCTTTCAGAAGACTATTTCAGTTCTAACTTGAGCAGTACGGTTTTAACCCATTCCGAATGCGCTCTCACACAGACGTCAGATCTGTAAATTATTCTATGTTAATAAAAAAATCTTTAGTTACTGCGAAGACTCATTAGTACGATTCCGTAGAAAACACCATAAAAACCATACAAAATGAGCCAAAGTAATCATTTTACCTTCGAAGCAACAAAATATCACACTACCAATTGTAATGTGAGCGGAACTCAAATCACTCTACTTCCTTAGCGAACAACGCGTGAAGTACCCCATCGCCTAGTGGGCTAGCTGCCAGATCTCACAAATTCCGCCATTTGAACTTTGCTTGGTTCCTTGCAGCAAAGGTAAAAGGAAGGAGCATGACACGACGACTCATGCTGCTATTAATACCACCCACGGGTACACATATTAATGACAGGCGTCAAACTAACCACGAGGGGTTTCTGTTGCCTCAGTGCTCTTGCTGCGCGTTGCATAGCAACCTGTCGAAGAAGAATAACACGATCGAGAGGCATAGTCTCCTCAAGGGCTTCATGGTCCCCAACCCCTCCAAAATTCCCATCGCTGTCAAGACCAAGTCCCCGCAGCAGGTGCGCCTCATATGCACGCACGTATCGATTAGTAAGAGCTGCAGCTTCCGCCAGCCTCTGGAGCGTCAAATTCGCCGATCGGCAGCCCCGATGGCGGCGTCGCAAAGCAGGCACCACTTCGCCAGCAGCGTATCTCCACCACGCAGCAGGTCTAGAGGAGGAAACAGGACGAAACACAGGTTGGACGTCCAAGTAGAGACAAGACACCTACTGTTTCAAAGGTCGCACAAGCGGACGATGTGGAGGTGCCGACTGTCGCTTAAAGAAATCCATCAACCGACGTGAGTACGCGAGTACACCTTGCGAGACATCCACATCCAGGGCGGTAAGCTTTGCTTCCACCTCGATACGAGGTGTAGACTCGCTGGTAAGAAGCTCAGGTGTCGTCCGGCGCAAAAGATGTACTGAAAACTGACTGGGTGGGACGAGGTAATACTGTTTTATCTTTTCTTCTTCCATGTAGTAAACAGAAAACCCAACAATGTCAATGGACTTGAACTCTATTTGCTGATTTGTAGAACGTCCTGCAGGATTCTATGGAAGAGTGTGATTAAAACTTTAATGAAGGTACTTGCCCAGCTCGAATCAGTCGCCTGAATGGTCATCCGCTCAAGACGAATTCCCCAGGTGAAATGGCCTCCTATTAGCCCATTCTCGTCAATGAACGAAAAGTGAACGTTTCGGATTTCGACGTGGAGGTTGCTAACGACGCCGTAAATGAGAGAAACACCGTAAGACCACCATGAAGAGTCAGTGGGAGAGGTGGTGGCAACGGCATCTACAAGACCACCCTCTCGTACCACCTGCCACCAACGGGATTCTAGACGGTCCAAGTAAGCTTTTCGAGATTCTTCAATGATACTAACGTTCGTATTGGCATCAACGGAGGTGGCGGTAGCATCGGAGAGAGCGGAATCATTGGCAATGTCATCGCTATTAATCGGGTAAATAACGAGATCAGCATCCTCAATTGTGATGCACCAGGGTTGTGATCGCAACTGAGTTAAAGGGATGCTCAGCTGAACGCGCGCAATGTGACCAGACTTCAGACGGAGTGGAAAACCCAAAATGTGACTGAGGGCATCGGCTTTAAGATGGAGATCAGTCAGGACTACGTTGCCGGAGTAACCGAGACTATAGGAGAGACGCTCGGTATCGAGGTTTTCCACGTACTGACCAAGAAAACGCTGTAGCACAGCATTAACCAACCGAACGAGCATTCCAATAAGGTCTGGAATGGATAACAGTAAGCCATATTTGGATGTAGGTACAGCTCTGGATGATAAGACAAAATATAACCAAATAAGTTCACGAGCTTATTTGAACGGCAAACGCATGCAAGAGTAAGCTAAGGGTACAACAGTTCAATGCATTCAGCTCATTCATCAGCTGAAGCTATATGACATCCATTCCTTACATTAAAGCGAAGGATTACCATAGGTGAGTGTTGAATTAAGAATAAACAATGCACGCCCTTGTCAAACTTAAAAACTGTTAGGACCTTAAGTAAACAGCTACCATTGTAGGAAAAGTTTGTCTAAAAGGCATGCCTCACCGGCACCGAAATGACTACTCGAGTCAAGTCGTACTAGAAACAGGCAAGGATTTGCACAAGTTTTATTGGTTAAGAGCTACACAAATTTTAATATCGGTTTTACTAAATAGGAGTCTTGGTGATGCAATGAAGTGGCCACTGTTGCAACTTCTTGCATTCCAAAGTTAATAGATATTAAATTTGAGCACTAGGAATCGGCTAGCTACTAAAACAGCTCTTAAGGGAATTATCGAAATAGTTAATTATGCCCTAAAACTATTGTGTATGTTTCCTTTCCATCCAAAGCATTTCGACGTCGCAACGCTATGATTGACGTGTCTTTTAAATACATATTTTTTACATGAGAAGTGTACGTGATAAGTGTTCTGGTGGGGAGAAGGATGTAGCGTCCCGAGGCTCCCTTTATGATAAAAGAAGGCGCAGTACTAGGACAGAATATATATATTCCGAGAACAGAGGGCTTGGAGGCTGTTGGCACGGCTCGGAGGCCGACCAACCGGCTAGAACAAGATGGCCACCCAAGTGACCTATACCGGTAGTTCGAACAAACAAAGTATTATATAGCCCCTCTCTTCTTTCCAGCGTCGTCCCCGACGCTCCCCTTCGTCCGCCTCCCGTGTCAGCCATCACAACGTAATCAGTGCTGCGAGAAGCACCCACGAGCTAACCGTCCCAGTCGTCGAGACTCGAACGCATGTGTTCCTGTAGTGCCAACAATTCCGTGTAGCACTCAGTGCAGCAAATGCGCGCCTCTTGGCCCTCCTCTGGGCTTGGAGTCCACGGCTAGTGTCGCTTCAGTTGTTACTAGCTTCCCTGTCAAACACGAGGGCGAGGGAGATGCCGAAGTTGGAGGTCGATCTCGGCCCTTCTGTTACGAGATACCAGTGGTTCTCCCCTCCGTAGCACATGTACCTCTTTCACAACACCGACGTTTGCCAGAAGCGACATGGAGCAGGATAAAATCCATCAAAGTCGGGTCCGCTTTCCGCTGCCACCAATGTAGCGTCCCGAGGCTCCATTTAAGGTAAAAGAAGGCGCAGTACTAGGGCAGAATATATATATTCCGGGAACAGAGGACTTGGGGGCTGTTGGCACGGCCCGGAGGCCGACCAACCGGCTAGAACAAGATGGCCACCCAAGTGACCCAAACCGGTAGTTCAAACAAACAAAGTATTACAAAGGATGTCAGATGTCATCGATGCAGAATACAATTCAGGACGCCGTTCCTTTAGAGCTTGCAATAACGCCGTTAACTATTACCAATGCACGCTCCGATACCAAATCAGTCTATCCGGGTTTTAACACTAGAGAGGAAGAGCTGAATACGAAGCTTGCTACGATGCTTTTAAATTTTTCTCCCTTCCTTGCAGTTCATCTCCATAATTTGTTGTTTATTTAGGTTGCCACTATTTTCTTGTGCTGCGAAAAATATAAGAACCTACCTGTTATCTTTGTCGGCTTAATTCAGTTGCTGATCACGCTACGGCTACTTTCGCCTTACTCACTTGAATGCTTTTAAATTTTCCACAATTAATACCTCAGAAGTCGTGAGTAATTGACGTGTCTAAAGCTCTAAACTTTGGTCGCATTCGGGTTTGGCATCATTCTGTTTACTGAGTCAAAGTAAAGAGGTTAGTCGACGTAATTTTAAGCGTGTTAATGTGTTTATTTGTGCCTGTGGTGCATCCGTTCGTGTCTGCAAAAGTTTAAGAGCAGCAGGAAGGAAAATGTGTGGAGTAGCCGACAGCATTTCGTACTCTGTCGATGCGATTAAGCACCCGCGCACCCCGAAGACCATTTCTCCCAGCCATCCCATAATCTTGTCGTGAGGTTTGAACTACAATGTAGCTCTTTTGCATGGAAACTGAAACTGAACCCTATCCACCCGAGAAGAGGGTCACAAACCTCAACAGCAAGCTCAATAGCCGATGACAGCTTTTGGAATTGCGCGTTCCGACTAAGGCTTCTTTTTTGACATTGAACCAAGATTATCTAGCACTTGCTATGCGGTTTCCGCCTCGTAAGGTAATCTTATTTCAGCAGAAGTATGATTTGGCCTGTTTGAACTATATCCGAAGGTTGGACAACCAGAAAGTTTACAGTCTGATGAAACTAGCATTCCACAGCTATCAGCAGCTCGACGCATTGAGCCTGCTGACAATGCATCCGTTTGCGGAGTCACTAACTTTTGAAATTCAGTACACCTCCATGGACCTTCTGCATAGAAAAAAAATTGGTGCTGACTAAGCCTTGAAGGTTTAGGAATGAGTCTTTTCAAGCTCTTTAACGTCCACACGGCGGAGACCCGTGTAGCGCGCTGGAACGATACGACTGAACTGTCGACGCTCTCACCGCTCCCCCCTCCCTCTCTTACCATCACCTACCCTGCTTCCAGGGCTTCCACACAGATACACCCCAGTACTACGCAAAATGATGAAATACCACCTGCTCCACTTTTTCAACATAATCCTTCCCGAGAGCGCCATGAACCCTCCCCTACAACTCATCCATTCCATCGCATAATGCATGACTCTATCGGGCTTCTTCCAAGGAATGAGCGCTCTGATCCTTACCAAAAAACGCTCATCCACGACGCGTCCCCCTTCGATGATACGGCTAGCTAAAGCGGACCTAGCCATTGCAGAAAGTCCATTCCCATAAAGGAAATTTATGAAGAGAATGACAACACGAGCGATGGACACAGCTGTGGTCGAAAAAGCCTCCACCGTGTCATAAACAGCGTGAAGCGAAAGCTCCTCATCACGGTGGAGAAAGGTGGGTTCGAAAAGTTGTCTTAGAGTAATGGCAGGAAGTTCACAATGGGCGCAGATGGATGTTACGACTCCCTTGCCCCACCGCTCCGCCTCACTTTCTCCGCTGACCACCGCCAGCGAAAATAGCGACCATCCGTACGAAAATGTTGAGTGTATCCAGGAGAATCTTGATGGAACTGAAAAAGAAAACATAAATAACAATGCGGTCAGTTCGTGCCAATCATTGCATCCCCTTTAGACTGACAAGTCCATTGAATTTGATTACTTCAACCATCCGTTTCACTGCTCAAAACTACATATTTAATACCAGTTTTTGAATAAAGCATCCTGTCAAAATTCAATTATTTTAAGCATAAACTTTTCCAAGTTGTTGAAGTCAAGAGCTGGTCTTGTTTAGCATGTCACAAGTCATCATCGTGTCATGGGTACGTGCGTACCTCCAATTACCTGCACTTCAAGTGGTGACCTTAAGCTAACCCGACGGAACGAAAAAATAATAAACTATTTAAGCATGAAACTTCCTGACAAATACTATGGCGGTAAAACCAGTGTCACATCTTAAATAAGCTTTTGCGTCCACCTCAATAAAATAAATTCAAGTTATTCAAAGATACACTTTCGCAAAACCATTCGACTTTTCAATTTTTTAGTTCTGAAACCAATGTAATTTATGTAAATAAACAAGATTGGATTAAGTACCGTCAAAAACTTATCAGATCAGTCATTTAGCAATGGTTGAAGATGCTGGTAGCGGATACCCACGCAGAATACGGCCTGACTCACTTGTTAATGGGGTCAAAGGGTCGAACAACCAAGGGAAAGCCAGGACTAGCGGAATAGAGAGAGCGAGAAGGTGGTGGATACTGCTCGGCGCGGTGGATGACCATTTGAGTGTCATAGAGGAGAAAGCCGGAGAAGAGGACCAAACCGCCGTAAAGACTGATAGCGTAGAGGCCCGCACCGAGTCGACCCATAGGCGACAAGAACATACTCCCTGTGAGGTAAACACGGATTCAGTGTTCTCTCACTCTCTCCAGCTCACCGTTTCAATGCAACAAAGGTTAACAAAACCATGAGGACATTCAAAGAGTAGCTGAAATAATAATAGGACAAATGTATTGTCTGTAAAAGGGAACCGAGGAAGCCTAAAAAACAACATCTACCCAGCTGAATGGTAGCAAGCAGGTGGCAGACTCGCCATCATTTGAGCGCGTACGAAAGAGCACTGAAAAATTCCATTAACATTTAAAGGATGTTAGGAAGGCTGATTCCAATAGCCACGGTGGAAAGCCTGGTACACCTATCAAATCCACCAATGGTAGTGATAAGTATTGACTAGGAATGGAATGATTTGAATGTCGGTTTACCAAAAAAGGACATTACGATTCTTTTAGCAAGGCAGGCCTGCCCAGAAAGTGACATGCGGATCGAGCTATCAACCTCTCAACCATTGTGCACAATTATGTAATGCCGTCGCTGCACTAGTGATAGCGGTGGGATATACTTCGCAGTTCAAGAGCTTGAATTTGGGCAAACAGATTATCAGACGATAAGCACCACAGATGAAGATCCTGCATCAATGATTAATCAGAGGATTTCATTTAAAAAATGACTTGAATATGTGTTCTAGAGATACGCGAAATGGATTTCCTTGTGGCTGATTCCCTACCTAGCAGAAGGTGCAAAAAGTGAAGGGTATGCGTTCACGTGAACTAAGAGGAGTATCATGAATAGGAAAATCCACTGACGAGAACCGGAGGAAACGCAAAAGCAGGCAGGTGACAGCACAATAGAAAGGAAAGGCGTTATCTCACCGAGAGAGGAAACAAAAACCACCCCGAGACCGATTGCAAGAGGTCCACCCCAGCGCAGAAAACGATCAGAGGGAGCGGAGATAGCAACGACAGAAAGACCGCCAACGATGCCGCCGGTGTAGACCGCGGCACGAGTCAAGATCGGTCCACCAAGCAGACAGATGGGAGCCACGACACCGCCCAAACTTACCGCGTAGAGCAGCCATGCAAAATGCTTTGCGTTGAGCTTACTGCCGTCTGCGGGGTAAGGCATCATCTAAGGGGGTAGCAGAAGCGACAGATAAACCGCAAAGCTACTTGTCTCTGACCTTCTGTAAAGTAATAATTCAGTTGTCATAAGGCTTCTACGCCTCATACTCCTTAGCGGTAACTGAGACGTCACACACAGAATCAGATTTACGGCCTTTTTAAATTGAGGTAATGGCTACCAGTGCAAAGATCTATGACTGAAGCTACCAGGACCTACAACAGAAGAGCCATCGAAACACCACAGACTTTACCAGCTTTCCTTAGTCTTGAGTATTGCATAACCGTGACGAGCTACTCAGAATAATGTTGCATCGAATTGCCAAGTCCTCCTCGTATCACACTTGTACGATAAATGCAAAGAAGTGTTGGCGTGACTATTAAGCCATCACACATTTAATGCCCAGTATCTATTCAAGCAATTTAGACCATGCTTCGCAACCGCTCATTTGATTAGATCGTGTAACTACTTCTTTCATGATGAAAATTCATCCATATTCCCAAGTTAGAAAAAGCTCTGAACCAGGATCTAAAATCGTTATACGTCACAATTGCTCTATTGAGGCAGGCAAATTTGGTGGAGTTTTAGAGGATGTCTTAATTCCCACTTGAAACGATAATGATACCATGAAATCCCAGTTTTGGGCGTAACAATTTGCACCCATTGACCCAATATAATGTAAAAGGTGAATGAAGTGGGAGCGACTGAATGAAACACAAAATAGGAGGCCATTCAGAATGCTAGGTGACAAAAAAAATGACCACATCTTGGATCAAGGGGTTAGAATCCCTTAGAGGGAAATGAATACACAGATGAAAGTGAGCCCGGACACCAAAACCTAGAAAATCAGGGCAAAAAAAACACCACGAACCTGGCAAACAACACCAGCACCAATGCTTGCAGCCAGCATTGCCAGTGGGGCGAGGATACCACCACCAGCCATGACGCGGACAAAGGAGGGCGAACGGACTAGAGCAGTAGCAGAAGCGGCGGCAACAGCAGCTCCGCCTGCCAGGTAAGCATAGGTGGAGTGGATACGCTGACGCACATAGTCCGGCCACACCGCTGCCCTATCCAACGCCGAGAGGCTGCCGGCCCCTACATTCGCTCCGTAAATCCCGTAGAGGCAGAGACCACCCAGACCCAGCGCCGCCCCGCCCAGAATTATCGCGCGGGTACCATCCAGAGCTAAGAAAAAAAAATAGAGTTAAGGTTAACCATGCCAAAAGCACTCGCAAACTTCTAGATGTGGAAGCGAAATGTCG
This sequence comes from Taenia multiceps, assembly GCA_001923025.3. Lineage (NCBI taxonomy): Eukaryota > Metazoa > Platyhelminthes > Cestoda > Cyclophyllidea > Taeniidae > Taenia > Taenia multiceps. The sequence continues at coordinate 5,542,332 of CM010315.2, read as the reverse complement.
ACTTCAGAAAGGATCGCGAACTGATAAGAATAAGGAAATCAAGGGATTGACAGAGGTTAGCCTACTGAACATGTGGAGTAGTTGATGAGAAATTAAGTCGAATTGCAGACCAATGTCATTTTGCAGTAGTGAAAGAAAGGCAGACAAAATCGGCGCCACTTCTACATTGCGCGGCAGACGTCGTCAAGGGTTTGCCCTATGATCTTGGGTGATGACATGAACGATGTGACCAGGGAAGAGTGGAGACTAATAACAGCCTATACAAGACCAGGATCTGATGGCATTAATAAATGAAAAGAGCTGACATCAACTCACAAATTGTCTCTGTGCGACTGAAAGGGGTGCGGTTTTCTACCTGACGACGAATTCGCTCCATTCGTTGGCGCATTGAAGCTCGTAAAGAATTTCCTGAACTGAACTCACGAAGAGACAGAGTTTGTAAGCGAAGACCGGTGATCCCAGCGAGGAGACGGCCATTGCAATGGCAAAGTTTGGCAGCGAAATTCATTTTCTATTGAACTACAGAAGCCAACAAAATGAAAATAATAAATCAAAGCGACAAGAGCAAACCTAACTGATTGTCGACGCTAAAAGATAAGAATGCACACTCAGCAACCTCAATCAGGCAAGCGCAAACGGGAAAATGAAAGCGGAAAATTCCCTGTGGCCAAATAGGATAACTTTAACTAAGTGCAATTTTGGAGATATTTTGGAAGCCTTTGAGCATTCGCGATCATAGATACAGCACAGAGAAAATACTGACAAAATTAATCTAGAAACAAATAGCAGTGCAGTTAGATCTCTATGTAAGACCGCAAAAAATTTAAGAACACCGGAAGATTCCAGAACACACACTCCCAGAGCTCAACAGCAAATAACGCCACAATCCGGACTAGTTAAAACAAAGGAATGCGACTTTCACTACTAAGAATTAAAATTAACGTTGTTATTATTTTTACCTTGCTTGCTGATTCACCTCTTCGTCAAATTTCCTTTCGCTTTTAGCTTTGTTAAATAAGTTCTAATAAAATTACCCATAGCTTTAGAAACCATCTTTGCAAGACGTTGCGCACAAAACGGTTGATAGCATAATCGTTTCCCACCTACTTATAAATTTTTTGCCTCTCAAAATATTCAATGCGTTTGATTCCGACCAGTTTTGTCCCTGCATAAATATTACATATTTGACGCGCTCGAGCATTTGCGAGCCGTTCACATATCACTATTTCCGTCTTGCAAGTAACTCGTTCATGCAATTAGAATAAGTTCATGAAGTGTTACTGTGGCGTTTTGAGACTTCCTTTGAGGTAAAAGAAGGCATAGTACTCGAGCAGAATTCGTATGTTCTGGAATCAGAGAGATTAGAGGCTGCTGGCATGGCTCAGAGGTCAGCCAGACAGATATTACAATATAGCCGCCCAAGCGACTGAAGCTTGCAGTCCAAACATAACAGTATTACCTAGCTCCTCTCTTCTTTCGAGCGTCGTCCTCGACGCTCCCTTGATCGGCCTCCTGTGTCAGGCATCACAACGTCATCAGTGCTGGAAGAAGCACCCACGAGTTAGTCGTGCTAGCCAGTCATCGAAATTCGAGCGCACGTGTTCTTGAAGTGTCATAAATTCCTCATAGCATTCTGTGCAGCAAAGGCGCATTTCTGAACTCTCTTTGTAATACTTTGTTCGAACTACCGGTATAGGTCACTTGGGTGGCCATCTTGTTCTAGCCGGTTGGTCGGCCTCCGGGCCGTGCCAACAGCCCCCAAGCCCTCTGTTTCTGGAATATATATATTCAGCCCTAGTACTCCGCCTTCTTTTACCTTAAGGGGAGCCTCGGGACGCTACACTCTTCTCTCACGATAATGTGTCCCAATGAAATGGTGTAGGTATGAATCAAAGTTTTTAGATGGATTGAGACACGCAGCACACATTGTGACTCCAGACATTTTGATGCCGTGGGAGAAACACGAGGGTATCGCAGAACCCTGATCAAATGGGGCAACCGAACCTTATAGCAACGGAACACACGCTTTTCAGGTGTGTAAGGAGTAAAAAGATCCTATCGAATGGCATCGTGCACATTTTACAGCTACATTCTACAGCCCAAGAACAGGCGAGAGAGCTTATGGAGGATGCCTGACCACAACGTCACTGATCCCTCTTGGCAGTTCCAGTGGACTTGAAGTTCACGGCTAATGTCACTTCAGTTGTTAATAGCTTTCTCGTAGAAACACGAGAGTCAACGTGGTGCTGAAGATGGACGTCGATCTTAGTCCTTCTGTTATGGGATGCCAGGGATTCTCCCATCCCTAGCCCATGCACTTCTTTCACGCCGCTAAAGCTTGCCACAAGTGGTACAGATCCCGATAGAAATCCATTAAAGTCGAGTCTGCTTTCCACTGCCACCAAAGTAGCGTTCCGAGACATCCCTTAAGGTAAAAGAAGGCGTAGTCCTAGGGCAGAATGCCTAAATTTTGGTAACAGAGGGAAAGAGGACTGCTGGCATAGCCCTGCAAGTCTTTGTTGAAAATTTTAATGCCTAGGATGCCATTCCATACAAATCTAACCGGTTGAGGGCAATTATTTGCCTACGTCTGAAACTTCCGCTTTCGCCGCGAAATGCGAAGCCGACTTTAAAAGGATTTCTCGCCTTTTTGTACCTCTTGTGGCAGACTTTAGCGATGTGAAAGAAGTGCATGTACTAAGGATGGGAGAATCGCTGAACCTCCATAACAGAAGGACTGAGAGTTAAGTCTACTTTTAACATCTACCAAATCCCCATGTTTTGCTAGAAAGCTATTAACAATGGAAGCGACACTAGTTGTAAATCATCTGCAAATGTTCCGTTGCGGAGACTCTCCCACCATACCCGCATAAAGACGTCGAACATTGGTGAATGTGAGAAATCCTGTGTAAAATTCTATACTCCCTTCCATAAAGCCGCTTCTAGGCCTGTATTCCAACGTCTGGTGAGGGTCAGCAGAATCCTCCCTCTACGAAATCAATTCTCAAACCGCACAAAAATCCAGATTCAGTGGAATTGCTAAGAGGTATCAGTGACGTTTTGGTCAGGCATCCTCCATAAGCTCTATCGCCTGTTCTTGGGCTGTAGGATGTACAGGACGCCGGTTGCCCCATTTGCTCAGGGTTCTGCGATACCCTCGGGTTTCTCCCACAGCATCAAAATTCCTGGAGTCACAATGTGTGCTGCGTGTCTCAATCCATCTGAAAACTTTGATTCATACCTTTGCCATTTCATTGGGACACATTATCGTGTGAGAAGAGAGTTCAGAAACACGCCTTTGCTGCACCGAGTGCTATGAGGAATTTATGACACTGCAAGAACACGTGCGCTCGAATTTCGATGACTGGCTAGCACGACTAGATCGTGGGTGCTTCTTCCAGCACTGATGACGTTGTGATGGCTGACACAGAAGGCCGATCAAGGGAGCGTCGGGGACGACGCTCGAAAGAAGAGAGGAGCTAGGTAATACTGTTATGTTTGGACTGTCAGCTTCAGTCGCTTGGGTGGTTATATTGTAATGGCCGGCCGGCTGGCCTCCGAGCCATTACGTAAGTCCATTGTCAGTCGTAAGATCTTTTTAGAGTCTCCTCTCCTCAGTTTGCGTCCCACCTTCATCACGTCAAGATCAAAAACCTCCAATAGTAGAAATTGAGACATTTGACCTACAAAATCGGGTCCTCTTTACGTTTCCACCCGTGAAGCACCATGAACTTTGCCTAAGGACGAAGGAAGACAGTATTCGCGGAGAGAGTATGCATTGCCAACACCCAGAAGGGCTGAGGTTAGGGACTCGGAGCAGCAGCACGATGAGAGACCTCAAGTGACCTTGAAACCAAAACAGAGAGTTAATCAAACAATCAAAGCATCACATCAACGTCATATTGAAGGAAAAAGGTATTTGAACCACGGTAGTCAATTTGTTTCTCAAGATATGCCAACGTGTTGTTTAAGTAATTATTTATGTATGCAAAAAGCTCACCCCAGCACCAGTAGCTTCACATAGGCTTGAATTTCCCTTCAAGACAATCAGTATGCCTTGAGAAGAAGTTTCCAGCACTCGCACTTCAAAGCATTGCATCCAATGGTTGAAGTGATCCGTTTCCTTCGATGGGTGTGACTGTGGAGATGACAATAAAATCATGCAGAGAAATTCCCCACAATGTCACTCATAAGGTCACATTTCATAAACTTTGATTGATGGGTTTGTGCATGCGCACTTGCAGCCATTGCAACAAAGAACGAAATACGGGGAGCATCAACATTGCGCAGTTCTGTTCCACGATATTTGTACATTCTAGCCACGGTGAAAAGTAGACAAAAAAAGGGAGCCTTCCAAATGTCACCACGCGGGTTTGACGCGCAGTCACATGCATTATTTATGCTTTGAAGTTGCTTTTTGCAAATCCTTGGTAAAATTCTTCCACGTATTCCAATTGTGTACAAGAGAAAAAGTGGACCAGATGTTACTGCAGCACTTCAAGAATTCTCTAAAGCCGCAAGAAGGTCCAGCACTTTGAGAGGAAGTGCATCGCTGACAGGCAGGAGGACTGAGAGGCTACCGGCACGGCTCGGAGACCATGCAGCAAACGGAAGTGCAATCCCCAGAGGCTTCGGTGCCCGTGTAACCAAAACACTAATGTAAACAGGCATTCAAAGTACAAATTAACGAAATAACACATCGGCACTACTAACTTTGTAAAAAAATACAAAATTTAATGTTTAATAAGAGGCATGTCAAGAGGAGGCCGCTTATAGCCGAGGCTCATGCACTCAGCCCTGTGGCACGAGGGGGCAACGTCCGCGTCTATGACTCATACGAAAATATCGATCGCTTCTCTAAGTGGAGAAAATCAATACCTCTGTGTTTGGGCGCCGAAAACTCGAAATAGCGTCTGCCACTGTGGTTATGACCTTTGATTTCTTCAATAAAACGCATTCAACTTGCATTTTGATTAGCAGTTCAGGGCTGTTATTAAAGTTAATCGATCGGAGTAGTTTTGGATAGACAGTTATGGTGATGATGGCCAAACGAATTGGATGAAAAATCAGAACATCTATTTAACCCATTGCTAACGCTTCATTCTAAATACAGACAGCTCGCTAAATAAGTGCTTTGTTTTCAAATCTAGTTTTGATTGTGGCACGAAACCTGCCCATCAGCATGTCAACGCAGAAGGTGATGTCATTTGCCTCACTTGCCATCTGCTTTATAAATGCTCAAGTGTAAATTTGTCTTTGAGATGCTAATGCTATCATAAATACACTTTAAAAGCATTTTTCTTCTCTCACATGTACGTGTGCATGCTTGTGCTACCTCCGTCTCTGACTGGCTGACAGGTGCGTGGAAATTGATTGGCTCGGAGGTGCGATCTCGGCGCTGTGATTGTGCGAGTGTGATTTCAAGGTCGCCTTAAAAGAAGAACCTCCCGAGGCTCACTTACTCATGCCTTCAACTGAGGCGTTGAGTCAGTAGAGGTTTGTGATTCCCTTGTTTATTTATTTATTTGTTTGAACCAAGTTTATTATTTCTTGTTTACTGATCAAATGGACAATCCTTCATCCTCTGACTATTCTAATCTCTCACGATGCTTATCAGCTACTTTGACTTGAACATTCCTATTGACAGTAGTTTCAACAAGGAGTTGATGGATCTTTCAAGTTACTATTGCTACTCATGAGATTTTCATGATCCAAACACCATTGACTACTCGAAAATTTTATTGGGCTAGTACTAACCAGTACCGTCGCAACATTTCGGCTGCTATTAACCGTTTCCTTTGCTTCACCCAAAACGCCCTGCTTTTTAAGCCGACACGACCTTATTTTGGCGTAACTGACAAGACTGACTTATTTCTTTGCCACAAATAAACTGTTCGCGTGCTAACTTAGCAATTTGTGGTAGGTCATCAAACTTTACGCAATTTTGCCCTCGTGAATGCGGTATTTTGCTTGCGCTTCTAGAGCCCACCTCACTCGGTGGATAGATCACCCACCTCTGATGTGCTATTTACAGCGTATTGGGTTGCCATTGCTCAATCCTACTCTACTGTAAATGAACAAGTTCATTGCCAAAGGAATGTGCTGCCTCATCAAAGATATAATTGGTTATTTTTGCTTTTTAGCAAGGTCATGTAAAAAAATTTCTGTTAACTGAATGCCAACTTTATTGCATCTTAGATTTGAATGTCCTGTGAGTGGAATGACACGGAGTTGGGTGATTATCCAATCATTTACCTAGGTGTCACTTCACTTGATTGAGTGGATGTGTCACCACGCGAATCCGCCCTCTCACCTGAATTTTTCCATTCTCCCTTTTGTCAAGAGGCGAAAGACGCAACCCATGCCATCAGCAAGAGGGAACTCCAAAAACAGCAAATCAAAGCAAAATGGCAGTCTGTTATCACCTCTAGACGCTAATGCGAACTCCACCCTAGACGTCAACTTGGGTCGCTTCAGCGAGGAGGAGCGTGAAGCGATACTCACGGTGGTAAAGCGAGATTTGGAAGTACGATGTATGGAGAAGCATCGACTTAAGTAAGCGTCAATTTTTGCTGGCTTTCCTAGTTTAACTCAAGAATGAATAACTGCACAGTCTAACCACCTTAGAGTGCATAAAGTTGTATTTGTACTTTTCCAAAGGACGCGTTAGACACAAGAGTCAGTCTGCTTGTCACCATGTGAACGATGTATCAGAAGTATCGTGCCACTCATGTGATCTATAGATCAGATTAGTCATCACAATTCATCCTACGATTTCGATCGCGTTAAAAAAAAGAGGATTTTTTCTTTCACAGGGAGATTTTAAGGGATATCCTAGTCCTAATAGGACTCACCATCGTTGCTTATAAGTTCTTTTTAAATAACAAGGGTTTATTTTCTGACACATTTGCTGATTGTTTGCTTTACTATTTACTTACGCGATGGGTAGCTAAAAATCACGTGCTTAATTAATTATTCACTCTTGGTACTGCAACGTTTCAAATGCGAGTCGGTTGACAGGTTCGTGTCACCGAACAGTGACTAGCCTCAATGTGGAGGACGCTAAAGTGGTATCCCTCTTGTCCCTACTAACAGTAATGTTCTTTTTTCTCTCGCTGGCAGTAAATTGGCTACTAAAATTGTCAATCATTTTTTACTCCTCATTCATTACCCATGTGTCATGCGTTTAATTGCTCGGTGAAATTATCAAATCCGCACCACGTGTCGGTGTCTCATGTTAAGTCACGCATTCAGTACTGGCAGTGGGAAATGAAAACCAGAAAAACACGGTTTGACTCCCCTCACTTTTTCACATTATCCTTCAATGTCATGCCAAAAAAAAAAGTGGAGTAGGTTTTGCAATTGACAAGCTGTCTGACTTATTTGTCGTTGTCAAGCGCACTGGTGATGAACGTGTCACTTGTGCGATTGACCTATGAATTGGCAAACTAGAAAGTTACATTTCATGATCACAAAAATGATATATAAATAATGGGAAATTTGAATTCCTGTCCCTTATCTCTTCTTGTCGCCTTTTAAAGGGATTCCTTTTCAGCTGCTAAACAGGCACTCGTTCTACCAAAACGCCATGAGATTGGTTGCTAACTTACCAACTATTTACCACGCTTAAATTTCGCTTCCTTCTGAGTGCCCTAGAATTTCACAGGAGGCTGACTTGACATGTATGTTTACCGCTTCGTTACATGTCACGATACCAAGTCACATTCGCTTTTGAAGTGAGTAGCCTGCTCTGAGAGACTGCACAAACCCTCAAAGGGGGGCGATGTATCAAGAACTCTCCTGTTTTTGAGTCCTTTTGTACATCTCAACTAAGAGTAGATAAAGGCGCTGTTATGAACATCAGAGGTCAGGTTAGTCTCACGAAAAAGTATAGCTAGAGGTGAGCATGAACCGTCAAAATAGGCGTCACTGAGAGTTGCTGAGGTTTTTGGCATTAAAAAATTCTCATCAAATGCGTTCTGTCTGTTTGCTATTTGTGGCAAGCATTAACTATTGTCATTGTAAGAGGAGAAAAGTAGGTGATGTGACATCCCTGGAAATATGTGCGATGCCTCTATTGGCAGCAGATCCTGTTTATGGGCGATAAAATTTATAGTTTCTGCGTGAGAAAAAAATTTATATCTATAAACCCATTTAATGTAGTACAACTTAATCCGTGTCCCCGGTTTTACTTAAATAATGGCATTAAAATGATTGACTCCCAAACAAGTATCCTAGAAATTGGTTTTTTAATGCTCTGTGAGACATTTGGTAGAAGCAACGATATTTTCATTATGCTTAGAAACGAAAAAATGGCTGCAATTAAAGAGCTCTTTTGGAAGAGAAAAATAAATTTTAAAGGCGCTGTTTTCCATTCCATAATGTCATTCTTCACTTCAACCTACTTAAGTAGTAATTAAGTAGCAATGTTGATCGCACATTATGCTAATTTGGTGCTAGAGACCCAGAGAATTGACGCTCGAAGCCATTGGGTTGATCGGTAGGTGAATTGGCTTACAAGGCTCCTCTCTTTGGTTCTATAAGGAAAATTCGAAGTGGACTGCTACAAGAGGACAGTCAAGCACCCCTTGCGTTGCCAGGATCAGCAAACACCTGCGCCATCTGTAAAAGTCAATTTATGATGTTTTTCAATCCCCGTTTGACCTGCAGTCTCTGTCGCCGTGAGGTTTGCAGACGCTGTGTCAAATCATATAACGATGAAATGCTCTGCCGTATTTGTTCCCGTGATATGTAAGTTCAGAGTTGTTAAATACGAATCCTTCTATTTCATTAACCGAAAGTCAGTTAGAGAGTCATTATGATCAATCTGGAGTTGGGTCAACCGCTAAGTGAGGTGGTTTTATGGCTGGCGAACCCGTCTCGCATGCTAGTAAGAAGGTTGTTGAATGTAATGCTGAGTGAGCATGCTGTGATGGATGAATGGATGGATAAGTGGCTAGGCGAATGGTCGTACGGAAATATAAGCAAAATTGAAAACTGAATAAGTTAAATAGGCCGGCGCAACAGGTGGTCAAACCATCGTTGAAGGGACTTGTTGCTGGTTTCACTGCTAAAAATTAAATGTAAATCTGTGTAGATTCTTCCCTTTTAATGCAGTTTCTACAGAGCAATGGTGTGCCATTGGTTCTACGACAACTCCCCCGACAAACTCTGCGGTCGCGCCTCCGACACGATTGTCAAGAGTTTGTTCAAGGACAAACTCCCTGGTGAGCCATCAAATCGCATTTAAGTAGTTATTTAAGTAGCTAAGTCCAAGTCCTAATTATTGCCCCAAGCCTTAGTAAGTTTTATCATGAGTCATTGTACTGGTAGAAGAAGTACCAGGACCAACGTCTGTTGACTGGTTTTCGTCATTCACGCAATCCAGCTTTATGCATAATCATAAAAACCCTTTGTTTTCTTACCCAAAGAAGTAGCAGTTGTTTTATGCACTGTGTGGGTGCAGTTTCCATTTGACCTTACCGTTTGACTGTCTCTTAAGCAGAATTTAAGGCTGAAAGGAATGCCAAATGCAATCACCGCTTTGGCAGCACTCTTGCTGAGGGTCTTACTACCAATTAAATTACCTACAGTAGATGTCGTTTTTTTTCTTTCCATAAGGCTTTAATTCCGCCTTTAAACAACGAAGTTAGCTCTTTATTTACTTGACTGGAGATTTGCCCTTCATTGTCCTCGAAGTTGGTTTGTGGAATACGGTGAGGGAAGTAGGTTCATCGTGAACGTGCTGATGTAGAGAAACTCGAATGTAGATAGGCCGGTTCAACGTCACCAGGGTAGATACGGATCGTCGGAGCTTAAAAAGGGTTGTGTACTTAGTTACCGGGATCAGAAGACAAAAATGTCCGAATCACTCTTAAACAAACTAAATATACTACTTAAGTCCATTCACACATGGATTTCACTTACGCTATTGGGGTTGGCAACAAAGTCGACAAACTGTGTGCTGTCTTGATACAAGTTGGAACACTATGCTCATTTGTCCACGAACTCTACCTTAGGTCTCGGCTTACAATAAAGCAGGTCCTTCTTACAGTTTAACAGTACAAACGAAGGCGGTATCTTGTAAATAAATCCACTTTTTCCACCAGGGGTAGTATTAACTTATATCAATGTTAACGAGACATGCAAGTCACTCCAAAACTTTTGTCGTGGCGCCGCCCGTAGTTGTGAGTAGTATGTACGCCCTGTTACGACTCCAACCTGCCGGCGCACATTTCTTGGACGGCTTTGCGTTAAGGCGGCTGACATCAGTGGCAGGGCACGTGCAATACGTGACAGCTTGCGATGATGATGACGATTTAGGTAGGCATCTACGAATGCATAGGACAGACTTCAAGCGCACTATGCTCCGGTGATTGGGGGCCAAGGCACTCATCAGTGAAACATAGGCATAGTACAAGCCTTTCATAGACGGCTTCACGTCTGTCGGTCACGACGTCATTTAGAGCTTTACTTGAACCCTCCTTCAACCTACTGTGGCTGTGAGGTGATGGGAGCAGTAGTTAAAAGTGTTGTCCAACAGCTTCTCACGGAGGGTTGTACAGGCCCCGCACTTGCCAATCACTGACCCAGTGTTTGAAAACTCCGGATACGGGAGCTGATTTTTTCAAGAACCCACAAGAAGGTTGTCACAAGCTGTACAGAAAACATCAATGATAGCAGTCGTTAAAAAATAGGACGGTGACGTTGCCTCTTCCAGATCAGAGACCAGACAGAGGACAGGTAAGATTGGAATAAGTCAAATCAGATCAACCCTGGATTCACTTAGGAAGTGTTGACTGCAAATCCAAACTCCTGGAAGATTCTGTAATCGTCAGATTGGCTATGGCAGAGGTGTCTATTATTTGCTTAAGAAAAGCAAATGCTCCAAACGCTGTGACATGTTGGGAAGTTGTTAGTACGAAAAATAAAACAAAAAGTCGTCTTTAAAAACACTTTGTTTTGTAAAAAAAATAACTTGAACACTAAACAGATAATCGAAAGCGACGTTTACGATCCAAACTATCCAAAATTGCTGCCTAGGGTGAATGCTACTTACTGATGAATAAGTAGGTAGCGTGATTAATATAAGCGTATTCCATTGAGCATCAATTTTATTTGATTTATGCAGCCCTAAGTGATCTGACCGAAGAACAATTGCACAAGACTATATGCAACTACCTCCAACCGGAGAGAGAAACTTATGTTAATGGTGAGCGAGGGAGATCTAACCTTAACCCACTAATATCAACGCGGCCACTCACATTTCTGAGCTCTTTGCCCTCTCTTTTTCTCGCCTTCCCTTGCAGGTGTAGTCATCACACTAGATGTGATGCTAAGAATTCAAAATGAACAGATCAGGACATTCACAAAACGGTACCAGGAGATTCGCAATACTGCGGTCAATTCACTTGCCAAGGTTCGGGCCAACGCATTGAAGAATGGCCAAGAGAACGTTGATAAGGAAAGTAAGTGGTGTGTTTTATTTAGATAACTATTTTCCTAAAAAGTATACGACTTTATTTTGAAAAAATTGGTTGTTATCAATGTATATTTGTAAGAATATGTCATTGCTCTACAAAACGGGCTTGAGACCGCACTGGTTGGTCTTCATTAACACTTCATTTTTTACTAGCTTTCTTCCATTTCTTGTCCTTAAGTTGAGCGTATCACATCGCAATTCCTACAGCAGACAAAGGAAGCTTTACGAAAGCTACTTCAGATGCTTTGCATTACTGAGGAAAGTAAGTCGCCTATTCCTATTTCAATGGAAGAATAAGGGAAGAAAAGCTGTCAACTTCACTTGCTGATTAGATTACGCTTTTAAAGAGACATATTCGTCTTACTTTGCAAGAATACAAAATGTCGGTTCCTGCCTCAAGACAGCAGAATACTGCTACTCGGGTGTTGGAGATAACACAAAAGCAGGTGGAACAGCTGGTGGGACACAAAATAAAGGTTTGTTCACATTTAAATGCAGAGTTATTGCACGTACTTCTAGGTTCCCGATGAATACGCGACCGGAGAGGTGGAGGATGATTTGGAGTCTTTTGTGGCAAGTGTTACTGGTGGTCCAGAGGAATTTTTCGCAAATGTCCTACTAGAAGACGTGAGTGAGCTGTCTTCTTCAGAACTGTATGGAGTACTATAAATGTTCTGTGTGCATAATCATACGATTGATTTTATTTTTTCTAGTTAACAACGGCCATGAGAAACTCTCAATCTTACGGGCGAACATCGAGAGCTGCTTTTAGCAAATAACGATGAATTTTATTTACCATTTTTTCCTAAGATTTATAAATGTTAATAAAGCTGAAGGGGAACCAATCAGCGCTTTTTTCTTCTTCTACACCATTTAGATAAGTTGGAATGGAGGAATTGTCTGCATCGAAACGAAGTAGTGGTTCCATAGTGCTACGCAGCTACAGTGGCTTAAACGTAAAAACTCTTTCAATCCTGCACTTTAAAAATCCGTCTGGTTAAGCCACCACTTTGCTCTGCTAGCAAGCTTCCAGTCCCCACATAATAGTAGTAGTTCCCCGTCTCTCTTAAAGTGACTTTAGACTGTAAAGGAGGTCTAAAGCGCATGCATCAAAAGCATTTTCCTTTCACCAAAATCATTTAATTCGGGATGTGGCATAGAGTTGTTAAATGCACTTATGCCTTGAATGCGGGATATGGTGTACCAAGGATTCAGTCTTGACAAGTTTGGAAACATGAAAAATTGTCGCAATTACTCTGATACCTCATTTTAGTATGCAGCGTGTCGAACATCATTCTACAATTATCCTGTGGTAAAGAGCAGCACTTTACGTGCCCATACATGCCTTCATAAGCTTTACGCTTGACACTGCGGTATTTGTATTTATCCCCTTATTAATTCATCCTCTTTCATGCATTTAAACCCTTTATCTTATAAATGTTTCAAGGTGAGATCTTTGTTTGTATCTCCTAATTAATGGAACTTTAACTATTTAGAGCAGTGTGCGCGGGGTTTCGTAGCTGTGGGCTTGAGAGGTCCTCATTCAGGTTGTGTGTGCTTGAGTCAATTGTATTGTAACCAGAAATGGACTCCGATTCTTCAGCTGAGAATCAAAAGCGCCAAGCCGACGTAGACAGCTTTGAGCCAGTTCTCTTCAAGAAGCGGTGGCTAATGTTGATTTTATTCTCTAGTGTATCAATGTTAAATGCATTTCAGTGGTTACACATTAATATTGTGCTCCCCAGTGCCATTTTTTTCTGGAACAGCTCATTACCAAGTAAATAATCTGGAACCTTATTGCGATGACTGCGTATTTATTAGTGCTACCAGGTTTACGCCATTATGTTTAATTGACATATCCACGCACTTCAACCCTGATAGTATAAGCTGAATTCTTAAGTTTTATCTTATTATCTGATAGTTGCCTTGTAAGTAACTAGGTGGTACTTGAGAGCTTTAAATTTTCTAGCTTTCCAATTCTGTATTAGATTAGTTTGCAGTCAGTTGTTGACTTGTTTTCAGCTGCCTTTAATGGATTATTACAGTTGTAAAACGCATCGTTTTTCTCAGAAGTGGAATTCGTAAAATTGATGTCTTATCATTATGTTATGCCAAGTTATTTAAAATGACGACTCAATGGTTTACTACGCATTTCAGTTCCCTTATTTATTTGAGTCACCCAACTCGATTCTCTGATTGTGCTTGCCTTTTATAAACCGAAAATTGATATCTCTTAGGTGACCAGCAGGGTAAAGATGTGGCTATCGCTTGGCTCTCAATGCTCTACATGCTCATCTATATTCCCATGATCGTCCCGGCTACCTGGTTGCTCAATCACTACGGCCTACGTGTGAGTATCCTGATCGGGGCTATCCTGAATATGCTGGGTGCATGGATCAAATGTCTTTCCATGGAACTGTCACAGCCTGCCCCCTCTCCTGCTTCCAATGCCTCCTTTCCCCTCCTCATGGTGGGTCAATTTGTATGCGCACTGGGCCAGGTCTTCCTCCTTGGTGTACCTGCCCAACTCGCCGCCACGTGGTTCAGCAAATCCGAGCTCGCGATGGCCACTGCTATCGGCGTTTTTGGCAATCAGGTTGGTACCTTATCCTGTTATCCTTGAACCAATGAGTGAATCGCTGAGAATTTAGTGGGAGCCGTAAACCATCCTATTGTTTGGCTGTAGTCTTTGCGTCCTTCTTTTAAATCTCTTTTGCTCTTTCTAGACCCACTTGTTTTCTTTCCAGACTTCTTCTTACTATAGTACTTTTTTATTTACTTCCTTGGAGGTCACGAAAGCATTTATTTACAGAGAGGTATTGGTTTACTTAGTGACTAGAGGGGCATCCTGTCTTTGATACTTCCATCCTTTCTTAGTCTTTCCCTAGCTTGATAACGTACTGCCCTGATTGGAATTGCCAACGACTTTGAAGAGGAATACGTCGTTTTATTTTCTTTCGAGATCCGCTGAATTACTGTTCCATCCAGGACTGTCGTAGGGCTATGGTTATCGGATGATTTGAGTCAAGCAAACTTTCCCACCTATTTTTTTGAGTCCTCTTTCCAAATTCATCGACATAGTGTTTCTTTGAGAAGTCTCGAAGCTTTTGGTAACCAAAAAGTAACACTCCACTTCGGCTAGTGCGTTTATAATTGTTTAAAAAGGAGGACTAGGCATACGTACGCTCTCTCATTCTCTCGATTCGTTTAAGTTTCTCTCACTAATGTGACAACATACATATCATACTACCACTCCTTCCCATCAGTGAACGCCCTTCCCCTTTTCGCCAGTAAAACAATAGCACATTTTAAACCATGCTTTGTTCTGATCATTCGATTGCTCTCATTGCGTTAGGCGCCCATTGCCTCACCCTGTAAGTGTATGCGATTCATTCAAATGCATTGTTTAGTTCTCCTGCAAATTTAGCACAGCGCCTGCCACAGAAAACAAGGAATTTGACATTGACACGTGGATAATCAAAAGCACTGCAATTGCCGATTATGTATTTGCAAGCTCCTGTGCTTATAAGTCTGAATAGCTCTTCATCAGAAAAGGTGTTTCATTGTCACTTCTGTCATGCGTGTCAAATGATTCAACATCAATTGACTGGCATTGAAATCTACCTTGGAATGACAATTTATTCCCCACCTTGTAGATGCAGGCCAAGAAAGTTTTAGTTTGCTTGTTCTTTTTTTCCGCTGTCACGATAATGACATCCTATTCGGTAAATCTGCTTCGATGATAGCAGGGTGGAGCAGCGGTGAGGTTTGATACTGGCAAGAATTTTCACACTGAGTAAGGCGAGTCCTTTGGTAAAGGCTGTTTAAGTTACCTAGTCACCCAGTAGTTCTGGTCTCGATGCTGGAAGTCGGCGTATACGTTGCATAACACTCCCCACACCGTCAATCAAGATACTTGTCAGTATTGGTGGTGAAAAGGATATCTTATCCCCTGGAAAAAAAATGGATTGAAACGCGAGAATGATAATACGATGATGCAACGCTGAGGTGGTCGTGGCGGTTCCAGCATGCACCGCGCAGTTACTCACCGCTGTGATCACTCAGCCAGCAATAAATTCAGTGTCCACATTCTCCGATGCATGTAATTCTTGAGGTCAAGCCAGTCCGGCAAGCTCCTCTTCTGTGTTGAGGCTTTGTAGGTACTAGTTAGCGGCTTTCCTAGGTGTGTATGAGTGCAGCAGCGAGTTTCCAACCGACCGGTTTGACTTGGACCACGTCTTGGCGGTTTCTCTATTTTAAAATTCAAGTGGCTGTATTCTATTCCCTTTCACTGACTGCAGTTAAAGTTGTTTCTTCAGTAGCTTCCTTTGGAACCTCTTTGAATCTATATCTTTCTCATCACCAGATCATACTTCATTTGCGATCATAATGGTGATTTCCACCACATTTCAGCCTGGAAGGTTATCACGCATCACGTATTCAATGATGACATTGAGTCTCCTGTTTTTAGGTTGGCTGTGCACTGGGGTTCGGTCTGCCTCCCCTGATGGTGCCTGCTGTCACAAGCTCTACCGGAGAGGAGAATTTTGAGGACTTTCGAAAGGGCTTTCGTATTATGTTCTATGGTGGAGCCGCGATCATGACAGTCGATCTCATTATTGTGGCCATCTGTAAGTCATTCAGGCAGCTGTATTCCAAACTGATCTAGGCATTCTCCGTAGTCTTGATCGTTTTTGCAATCACACATGCTTGACTTTCACTCGATTTGCTTGAAGGACCCATCTAACACGGTGGATGTGCTGACAAACGTCGATTAAAATTGAAAAGTTTGCCTTGATCCCTCCCCATTGCCTAACTGTGGGTCTGTTTAGATTGCTGGAATCACGCGCCTTACTAGTTTGAGCCTTTTTTAATCACCGATCCAGGTCCAGTGTACTCTATACACTTCCAAAATGCATCCCCAATGACCTTGTCAGACCTCCCACTTTTATGATTAGAAATTAGACCTACAGAGAAAACTCTCCAAGAGGCACCAAGACCTCCTTAAACGTTTATTACCTGAGGACTTTGATCCCGATCTTGCCATGACATGGAAATGTATTGCCACAAACATCTCCATCCCTCCAAGAGCTACAAAAAAGGCGCTTTGCTACCACTTTATCCAAACTTCCTCTTTTTTTTCTAGACCAGTGGTCGAATAACTTTATTTTCAGACGGATTTGTTGAAGCAGCTTTAGATGGCGTGATGAGGTGACTTCAAGGAGACCTTGACCCTTGATCCTGGCTTGCTAAAAGTGTTGACACAAAAATGAACTGACAAAGCTTAGATAATTCAAAAGTTCTTGAAGGGATTTAAGCCTACCTTTTCATGCTCATCTCCTTTGCTATTGGGTATGCCAGCCTTGAGGTGTGAATAGGTGTCTAGGCTTCAAAAGATCTTGACCTCTATCACGCCTTCCACCTGTAGGTGGCATGATCACTCCACTTGGCGAGTCAGGAATACTTTCCTGTGTGCTTTTTGTTATCACCTGCTGTGAAATTTTATGTGAAAATATCCCAAAACGGAGTAATACCTAGATGTTAGGATAATCTGGCACGAATGGCTATGTGTAACACAATTAGAAAGTGTTATTTGCTTCCTGAGACTTGGCTTTGTCGTAAAACTTGCAAGCGAATGCGATCCAAGCATGTAGTGCAGTTTCAGTTACATTTTCAAGCAACTAGCCAGACATGTAGCCGGTCCAACGTGTTCTTAGCCGCCGTCTACCGTAATTTACGACGCTCTACGTAAGTACTGTAGAAATCACTCTTCTTTGAAAAATGCTATGGTCTACTAGTAGCCAAGTCTACCGCATGACCTTGAACTGTCTGAAGTGTCTGTGTGCCTGGTGAACCGTGTCTGGAAAAAACTTTCAACACCCAACAATAATTCATCCGGTTGGAATGTTGTTTCCTGCTGACACCGAAGCCTTCATCCTATCTGTTTATTTAGAAGGCAAAAAAAAACTCCTCAATTCCCTATGAAATGCAACCATCAGGCTCCAGCTCCTTCCTTCTTCCGACCACGCCAACTTCTTCATCCCTTCTTGGGGCATGGCGCTGTGAAAAAAAAAGTTGCCTGAATTATTTCACTACACTATTTTGAATGTTGTTTTTGCAAATTAAATGCAAATTTTAAAATTTTCTTCGTTTTTCTTCCCATTCTTCCCCCCCCCCCCCCCTCCCCGGGGAGGAGCAATTAAGTAGCCAGACAGGTATGACCACAGGAGGTGTTCATCCTTGAGCGCTTATTATCCTCAAATTTATTCCAAACCTGTTTTTTTTTTCTTAATTCGCATTTTGTCGGCTATACAAATGTGTATATCACAGGTTTCTTTTCGTCTAAATCAAAATTCATAAAATTCTTAAAGCCACCTAAATAGGGCGACCTGATGAGGTGGAAGGTGTTCGAAGTGCCGTGTTTTTGTCCAATTGGATCTTAAAGTACCTTCAGTTAGAGATGATGGAGAATTAAGGTTCGCTAAACACTTTGAGAAAGGTGGAGTGAACAAGTGAGCCTCAAGGGTCACGTCTGCGTTCCCCTCTACGACCTCTCCCTCCCTCTCCCCCTCTCAATGCCCCTTTCTAGTAAGTACATGATTTCAAGACAGTGTATTAGCGGAAGTTCCACCCAACATCACTCATTTTACTTCAATTTGTAGATGAATGGACACAGTTGTGCTAATATTTGCGTCTGTTAAAGGATTGCATGTTGACATGACTACAATAGGTACACAGATAAATTTGAACATGAGTTGACAAGCATTCCCATAAGATTGGGTGGCAGTAAATAGTGGCAAGCTTGACAAGCACCTTTGTCAGCTCAAAATCCTGTATAGTGATCAGCTTTTTGACTAGCGCTTTCACATTGTAAAACCCATCCGATGGCCCATCTATTCCACCTTCCTCCATCCATCCTTCCATCCTGAATCCTTCTACCCACTTCTCCATCCACTGGTAGTGCCTTCCCAGTTGTCAAAGCATGCCACCTACACGATGAAGAAGGGAAATAAAGTCGCCATATGCCACGTGGCACATGCACATACTTAAAATAAAATGAAAACTCCCAATGTGTGTAGGTGGGTATAATTACTTCGGATGTTCACACTCTCGTCGTGCCACACACCTCACTAATTGGCCCACCGTCCGTTGCTCACAGCTATCTCCAACTTTTATTTTTGTTAAATCGAGGTCGGAAATTCAAGGAATGTCGATTGACGATATCAAGGTGAAATTGTTAGGCGAACCTGAAGAAGGCATTCAAAAACTGGAGTGTACGTATGTTTAAGGTATTGGAAGCAATGACATGTCCCTGCACTGACTCTAGAGGGAGAATAATGGACGTTTACGGGGAGAGAGGGACATTAAAACCCCATGTTTCATAATTAGTGATCAGAATGATTCACCTATTCTCCATGTGTTGTGTGTGTGCGTGTGCGTCTGTGTCTGTGCGTCTGTCGGTTCCACGACGAAGTGGATTCGTATCGACAGTTCCATACCAGTCAGGTAAAAGTGACAACTGAATGGGAACAAATAATCACACAATCTAGGTTAGATTCAGATCCTAGAAAAATTGCTTAATTTGTACTGATTAGCTCCACAATTATTTTTCCTTTCATGCAGTCTTTAGGGAGGAGCCAAAGATTGCACCCAGTCTAGCCCAGTACAAACGGATTTTGCAACGTCGTGCTCAAATGACTGGTGACAAACCGGACGAGGCTGAATTCAATTCTGCTTTTGGTCAGTCATCCCTCTTGTTATTTTTCACCACTTTAACCTCAAGATTTAACGCACTCCAGTCCCTCCTGACGGCTGATTCACGCGCCTTCAGTTCATTCGGCTTGTTTTCAGAGCTTGTTAAGACTTGTTGGATGAATAGATTTGAAGCAATCTTGGAGGTTGGAAGAAGAAGAAGTCAACTTGGAATTTCCTTAACCTTGACTCTGGTCAATCTTTGCCTCTAATTCCATCTGAGATAGGACTGGTCAGTCCATGGATTCCTTATTGACTGCACTTGTCACACTTTTTCCGCAGACATCGAAAAAAGGTGGTTGGGTCAAGGTTAACCGATGAACTTGACCTTGTCAATTCTATTCATCCCTTCCTTTTCGTTTTTTCATGCCACAACAAGTGTGTGTGAGGCATAAATGAAGGACAAAAGGCTTCGTAAACCACGTTCTGTGCCTAGTGTTGACGAGGACTACTGTATCGGGTGGTTCGGTTCCTCAAATGGCAGTTTATCTGACTCTTTGACGGTCTTGCAACATGTTCAAGCGGCAATTCACTCCAATTAAAGCCAGCTACGCAAAATCAGAAACGAACCTATTATAGCCAGATACTGCCATTAGTCACCACGACACCCTTTTGGGGCCGAGAGCACCTAAGGTGATGCTTCCACGTCATCTAATTGACAATCACCAGATGACTGTAACTGCAGTACTTCTGCTTGAACAATCCAAGTTGGTTACGAGTTGGAGTTTCATTTTGTTAAACTTGACTCCAAAATAAGCCGAGATTCTTTCAAATAGGCCACTTTCAATGATTTATCTGTCTATTACAGACCATGAGAACTCCTCCGTTTTGACTGCGGAGGAGACGGAGCTGGTTAATCAGAGCTACTTTCGCCAGGTCGTGCACTGCTTCAAGTGTGTCAGCTTCATCCTCCTCAACATCTGCTATGGTGAGTCGTGGATGAGCTGATGTACCTTCCCCTGCTAGACTATTCACTCAGTTAGTCTGCCAATCAATTAATCGGCGCTCATTTCACCACTCATCTTTTCCATTCTCTACCTTAATCAAGGAGCCGTTTATTCACTGATCCAACTAATCATGCACCAATTTACTAGGTAATCCACTCAACCACTAGGCAACTCACTTCTCCTCTTCTTCCTCCTTTTGAAGGTGTGAATACGGGAGTGTACTACGAGATTGGTACCCTTCTGAATAGCATCGTCGCAGAGTTTTTCCCGGTGCGTTTAATGACAACAGTGATGGTGATTCTTTTAGTTCCTTTTATCCAGGGACACCTGTGCCCAATCTCCCACCAAATATTACCGAAGGTTTCTATTTTTACTCACTTTTTTGATATCGCCTTGCATCCCGTTTTCTCGATCGCTCTACAATTCAAATCGTTTATCTGATTGTGTACCGGTTGTGGCCTCCATTTTCAGCGATACTTCACCTTGAAAGCTGAAAGTAGACTGTAAAGTAGCGCATTGGTGGAATAAGCAGAACCAGTGATGGTGATTGGTTTTGTCTCTTTCTGGTTCAAGTCAACCCGCATATTGTAGAGAATTTCGTCTGATGAGAGATAGAGGTATCGGTATTTGTCAAGTAGACTAGGCAAGTTCTTTGTAGAGCCCAAGAACAGGTAACAATTTTTTTGCCGACAAGACGAAACTACGATAGAACTAGAGGTGAAAGGATCTGTACTCTTGAAGACAGCAGACTGTGTGAGTCTTTGACACCTTTATCTGCCTAGGGAGTCGCCTGGCGGGGTTGCCTCGCTGAACTTATGGCAGTTGTGTATTGAAGCTAAGGCAGATCAGGCACTCACGCCCAGCTTTCTTATAATTCGTTTGGCCGTTGATTTTTTTACCTAGATGAGATTGTCCAGGAGTTCTACTTTTTATCCTTGTAATCTGAGCACCTGGAGCGCCCTATAACAGCTACACTAGTGCCATGGCACCTAGATATCGCGACTATTTTCGCCACAGAGGACTAATTTTCATGCATGTGAATCATCTTGTTGTTAAATTTCGAAGGAAAAACTGACGATTTTGACGCTACCTGATCTTATACTTCGCAAAATCTATTTAACCACCTGTTGCCTCTAAAGCTGTATATTAATTTACTCAAAGAAGCTCAGTCGACCCTCCTCCTCCTCCTGCTTAGTCGTTTATGCAAACGCTCTCTTCCCTAATGACAGCCCTGGCTTGACCTTCATTTTGGACTATTCAAACACTTGGTTATAAGTGCTTTTACCGTGTTTCAAAGGCCTTTCTGTCATAAAATGCCCCTTCTTACGCCTCTGATGTCAATTTCATTGCTTCAAGCTTGATACTAATTGTTGGTTTTTCATTTTGTTTCTGTCTTCCCACTCAAATACCTCCCAATTATAATTTTTAAAGTGGTTGCTGCGTACTAATTTTCCTATGTTTAGACCGAAATGTCACCTTAAGAGATCCAAGTGGTTACAATCTCTTTCATCCCTGTCTGTGAAAACTATGAACACATGATCCTCTTGAAAGAAGTCAAAGAGGGTCAAATAAAAATTCTTTTAGGTGTATGCTCAGCAGTTGTGTGATGCCTAGGTAATAGGTTGCGCAACAACCGCAGTTTGCCGACTCAGCACCACCTCCACAGCGTTTTCGCACTATGCTTGCCTTTTGGGTGCATTGCCAAGTACTTTATTCCAAAAGGGGAGTCACGAATTCTGTAGAAGGCTCTATTTCACCCTAAAGTCAATCTGATTCGCCTCTGTGGTTAATGCATAGGCTTACCCACCTCCTCATTTTTCTATAGCTGTATAAATGTGGACCTCAAAAGGAGGGAATTGTAATTTTCAAAGGTCATGCCACGTGTCAATCAGGTCTGGAATATGGATGGTGATTTCTTTCATCCTCCTTCTCTTCCTCATAGCTGGTTCACGTGCATTCGTTAACTAATCTAGAAACAGGAAGCTTGATTCTAAAGAGCTAACTACTTTCGTGTACTACACTGCTTAGTCGACTGCCTCAATCATGCGCCAGAGAAGAGAGGTCGGAGGGATGGAAACCCACACGATTCACGCCAGGCACAGGTGACGCGCACATCACGAAACCATGCGAGTTTTTTGTCTGCTGGGTTGTAGAAAAGGGATAAAATGTTAACAGTTCTGTTTCACCTTGAACACACATATATTAACCATAATTGAATGTCGTCATGCAATAGTGCGTTCTGTACTCACCTGTGCCAGATTACAAGGTGTGACATCAAGAGTTTTGGAGTCATTCATAGGCGTCATGAGTGTTGCTACTTAATAGATTGCAAAAAACTCCCATTCACGCCAACGCCAAGTAGCGACAAAACATTGCATATTCAGGAGACGGCGCAATTCATGCTCACGCCAGTGTATGGGCAGGAAGCTTCACGCAAGTTATATTGCTGTCTTTTCTGGCAAGTCTCTCTCATGCCTCAAGTTGTCAGGGCATTTGGAAGAGAAGACCTTTGCGTAATGAAGAATGCCATCGTGTCATTTGTGACAATCAGTTGAGAGACGTTCTCACATGGTAGGTGTGACAGATAGGCTCTATAAATGGCAGGTTAAAGTGTCAGGAAGGCTAGTCCTAACCTGCCATATGACATGAATTAGACCTAATCTGACCCCACAGCCCGTTGTCACGTCATTGTTGCCTGATTACTCACGGTAATTCGATGAGAATAATGAACAAACGTCGTGGGTGAACCAGTGTCCACCGCTGTACCTCTTCGAGGTCGGACCTTTGGGTTAAATCATGTAGATCATCCCTGCGAGCGTAGTCAACCCTTACGATGCAATAAGGCCCACCATGCAAGAACGATGGCCTTTTACTAGCGCACAGAGGGCCTGAGAGGCAGCAGGCACGCCTTGAAGCCCATTCCATTGCTTGCATAAATCATACTACTATGGCTACGTGAATTCCTCTCTCTCTCGGCCCATTTGTTACTTTCACTCAGGTCTCTTAGTACAAATTATTTGAACTTAGTAGTGTCTTTCGTCAAGTGCTTCATGTCCATTTGTGAATTACGGAGGATCTACATAATCCTCCTCCACGATGCTAAAGTAAACCTTACCTTTGTATCTGCGAAATCTTGGTGCGTCGCTGGTGCTGACGACTGTCAGACGTCAACCTTACTACACTGGAGCATTTACCCAGATCCATTCCATAGATCGTCAGATTGGAAATGCAACTTTATATATGATACGATTCCTCGAATCAGGAGACTCTAAGGGGATTCGGCATCCAATATATGCTCTCTGAATCGGTTTGGAAGGGTTCGTTCCATCGTCCTCCATGGTCATCTCAGTCGCCTCAAGCCTCCTCGCCCTTGCTTATACTTTTCCAAAGACGACTCTTTCTCACGTGGACCCTATCAAACACTCTCTGCTAGTTCATTGAAGACGTCGAAGTAACAATCAGGAGGTTTCTTGTCTGTAGCTAAATGCTTCTTTGAAGCATAAAATCTTTTCTGTTTATTGGAAGCATCCTTTTATTGGGATGCCTGTAGCCCCAGAAAACGTTCTTTTCCCACTTTATGGAAGTTTCCTGTATCGCATCTGACTCTTAGACACGCCAGAATGTTGGAAAACTCGCACTCCACTTCACAATCCTGTGCGATTGTGCGTCGCAAGTTCCTGGCTTAGCTGCAGTGATTGAGAGAGGAGGTCTCTGCCCTCGCTTCGATGATAGTGAACTCCAATTTCATCAAATCCTACCTTAGCTTTTTTTTCACATGGGCGGACGCATGTGGCAGGTGAACTGGTGAGAGATTGGAAATGGGGCATTGCTTTGGCATTTCTTCATCTTTTATTCTTGATTGAATCGCTTATCCCATTACATCTCCTTATTTGAGGCCTACTGGGTTCGAAAGCTATAAATAATTTTAGGCTCAAATAGAACAGGACGATGAAGTGACACTTGTCATCTCTATCGTTTGGTGTCACAATATTCTGACGTTATTTAAGATCAGAAGGACTCCAGCATTTGAAGCATTTCAGTGCTGTGGAGGACTTCTCAGCATTAGGTCCTCCTCCCCCTCCTCCTCCCCCTCCTTCTTCTTCTTCTTCTTCCATCATCATCATTTTTTTCTGGCTTTGACTGTTTATTGAGCCTTTTCCACTTGGAGGGCAAAACCCTATTCCTACGGGAAGCAGGTGACTCCAAAGGAGGCGTAGCAGGCAGCTTTTTTTAGGCTGCTTTCCCCCGTACTGCAAACCACTATCCCTACTTTTTGTAGTCCCTTGCCCAAAGTAGTAAAAACCTGACTTTTGGCCTTCCATTTCTACCTGTAGACGGAGCAAGTAGCAATTGGATGGATCGGGTTCAGCATGGTGATTGCAGGACTGGTCGGTTCGATCGTTGCAGGGGCGGTGCTCAAGAAGACAGGCCTGTACAGGTGAGTGAGACAGATCGACATTGTCATTCATCATTCTGCTGGCTTGACATTACATGGACTTGAGGTAGTCATGAGTCGAAATTCGCGCCCAACTTCTCATCAACCTGTTCATTTTCTGTTGCCCACGTCTTCACCTTTTGCATTCATCTTTTTCACACCAAACTGTTGAAGTATCAAGCTACTCAGATTGAAGTAATTACAGGACACAAGCAATCACCACCTCTCCTCCACTTGCATCCCTCGCATTGCTTGAGTTCCAGTTTATCAACTACACTGTGCTCCAGTTCCAATCATCCGTTCAATGTTTGTATAATCATCTGCTCAAGAGGATGTCTGCCCCTTGTATTTCTGGTTCTCTGCCCAGTTAACATATGCATATAACCGATTTCGGAGGCATAAAACAATAACTGCTACTTCTACTTTTAACTGACTTGCAAAATATCCATGAAGAAATCGTTTTTGGTGGCATAGTTTAACTACTTCTTTGGAATTTTTTTGTTTTTCTGCAGCGATGTTCCACATCACGTCCGAGTAACTAATGTGACCGCTTTCCAGACCCTCTTATGGGCACAGCAAGGCTTACTAAAAGGCAAACAATAGGGAGGATTCCCAATTTCACTTTACTTGCTGAATGAATAGTTGTATTCTGGTATTCGTTGCTTGGAAACGGCTCGCTTCAAAATTCTTTCAATTTTGTCGTCCATTGGCACTTAAGGCCATAGCGGCACCTCTTCCACTGAGGCAGTGAGCCTCAGGCCAAAATTGGAAACAACAGGAGGGCTATTTGCCTATTACTTGCATTCTCCTCATTCCAGAGGCAAAATTTGTATTCTCCTCTCAAGATATTGTTGTTTAAATGGTAAATAATTCATTACTGGCCGTTTCGGTATGCGGGTGCGGACAGGACTTCGTGGACTTCACGTTGTAGCGCATCTTTCTTTGCTTGCGGTGTTGATAAAAAGGACTAGTAGGTCACTAGTACATATTTATGTCGTAAAAAGGCAATTATGCTTTAGCTGACTACGAGGGTCTCAGAGGAAATCAACCACCACTGGTCTGATGCTTTACGACTCTTGTATGGCGTTAGCTGTCATTAGGCTTCGTTTCAGTTACTTCGAATCTTGGCCAAAATATTGGGAGAAAGATGATTATTCCTAATTAGAGAACATCCGACTTTTAGATGCAGTGCTTTCAATCCAAGCGCTTGGTTTTACACTCACAATTCGGTGCCATCACTTGTTATGAAGTCGCGTCACATATGTGTGACGCCTCAGTGTTGAATGTAGTAATGTTGTCAAGCAAGTGATGAGAACATTGACACCTCCCATCCAAATTGACACTCTAATTATGTGCTTAAAAGTGACAAAATTCAGCTAATTAGAGGGTGTAACTAGTTAAGTCGTATGCTTTTTGCCTATTTTAAGATTACTTGCAAATCTCCGATTCATTAAAAGGCACTAAAATCCTTTTATGCTGGAGAAAACGCCAGTGTGTATCGATGCTGTGTATGGTTAAAGTAGCTTTCCTTGGTGATTTTCAATACCCCGGCGTTTGTTTGTAGCTTAACCTGTCAAAAGTGGCCAAAACCACTGCTGTCAATGATTGGCGGCTAGGGGGTGAGGACAGTTATGCAGCCTTGTGTGATGTAGACTCATCCTTCTCTACTAAAGATAAGACAAGTTTTTTGTCTGTCTATTTCATGTAGACGCGTCTTGATCATCTTCTACTTCCTCAGTGTGGCCAGTATGGGCGCCTTTATGGGGAGCATCTACAGCAATCTGATTGGCACCGTCTTCCTCACTATGATCCTCCTTGGGTGAGTGGATTACTCACTTTTGGTGTGTCAGCAGCAATCCCTTGTCCTACTTGTTATTCCCAGGGGGCATTTTGGTAACCCCCCAACACAACGTGCCAAAATGCTGATTGTTGAAGAGATCTGTTTGGCGGAGGTATGGGGAGCGAAGTCTGGGCCGCATGAAGGATGTGAATTGAATCACGACATGTGCTGTGGCTCACAACAGGTGCTCTCAATGGGAAACACCTTTGCTATGAAAATCTCTCGTATCAGTTCAATTTCTTACACCACAGAGATCGAGAATCCGTCTTACCTTGCATGTTTCGGGTTCTAATTATCGTCTACAGCAGCTATTTTTATAAAAAAGACCTAATTGTGTTCTCTTTGAATAAACTTGTAACAGTAATCTGGATAGAATGGACTTCAAAGGAAATCCAGTGCTTGCCGGGAGCGGAGCTAACTAGCATACGCGCATAGGATTGGTCGATGGTCTGAATGAGGAGTTACCTCTTGATCCGCGTCTCCAGTGCTTATCAAAGGGCAACCACCACTACGCGATAGATCAGATCCAAGCTGAGGGTGGGGGACTATGCAGAAGGCCGGGTGGACGCGCTTCACCACGGATATTCAATTGGGAAGGGTCGGAAGGGGAATCGTTTGCTTAAGCTTCAACGTTCACACTTTTGTTCCTCACAAGAGACGGAAAGTGCAGTATAAGTGCTTTTGACGTTGTGTAAAATCTACGTCCTAGCAACTTCCATGATGCGTTCAAGGAATCCACCAGTTCAATCCAGTCCATACAGTTGGAAGGGAAAAGCCTTACAATCGAGTAGAACAGCCTAGCCAACTCAAATGAGATTGACCTTGTTGGTTCAATTAGCAGGATTAGTTCCAGAAAACATTGCCTTTCATTCAACGTATTCAACGCATCCGATCCCATCCTCTAACATTTGATAGATTCCCAATTCCTGAATCCATCTTTTTCTTCTCCACTCTCGCAGCTTCTTCCAGTCTGGCTTTCTGCCTCTTGGCTTTGAATATGCGGCAGAGATCACCTATCCCATCGATGAGGGTCTCACCTCGGGAATCCTCAACACTTCGGCCCACGTAAGTTCTGTTTTTGAATACGAGGCCTTTCCCCCTCCCCTTTTCTGTCATCCTTCTAGCTCAATTGAAAGGTGAAGAAGTTGAATGTTGGTAATGTGGACCTCCGGAAGCCCCTTAGTTGTGTAATCAGTGTGCAGGTCGTCCATGATGGCCTATTTTCACTGTCCCCAAGCCGCCATCACCTCTTCCACATGCCTTCACGATAACTAGGGTTTGAAGTGATTCCCTCTCCTGCTTCCCTTATCCTTCATGACATCAGTGGCAATTAAGTCTTTTGGAGGTGATGTCAAAGCGTTGAAGGAATTGTCACTTCTACTTGATTGATCAGACAGCTCCAAGCAGGCATACAGCATCTCTACCCTTCTTCGTTTGGGCACTTTGTGGTTGAAACAGGTTTTTCTTTCCCTTCTCATCTTTCTCTTTCTTCTCCCCTCTTTGATCATCTCCTGCCACTTAAAAAGTAAACACCTCATCGGCAACGATTTCTTCCTCTGGAGAATACGATAAATGCGATTGGAGGAAGTCATTTGAGTCCACAAATTTGGAGCCAACTTCTCGGGTCCGACAACAGTGTTTGTGGAAATGAAACTCACTCTCCATTTAGTTTCTTCCTGCTGTAGCAGTATGGAAAATGCTCTCACCTCTCCATTTTGAGGTCCTCACCGTGCGACTTAGGATGTGTGGATCGACTTCATCGTGCAGTTCCTAAGCTAGCCCTGAAGGCATTACCAGATTTGGAAGCTGTGAATTAGCATACAGCTTCGTGCAACTGAGGCGACAGTGAGCCTTCAGGACATGGTTGTGGGCTGTCTTATAAGCGGTTATTCCAAGGACAGTTTCGTCCCACTACTGACCAGCGTAAGGGACCCAATGTTGTGATGCCGTTTCGAACTGCGGATTTGATAGACTCAATTATCTGCAGCATATCATCTACCAATGTAGTATCCAGCCATTGAAATCGAAATAGCTTCCAGTCAAGTCCCGGAAGGCACTGAACACTTACTGATTGAAGTAGCAAATCAAGTTGAATGTAACCCTTCCTCATACCTCCTAGGTGGCTTTGGGGGTCGCGCTCAGAACTTGCTGTGTGTATCCTACTGCTATAGCTATCACAACAACTTTCAGGTGGTTTGACAAAGCCTCAACTTAAAGAGGAAACCCGTCAATTGAGATACGACCTCTGGTAGCAGTAATGTATTGTGGAAACACGATTGTGATAAGTTGATCTTATGGATTCTGTGCATGCATCTCACAGCCGAACAACTCTGAGAAACAAATCAAATGCAAGATTATTGTTCTCCATTAGTATAGAGCATTCTTGGAGGAATTGTTTCCAATCAACCCATTTTTACTTTTTAAGTAGTATCGCCTGAATCATGACAGATTTTCAACAGTCCTCTTATCAATGAAATTGTGCTTTTCCATGCCTTTCTATTGCCATGTACTGCCACTTCCTACTCAATGCCTAGTGAACTTGATCCTCTCATTTGTTCGTACAGATATTTGGCATCATCCTAACGCAAGCTGCGACTGCTATGATCGGGAAGTACGGCTCCCTTCCGACAAATATCTTTATTCTCGTTTGTATGGTAGTTGCTGCTGTTCCTGCCTGTAAGTTACTCTTTTCTCTTCATTTTGCCCATTCAGTGGAGCTTTTTTTTGTTAAATAATTAAATAATTTCCTCATGACTACCTAATGGCTATCCTTGATGGGTATTGGCTGATTTGAAGGTCACTTATTCCAGCTCACCCCATGCACAGGTCAACTCTCTTATTCGCCTTTTTAGAGGAGTCGACCAAAGATAGTAATTAGCTTGTTTAAAACTTTAAGAATTTTAAATTTCTGGCACATTTAACCCCCTCATTTCACCGATTTATCCGACTCACCTGTCCACTCGGTGTCCCTACCGTAACAAGTAGTTTCACGACATCGTATCCTACCGTCTGGTTTCCTTTTTCATCCTCCATATGTTCTCGCCTTTAAAATGAGAGGCTAGCCCAGGAAGTTTTCATCCCTTGTGATATTACAATGGCACATCTGAAGACGGGTGGGCTAATGCATCACGCTTGCTGTTTAATGAGGCGAGGCGCCACCCTGGGGACTAATTTGGTTACAAAACCAGTTTCTCAAATCTGCATGAAAGTGCCTTCATTTGCATGATTTGTGCTATGATGGTGAATTCATCCTCATCGGTCTGTGTACACTGTTTACGTACACATTGGCTCATCTGTCTGTGAGAGGGTCGGGAAGTTCGGAAACGGTCACAACACAGGTGTGGTGGATGCGGAGTTCTTTGAACAGTCACAGACACCAAGAGGGTGGTGGGGGTAGCTGAAAGACCAAAAGCTCCGAGAGAGTCGGAGCGCTTGGAATTTATGCATAGTACTGGCGTGATGGATGCAGAGCTCTCTGAACGGTTTGTGCATCGAAGTGGGAGCTCGGAAACTGACCCGCGAAAGTAGAATGGACGGGCTTTAGCCCAGGGCATTGACTGCTAGGTAAATGGCTGAGCAACCGATAACCGACGAGGGTGACGACTTGTCATGTCACGAGAGTAGACAAGCAGGCGTTAGAAACATAGATTTTCCTTACTGTCCTCTAAAATTAGCATCTTTTCAATTCATAACATCGCATTTGTTGTCCGTAGGTTTCATGAAGGACGATCTCAAACGGCAACGTGCTCACGAAAGGGTAAGTCTTGTGTTTTTCTAAGAGACTTTTATCAAGATTTTCACTAACATGATTATTCTCATGAAAATTCACCTAGATTTGTATCAGACTTGTTACTACGTGGTGGTATGGCTTAACAGTGGGGCATATGTCTGGGGTCAGGAGAACTCGACTTGAAGCTTTCGTCAGACTGTGGTAAAGTGAATTAAAACAAATCATTTCGCGAGCGGAATGCTCTACTGTTCTCCTTTTTTGTGAAGAAAAAAGATAGATGTAGTGTGTTTTCGGTCTGGGATGAACAATAACGAGCCTGTCAAATGACAGTCGGTGGCATGTAGCTTGTTGAGCCTCTGCTAAAAACAAAACAAGTCATATTTCTTGGCCAAAAAATTTGCTGACGACGTAGAGAAGGACTGAGAGGCTTTTGGTATGACCTGGAGGCTATGCCACCCAGTGGATGTACAACGACGAGGCTGTGAGTGTCCACGTAACCATAACAGTGAGTTAACCAAGCAACCAAAGCAATGCAAGACTATCCGAGACGGCTGGGGCGGTCGATCCGCCTTGAGGTGGAGCGGCTTAAACATTCTGAGTCACACAAAAAGTCTTCCAAGAATTCATACCGTTGCTCCTACTAGAAGTATTGTTTCATTATATCACTTGCCTATTACTCGCAAGCACAGGTGAGACAGTAGGGTGTCACATATGTGTGACACTAGGGGTGGATATTTTTAAGAAGGACCTCATTGCACATGTTTGCCTCTCATATTCCATGTTTTATCTTTGTTCAGTTTTTAAATGCCCCGTTAAGCAAAATCCAAGCTCCAAATAGCCATCACCTCCTACTGCATTGAATGTTTCTGAGATGCAAACAAGTGGAGCAATCAGGAAACTGTTGTGTCGGTTATAAATAAGCACTTGGAAGTTGGTTAAATTGCAGTTTATGAATTACTCCTGCAGCGCTATGTTTGTGTTTTTATTGCCCAATAGCACCAGTAAGAGGTGAAAGCAATAAGTTCCAAGTCTGGATGGCTTGGGACGCACGATCTCATGGTCTGGTTCTGTGTGATGTGAACAGTTTTATTAGCTGGATTAGAAGATTTCCCAATAACAGGTTCGTTTCTCGTTCTCCTACATTGGGTGTTTAAAAAACGCAAGACACTTGCTACAATTTTTTCTAATTCTAAAGAACAATTAAATGAACTTTGAAATGTAGTCCCACACTCAAGCAAAAGTCGGCTGAACGGTAGATGAAATCGGCACTTTGTTGTCAATAACACCACTTTGTTTGCATTTTGAAAGCGTATTTAGTGGCACCAGTCTTCCCCGAGATCATGACTAACTCAAGTCACCATGGCCGAAAATACTACTTACTAACACATGAGTAGCAGCCTGAGAGGCTGCCTGCATGGTCCGAAGGCCATGCCGCCGAGTCGCCCGCGAGGACTCGGGTAACTGCGCAGTTAAAAAAGCCCCTTAGCATCAATACCATTATGCTGCCAGTTAATTACCAACTCTGAGAACCGAACAGATCCTAGGGTACATTTGTTGATCCAGCAGTTAAGCATGGAATGAGCCTCATCACTGAGAGGACTTCCAGGTTAATCCCTAAGAGTTCCATTTCGTTTTTTTTGAGCACTTTACTAGATGTTGAAATTTATAGTGGTCGGTAAAACTGTACAACGTGGCGGCTAGAGCTGGTTTTTGGAAAGCTGAAGCTGAGTGGTGTAAACGTGTCAACCGTCGAACATGCAAGGGGTGAATGACACTAAGCGGAAGTTCTATTTAATCTTCCTATTCAGGAGAATCCGTTTCTTATTTGCTCTTTAGTTTATCACGTTGTCAAATTGGGGTGAAAATTGGTTGGTGGATGAGCTTTAAGCTCATGTTTTTTTTGTCAATTTTATAAATTGGGATGAACTGTTTAATTGTGGGTTATTTTTTAAGCTGCACCACATGACACAACATGAAAACTTCGGTGTGACAGCAGTTATTATGAGGTGAGGATGAGGACATGAGGCGCATGCGTGATTCTGGCCTCTGCTAAGTAAACACAGGTGTCACATATATGTGACGCATGCGATAATCTTCTATTGTTCAATTTCAACGCAATTTTTTGTCCAAGGAACAGCGAAACACACTTTCATTATAAAAAATGTGGGAATTACAAGAAATGGGTCGCTGTTATGCATTTTGTTGCTTTTTACAGCTGCGAATTGAAGTGGAGCCCAATTCTGGCGATGAATTTGAGTACTCCAATGTCAGTAAAACTAAGGAAATCTAGAATTCACTGGCTCGTATATCCGCCATCAAGTCACATTGCCTCCCTATCTGCCTCCCAACTGTTGTGCTAACATCTTTTGTTTTGTGAAGTCTTATGGAACAAAATGAGAGGATATTTTTCGAATAATGTGGTGACTTTGTGGTGATTTGGGGGGGAAAGTGTCGTGGTTGGGAGAATAAGTTACAAAGGCATCTCACCCAGGCTTTGGTCACCTCATGGGGATGATAATAAGAGGGTGTTTGAGAGATTTTGAGGGCGCAACGCGCCTGCAACATACTCCACATCGATCGAGACAAGGCATTGCACAATGTGTCGTAACTGCTGCAATTCAAAGACTTTGGATTGCCTAAGGTGGGACCACCTAGCTACCGCCTAGATTTTCTCATTCAAGGCAACCACACTACAATCGAATGCTGAACATTCTTCATGCAGTTTTAATATTACATTGCGCTCTTCTCCCCTGCGCTGAATTACCCACCCGTATTGGCAGAAAGAGGAGTGTGGAAGGCCTTTCCTCCCTAGGTAAACGGGCTCTACAAGCCATCTGCGCAAAATATAGGGCGAAGAAAAGCTATTCCTCCTCTCTGTTGCCATTAATTTTGCTCTGCTACCTGTGCCTGGTAGTTTTCTTCCAGATCACAGTTCAGCGAAAACTTATTTTCTCCAACAAGGGTGGTGTTCCCCAGGCATTGTGAGAGGCGAATCCACAAGAAGGAGCACCGCACCTTCAATGTTTGACTGTTCTGAGATGATTAAGCGTTAGCCAAACGTGCGTTTTTGTTACAAACTCAACCATTCTGTTATCAATACGAGTTGGCTAAGCCTGTCGGATCTTATGAAACCGCTATTAAACGTGTGTCACGTATTTGTGACACTCGACCCATATCTCCGCCATATTCTTTTGGGTCATGTGAGGCTACTTGCCCTACACTTAGTCGCATAATTTTCATCGAAAGTTTATTAAAAAGGAATGCGGTTTCCTCATCGCCCTCTCAAACCCGGCATGTCACAAATACGTGACACGGAGCCTTTACCAAGTGATAAGCATTGTGGTTGCACCAACGCCTACTTCACACTTAGATTGGCTGAATATAAGGCGCTGTAGCAGCTTCGGTTGTGGTATTATAACATCTCGTCATCTGTTTTTGGACGGCAATCCTGTTGGTGGCCTAGTGAAACAATAAAACATTTGGTCTATGGTGACCGAATTCTCCAAGACCCAAACGATGATAACGCGTTGTCAACGAGCTTAACTTGGAATGAAAAAAAGGAATTTGTAATTAATAGATTGATTTAAGGATGGTTTAAGGAAATTTTCTAATGCGTCTTTGATAGAGTAATGACTTTGTTTGATTGGTAGGTTAACCAATGACAGTAGACAGTGTCAGTGCCAAAGGTTGTCGGCGGCGAGGCTTCCAATGACATCTACATCATGCACTAATGATTGCAATGCCCTAGCAACACAAATTTTAGAGCGTAAAGTAGGAATTGCCAAATGGAAACAGGCGCATCATCCTATCCAAGGGATGGAAGAATTACTGCCTCCTCGTCGGACTTACTTCAACACGTTGTGCTTTTGATAGCTTCAAGCATCAGCTTTGATTTAAACCGTTGCTATGCAAACGACGGTCTAGGTCGAAAATACAGGCGGTGGCATCGAAACTCCTGACATTGACAAAAATAGAGATCTAAGGTTCCAGCAGCGGCTACAAACAGCTCTCTTAGGCGGCTTCTTTGAAGTCATATTAGGGCAGACCGGTGGGCAGGAGAGTGTTCTAATTTTGGCACAGGTGAAGGTCGAGGAGCTGTGACCTTGACCAGAGGACCTCTTAGGGTGAGACGTACGCCTTACATCTCCAGAGATCGGCTGATTGGTTTCTCGGATTTTTTTTTGGCTAAGAGGCTTTCAGAAGGCTATGATAGGCCTGAGTGCCTTCATTTGGGGTAAATCCTAGTCAAATTTTATCTATTATTTGCTGACTCACTCATGCCTAGGATTTTCAACCCTGAATAACGCTTTGGGACAACTTGGTATCACTCTGGTTGCGCCTTACGTTGATCACCTGTATTCGACATTTCCGCATCTGCCTCTGGTTCTCCCAAAACGAATTTTCACCGGTATAGGCATTCGGCAGTTATACTTCCCACTTGTTTCGCCTCTACTACCACTGTGAATCACGCTTCTGGGCCATGGGCGTTCGTTGCCCCATCATTGTGATTAGCCAATCACCGTCCCCGGAGCGAGTCATTCACGGTAGTCACAAAACCTGGATCAGGTAATGAAACCTCCCTGTTCATCAATGGAAGACTGATTACAATCTGTCTTCTCAAAAGTTGCCTTTGCGGTTAGAGATGACTCATTGGTAGGTAGATGGAAGGTTATAAAAGCAGTAGGAGAGGATACTCTTCAAGCTGTGTATGCTAATAGCCTTGTTGATGAGGTAAATGGGATGGGGTGTGATAAAAGGAATGCCAAATTACCCTATTTTGGCGCATTCAGTCCATTTAGCCTACTCTTGGCACTGGCTAAAGTATGTGGGTTTTCTGGCGGTCTCTAACACCACAATTCTTTATCACCTCTGGGAAATCAGCCATCATGGACCAGATGTTTCATGGTTTCACTCGGACACCAATAGGACTGCTGCCCAAAAAAAGGTAACAAAGTGTAAATATTGCCCAAACGAAGACACCATATAGCTAATTCATTGTTCTGCATTCAATCGGCTTACATGCGGGGTAGTCTTTTGTGTTATCACGGTATTTATCAATTTGTAAATCCTCATGTCACGTATTTGTGACATTGTGAATTTGAGAGAGCAATGGGTGCTTCGCATCCAAATAAAGTGAATAACGAACGATACCCATGTAAATAAGAAATGGGAAAGTTGTCTTACGCGGTCTGAAGCAGTACAGAGAGTAGTAGTTGAATGTCACAAATGCGTGACATGTGTTTGATGGCGATTTTCTAAGAGGCAACGGACTTGGCCAACTCGTCTTTACAACAAAGCACTTGATCACCTTAGAATAGTCAAATCTTGGATGTGTGACGATCCCTCATCCTCCTAAACTGTTGTGGAATATGCCTCTCAAGATGCCTAGGAAACGCCGTTTTAAATAAAGCAAATTTTTTCGTCGGCTATCAAAAATGAACAATTTACACGATCAAAAATCATTCTTAATTGAAAATAAATAGCGAATACTCGTTTCCAACCTTATGTAATACGTAAGTTCTTTGTTCAACTCTTGGGTTTTGAGTAGGAGCCACTTAGGTGCACGGCTACTGTACCTCCACCAAGTAGACTGACAACCGGACCATGACAGCGGTCCCAAACCCTATTACATGTCATAAGTGCGCATGTATAGTAATATTCTGCTCGGGAGAGAAGTCTCGAAGCGCTGCATTGGACATGTGCTCCGAATTCGGATGGGAGAATGGTTGGCGTTCTTAGACAGAAAGACTGAAAGTTGAGTTTCCTCTCGGCTAATACCTCAGCCCCGTAATACGCAGGAATCCTCCCAGCATCAAAAGTGACACCGGTCGTGAACTGTCCGGAGAAATTACATCGATATGTGAGCTCGCGATGCCTCCTCCACTTTTCTGCTGGCTGGATATAATCCAAATGGAAGTGATAGCGCAGCTTTGAGGTTAGTATAAAGTGACTGGGAGGAATAAACTCAAGACTCTACCCTCACGGAACTGTCTTAAAGCCTCGCCTTCCTCACATGAATCAGCTTTAGGGTCAGTGTTTTGAGGCCTAGTTATGGACGCACGTGATGGCCATCCTATCCTCCCTCCGGAAACCAGTTTCTGGAGGGGGCAAAAACCCTCTCAGCAGAAATGTCGGGAGGGATTTGTGATGGTGCTGTCAAGTATCTTTTCATGATTGGTTTATGGGTGTTTTCTTACAGCACCGATTGCGTTGTGATGGCTGACACGGGATAGTAGCAAAAGGGGCCGATGGAGACAAGCCTTAAAAGAGGAGAGGGTCTAGGCAATGCGGCAATTGTGCATTTAGCTCTCCAGTTTGTTAAAGGTGCTATCTGGGTGCTCCGTCAGCAGTCTCTAAGTTCTAGTGTGTCACAAATACATATGCGCTGTCAAAGTACCATGCAAGTCTGGAGGAGTTGCACAAGGTCATGATTTGAAAGTGCCTTTCAGCTCACCTTGACTATTCATGAGTTGATGGGCAAGGCGCACCACCAGATGGTGGATGAAACAAGCCCGCACTTTAAGGGAAAAAAATTAAATAAATCCACTTATCACTGCCATAGGGAAATCGCATTACCTGTTTCGAGGATTCGGCGCTAACACTTCGTCAATTAAATTAGGTCAAAAAATGTGGGCGGTTTTTAAATGTTAAATTAGACAATTGCTGTTGTTGAAAGTTGGAGACACTTTAACTGGGCTGCTAGATAGTTGAGGCATGAACGTAGCCGCAGTGATGGAATACTGCAGTCAAGTGTACATCGAACTGCATGGACTCTTCAGTTCTCCCAGCTTTTACTTGCGTCCCATTTGCGTGACATTTTAGTCGTGTCTACAGGCTGCCATATTAGCGTGACTTACTACGGATTTATGGAGGAATCTGGACGCTGCATTGGCAGCGAAGCCCAAAAGTCGTAGATGGAATATGCTTGGAAGTATCGATTGGAGGATTCCCACAACAGAAGGGTCGTCGATGCACACCCTTCCCTCTTACCATTCGCACCCTACTTCAGACGGCACTAGAATGGATTTATTTCAAAAACCCATTGTGGAGCTCTCTAAGGCGCTTGTATGAGTATTTGTTGAGAAAATGAGGAGAAGGTACCCTTTTTCTTTCTGGTAATTAAAGCGAACCAAGATGAACGGTTATGGAACAAAGAAGTGAGGGCAAGGCGGTGAGGAGGAATAGGTGGGAAAGAAGGAGATAGTGGTTCGAAACTTACACTTTGTAGACCATTAACCGACCATGAACAACCCAAGACCAGCAAGTATCCTCATCTAACACGATTTATTAAAGGAAGAACACTTAAAACGGAAAAAATAGGCTAGTTGAAGTGCCAGACTAGTGGAGGAGCGTCAAACGGAACAAAACAAACGTTTTATATTCAACCTGGAATTTAAGCTTAGCTACGTGGCCTCTTCATTCGCTGAGGATTTTGCTCCCCTTTTGGCAGGGCAATCATAAATTTACACCTATGGCTTTGCGATCCATAGCAAACATTCTATTACAAAAGCCTATCATATTACCAATGCAGAGAAGGCCTGATGTACCACTTAAGAAATCACTTTGTTTGTAGGTAGAGTGTTGCAGACTTTAGAACAGCTATATTTAAGGGTAAATGCTGTATTGCTATGCTTGGGTGGCCATATTGTACTAGCCAGTTGGCCAGCCTCCGGGTCGTGCCAACAGCCCCCAAGCCCTCTGGTTCCAGAATATATGTTCTGCCCTAGTACTATGCCTACTTTTACCTTAAGGGAAGTCTCGGGACGCTACAAATACCTTGCTGGTGTAAAATACTTTTGCATATTACTTACGTCCAAAGTATGACAGCATTTGGGTTTGATTCTAGACATTTAGTGCTGCGAACTCATTTTTCAGTGTAGTAATTTAGCATCTCTAGTATAAGAAAGTGGTGTTTCCGAAAATGCTAGTGGTCTCGCCGCTTAACTATACTACTTCAGCTCATTTTGCTTTCAAGACTGAATCGAGGTACTACGTGCTACGTAACTGCTCTTACAATTCTTCTGACCTTTTGCGCTTTCCACGCTGGCGTAGGTTTTAGCATAGTTAAAGACCAGTATACCATATACAAGAATGTAAATTAATGTTAAAACTGGCAAAATTACCATCAAATCGTTATAAAGTGCTCTTGTTCGAAGTGATCAACATAGGCACTCTATATTTTTTAAAAAGTATTTTTGTACGCCACATATTGACCCATACCAGTGGAAGCAAGTTAAAATCCCCTCTTGCCATAAATATTTCGTTTTATTAAAGTACTTCATAAGAATTAAGGTGTTAATCATTGCCATACATTATCGCGTATTTGACATTTACATTTAATTACAAGGCTTTGTTTAATTGCATTACGGTCTAGCAGTAGAGGCATTTGGTTTCGATAGGCTATGTCGGTCGCGTCTGATGCCAAGCACGAGGATCGTCTCAATAGGTTGAGGCAACTGCAGCTGAAGATCGTGAGTCTCCATACTTTTCTTTTCGCTACTCTCCTGGTTTTATTGAAAAATGATGTCACCAATTGGTGCCTACGTTTGAGTCATTTCTAGGCGCCTAGTTATTTCTTAATTAGAAGTTAGTTATATTTTTGAGAGCAGTGGTGTGATCTGTAACTACCTTTGCAATTGGTTAAAGAATGAGGCAAAGAAGGCCAACCACGTTCAGGTGGTGGAGGAGGACAGGCGCAAGCATCTACCTTCCAATTGGGAGGCAAAGCAAGCAAGAATGCGTTGGGAGGAGGAGGAGGACGCCTTTCGAGCGGAGTGTGCCAAAAAAGGTGTGGATGTGGACCGCGCCAAAAATTTGAACATTTCTGCAGAGCTTGTCAACCGTTTGGAGTTGCGGAAGAGACGTAAAAGGCCTCACCTCAGCGTCGAAGACGAAGCTGGGGATGTTGTTGGTTTCACATCCTACGCAGACGCTTCTCATAAGAAATATCTCAAACAAACTAAGGCTCTCAAACCGGACCTGGCGGCTTATCAAAAACAGAAGGAAAGACTGTGAGTATCTCTTCTATTTCCCGTTTTTGTTTTTTTACTGGACAAGTCTCAAGTACTTTCTGCGCTAGAGTTGGGTTATGAGCCTACCACTTCTTTTTAAGGGCATTCTTCGTTCACTTCTGGCTTTTTGGCCGAATTTTCTTGTTAAATCTGGGTTTTTTTGCTACATCCCATTGCTAGTTGTTGATGCGTATATCCATTTGAGCGGTGCACTTGCACCAGCTAGATTATGTTGTAGACTTTGGGAATATCGGTTCCCTTGATGGCATGTGCATGGGATGTTGCCACAAGTATTCGGTCTTTCAATAAGCTGTCCAATTTTCACTTGTTCTAGCGTTTGCCCATTCATGCACCTAAAAAGGTGCGTTATCTATGCCACCATGTTGGAGCTGCATTGTAGAGGTGGTTTTCATAATTTATCAATATTTGAAGTCTTCAGAATGTGGTTGCCCTTTATGCGCTGATGAGGTTCTGTATGTAATAAGATGCACTTTCTGAGAATCATTTAGTCCTTTCTATGGCTGAATATCCATAGCTGAAAATGTGGCTAACGGCAGCCTTGTTTTCGACGCTTATTACAAGGTTTTCGAGTCATACTGGGCATATAGTACTACGCGCAGATGTGTTCAATTATTTTTAGGCAGATGCCATTAATCAAGGTAACAAGTGACGGTGGTAGTGCGAGCATGGGTTAACTTGTGACGGTGAAAAAACTCGTGGGCAAAGCCGTAAGACTCACAGACCTCTACAGCAGACTTCAAGTGCAACGCGGTGATAAGTCACTCGTCATGGGTAAAATATTTCAATGATGTGAAAGGTAGTTGTATGTCTTTCTACGGCGATATTGGTTGTGGTGATTTCAGTCCGGCTGCGGCTATTCCTGTGAACACTCAGCGCTTGGAACGCCTGATTCGAGATGATCGAGGCATAACCTGTCGGGAGAACGGTGGACGTGGTTGCTTGCGAATATCTACGATCTCGAAAAGCCGCTGTATGAATGCAGCATGGGACTTTGTCGAAAAATAAGCGCAGTTTTCACTTTTATAAATTCGACCCTTCCAGAAGAACTGGTTTTACTTGTCCGCACGCGGGTTGTAGCATTCGAGATACCCTTGAAAGCTCTTGGTGGTTAGTTGATCGCATGGCTGTCCATATGCCCCGCTGGGAAAAGTAATCGAGACCGGAGGCTTAAAGTTCTAGCATTGTTTTAGGACATGTTTGACTCTATTTCGGTTCGTATTGAGGTTTATAAAGGTTGGCATTGCGCTGGTTTTTGTAATAATTTGACTATTGATAGTGGTCCAGCATCAAGATGATAAATGAGGATTTGATAGACCGGTTTATCAAAGTTTTTGTCTCATTTTATCGTTAACAGAGGTGATTTGGTCTACCCGACGGCGCACACGATTGGTCTAGTGGAAGCAATCCAAGCGGGGGCTGAAAGCAGTCGTGAGGCTGTAGATCGTATGGCCAACACGCTGAAGGAGCAGGAGAAGAAGAAGGCCGCCTACAGTCGCCGTCGCGCCTTTGATCCCGATGCCGATATCGACTACATCAACGAACGCAACAAGCGCTATAACGAGCTGCTCGATCGTCACTATGGGAAGTACACTGCGGAAATTAAACAGAACTTGGAGCGGGGCACTGCTCTCTAGACTAGGTGTGAACGCATACCCTCCGTTCCATCGTCTTTCTGTTTGTACATTTGCATCGACCTGCTTTTATTCATAATCTCTCCCTCCTGTACATAGGTATGCTTCCTTTGCCAATAAGCCTTCTGTTTGCGTCTGAAATACATGTGATCTACTATTCTCATCCACTTTGTTTCATCTTTGTTCATTTGCGGTGACGCAGTCTGTTTGTAACTTTGTGCTGTGCAATTGGTTGTCTTCCGCAAAGAGCACGTGCTGGGTGTCTGTAACACCGGCGTTAGGTAAGTGAACCAAGGTTTCATTCAAGTTTAACAGTAGTGAACTTAACTAATGGCAATTTACTTCACAATCTGTATCCTCTCGAAAGTGTCACAATCTTGCAACTTTTTTTATCCATTTTGAGGATACAATTGAGGCTCTTGGGACTCGTAAAATGACGTTCTCTTCTCTTTACCACGAAGTATGATCACGCAATCATTTTAAACCTCAGGTCTAGTGGATCGTTCGATGTAGCCTAGTCGTAAGGTGCGCAGCTGAATTTTCAAGCTTTCATTGCCAAGTTAATAACTTGGTGAAAGGCATCAATAGCCTGAAAGACCTCAAGCAGTGCTAATTAATGTCAGCGGTGGCAGGAACGAGGAATGGAAGCGTGTGGGCTAGCCGACTAAAGAACAAAAGCCCACCCCAATCCCGGCACTTTGTTCCCAACTAGTCATTGCCGTTTCCTCTACTGATGGCCTCCCTGAAATTTCGTTGTTATTGCTTGACGGTTGATGAATGGGTAATGAGGAGGTGTAGACAGACAAGTAGGTGAGTTTAGGAGCGCACGCCAGCTCATCGTCTTCCTCAAGAATCAAAACATTGCAGAGATATCGTCCTCAGCAGCGGCAAGTATTCGTGACGTCGTCCAATTTGTCCAACCAAAAAGTCGAATAAATGATCGTACTGAAATCTTCTTACAAAGATCAAAGAAATGTTGTTGATGGATAGATACAAAGGAGAGGAGAAGCAAAGTCTACTTCGTCAGCTTGTGCCTCTTCCCACCTGTACGCCTTCGTCCTGGTCTATTTGCCCGATATCGAGTTGGTTTGAGGCCATGCTCGCCGCCTGTGGCCACTCGTTCCCACGGTGCAGGTACAATCTGTCCGTCTGAACGGAGGCCCCGGATGGCCGCCTTGCTGGTCACGTCATGATCGGGGAAGACGAAGCTTGCTAGATCGCCACCGTCTACACCATACGCCGCGGCGTCGAGGAGGAAGTCGTCTCCACCCTCGTCGTCATCATCACAGAAGAGGAGGCCGTTGGTGGCACCCATTGGGATTACGTTGGGGTTCTTAGGTTTCGGTGCTCGACGATCGGGAAGACGCTGATCAGCGCGGTAAATCGGGTCGTCGGCGTGTTTACCACCTTTTGGACGAATGATTGGGTGCTGAAGAGGAGGGACAAACGGCCACGTCAAACTTTTAAACGGAAAACAGATACACAATAACAACCAATGTGCCTTGAGTATGTGGGAAATGACTCAATCACTAGTTCAACTTCTAGGTACTGATTCCATCAAAATGGGAACGGAGAAACACACCTTAGTACCTCGGAGGTTCTTTTTGAACTTCTGAGAGAAGTGGAACTCCAGCTGCCCATCTTCATGCAAAGTGACCGGGATCCGTCTCAGATTTGGGTAGCCACAAATCGCGCAGAAATATGAATTCTGTTTGGTTGTGTGTCTAAGGGGATAGAGACGGAGATAGAAGGACACCTTTACGACTCTAAGGCATTAAACAGGAGGTGGATGGTGGGTAACGCACGCATAGCACGAGCCACACCAGAGAACGTGAGTCCGAGCCTCCTTAATAATCTTGCCGGATAAGCCTAGAAGGGTGATTCCCGCGTTCATCAGGACGTTTTGC
Organism: Taenia multiceps; assembly: GCA_001923025.3. Classification (NCBI taxonomy): domain Eukaryota; kingdom Metazoa; phylum Platyhelminthes; class Cestoda; order Cyclophyllidea; family Taeniidae; genus Taenia; species Taenia multiceps. The sequence continues at coordinate 5,499,576 of CM010315.2, read as the reverse complement.
ATAGCGAAGTCCTTCGTCAAGCAAGCCACAGGCACAGGCGGTGCATCTGCGGAGAATTCCACCTCGTTATCTCTAAAGAAGTGAGTAACAAAAGAAACGGAAATCGGTAGAGTGAACTTGTAGACTACAAACTTACAATCGAAGACTCCCGAGACCCAAACCTTCTTGCAGCTTCTGAGTAAAGTTATCGGATGTAATCCATTCGCTATCACTAACCGCCTCCTCGGATTTGACACTTGGTGCCTCACCTTCAGCAGATTTGTAATCGCTAGATTCACTACTATCACCAACAGAATCTGAATCCTCGAGATCATCCTCGTCTATGGTGACACCAATATCAGCATTGGGACCTGGGTCTTGGGAGATCTTTCCAAGATCATGTTCCAGCTCATGCATAGCTGCCTCAGCATCAAAACCGTCGTCTGCTAGGATTGGTTTGCAGGAATTAGATTCGTTTCCATGTTCGGGCGGTTTTTTAAATCGAAAGAGTTTATCTGTAAAAGTGGGACGTTTAACCTACAACATATAAACACGCATTGATCGTCTCACCTCTTTGATGACTGGTTCGCTACCAGTAACTTCAGTATATAGTTGGTAGGTGAGGGCTAAAACTTCAATATCCGTTTTAGATAATACGAAGTAGTCCCCTGTCCTCTTAGCCAGTTCTTTTACTAACAAGGTTAGCAGGTATAAGTTCCAATCTCACCCCACTTAATAGATTCTGGTGTAGGTACATCAATGCTTAGTGGATAGGGGAGCGCATTAACGAAGGCTCTGGTGTTCTTGTCGCGAATTTCATCGATAACAGACTGAGTTGTGTGGCACTTCATACCATAAGTCTAAGCAATTAAAATGCCGTTAAAAGTGCTTACATCCAGTTTTGCACGCTCAATAAAGGCAGCGGAATCCACGACCAAATGGGTCGCTCTGGGTCCAGGATTAACAGCCATCACGCTGAGACGCACAAAGTTAACCAGTACGACCTTCGAATAACACAGGTTCCAATCAGACCTAAGAGCTATCATGCAACATAAAAGAATGGACAAACAATGATATTATTCGAAATTAATTAAAACTGGATTTAAATCAATTTAAATCAACATCTCTAATACCAGAAGAACGAATCTATCGAGATTAAAACAGCAGCATTGAATGAGTAAGTGTAACATGAAGCCGATATATGTGCAACATCAACTGGATTTAGGCAAGGAAATTAGACGAAAAGGTTCTTTTTAGCATTCGCGAAAGTCTAAAATACAAAAGAACTTGGTCTGGATGGAAGCTCACGTGGAAATAGTACATTTATAAATAGATCATACTAGTTGCCGCAGTTAAGCTATTAAATGTATTCCTCATGCAAACTTAAGCTTAACTTATGAGAGAACAAGTTAAACCTCATGCTGTAACACTCTGCTTGTTCAAACTGCCGGTTCCGGTCACTTGGGTGGCCATATTGTACTAGCCGGTCGGCCGTCCTCCGGGCCGTGCCCAACAGCCCCCAAGCTCTCTGTTTCCAGAATATATATATTCCGCCCTAGTACTATGCCTTCTTTTATCTTAAAGGGGAGTCTCGGAACGCTACAAGTATAATAGAGCGACACAAGTGACCGCAACCGGCAGTTCGAACAAACAAAGTATTACAGCTGCACTACTTTATGTGACTTCTAAAAAGAGTTAGAATGGTGCGACTTGATGGGCTCTTCCAACAGTTAGTTTGTAATATCGCAAATGAAACATAATATAAATAAAAACATGGTGAAGGCGCATGTAGCGTCCCGAGGCTCCCTTTATGATAAAAGAAGGCGCAGTACTAAGGTAGAATATATATTCCGGGAACAGAGGACTTGGGGGCTGTTGACACGGACTGGAGGCCAACACTACCGGCTAGAACAAGATGGCCACTTAAGTGACCGAAATCGGCAGTTCGAACAAACATAGTATTACACAGCCCCTCTCTTCTTTCGAGCGCTGTCCCCGACGCTCCCCTCCGTCAGCCTCTTGTGTCAGCCATCACAACGTAATCAGTGCTGCGCTGCGAGAAGCACCCACGAGCTAACCGTCCCAGTCGTCGAGATTCGAACGCATGTGTTCCTTTAGTGCCAACAATTCCGCGTAGCACTCAGTGCAGCAAATGCGTGCCTCTTGGCCCTCCTCTGGGCTTGGAGTCCACGGCTAGTGCCGCTTCAGTTGTTACTAGCTTCCCTGTCAAACACGAGGGCGAGGGATATGCCGAAGTTGGAGGTCGATCTCGGCCCTTCTGTTACGAGATACCAGCGGTTCTTCCCTCCGTAGCACATGTACTTCTTTCACAACGCTGACGTTTGCCAGAAACGGCATGGAGCAGGATAAAATCCATCAAAGTCGGGTTCGCTTTCCGCTGCCACCAATGTAGCGTCCCGAGGCTCCCCTTAAGATAAAAGAAGGCGCAGTACTAGGGCAGAATATGTATTCGGGGAACAGAGGACTTGGGGTTGACCAACCGGCTAGAACAAGATGGCCACCCAAGTGGCCTAAACCGGTAGTTCGAACAAACAAAATATTACAGCACATGCCTCCTTTGCCTTGTAAGACTGCGTTACGAACTACTTGGTTAGCTTCAGGGCTCCTAAAAGCCGGTTAACTACCTCAAGACGCACTCATAATGTTCGAATGATTTATGGATGATGTCAACGCAATTCATTTGGTACAATGCTAAATTTCGTAACAAAGTCGTAGGGAACACTTTAAATAATTAGTGCTTCTCCGCTTCTTTTAAAACCTGCAAAAGGCTATTCAATTTTTTTAAACATGTGTTATGAACAGTATTGATATCTGAGATACTAATTGAAACTATTCGACACAAGTATTGTCACTGTCTAGAGGATAAACTTTTAAAAGCTAGTAAAAATAAATAGTTAAAAATTATTTGCTTTGTCTAAAATTTTAACTAGCTATTTATGTGATTTACGACCGTTTGCCTTGGAATCCTATTGGGCGATACTGACGATGGTTCGGTCGTTTGCGGTGTGCAGTTTTTCGGCTCTGCGTACGAAAATGAGTACTGCTGGTTAGTTGAGAATAGTTAGCCGTTACCTCGTTAGAATGCCTAGGCGATGTCAATGAAAGGCTTGAGGCTATACGTACTCAACGTCTAGAGACGATTAAAAATATTCAGGTATGCTTCACTTTCGCCGTTATTTCTTAGCGTTTGAAATCGGAGTATGAACACGTTACTCGGTTACTTGAAGAGGCTGGCGTCTCCCCAGAAGGGTAGGTTGCTGTCGTTTTCCAACTTTGTTAGTGAACTGGATGCAAGACGGAACCTTGGCAAGCGAAAGTTCTGCTCAAATCCAAAAATGGTATTCCGCATCTTAGTCTTGTATTTCTTCTAAAGGGTCTGGAGTTTCTTTTTGAAAACCACATTATTGAACGGGATCCTGCTGCGGTTGCAAAGTTCTTTGTCGACGAAAAGCGCAATCTCTCTAAAGCAGCTATAGGTTCATACCTTGGGGAAATGTGGGTTGATATTCGCTTTATTCTTTTTAGTTATTTATTATGGGTACTAAACCGATTTTTGATCGTTTTTAGCTCAAAAGAATTTAATATGCAAGTTCTTGAGGAGTATCTTAAGCTGCATGAATTTGCGGGGCAAGACTTTCTCCCGGCATTAAGGTAAATCATTCTCCTTTGTTACTCATTGCAACCTTCTTTCTTACGGTCTTCACTTTGTTTTTTTTGCAGAAACTTTCTGTTTAGCTTCCAGTTACCCGGCGAGAGTCAGAAGATTGACAAAATTCTTCTCTCATTTGCTAATCAATACGTCCTCCAAAACCCCAGCTCTTTTCACACTCCTCGTAAGTTAGTATCCGTATAGATTGCACGATGAAGTGTCTTCTTGTTTTATTGCTTTTCAAAATCATTGTAGAGGATGCTTACGTTTTGGCCTATGCTGCCATCCTCCTAAATACTACTCTCCACAACACCAATGCAAAGAGCCAAAATCTCAGTCTAGCAGATGAGAAAACGTTTATTCAAACCATGTTGGACTTCGACAAGGAGACTAATCTCTCGGAGGAAATGATTCGGGTTGGTCCTTGTTACTATTTATTGTTATACCGGGCTAGTCTATTTACCAATTCCAGAAGACGTTAAATCAATGCGGAGCAATTTGCTCACATAATCTCCTGCCATGTTTGTACAACTAGCCCATAGCCGAATCTGAGACCTTCCATTACTGTTGAACCATCCCAGGACAGTTGGGTTTATCTTGTTATCAGTTCTGAAACAGTGACCCCCGATGTCCTTCCAGTGGAGTTGACTGACATCCTACGTAACGTTGTCTACACTAATTAGCGAGATATGTGCCGGTGCATATTACCATGATGCGGCCGCTTCAATAATTGACACTAATGGTGTTATAAAAGTCCTGGAGGATATCAGTCCTCAAATAATGTCTCGGTCTGGGTTTATTGCCCACTGTGGGTGTGCGGTATCGTTCACTCGTGTATGCATAATCTCCTCCAGTCCAGTTTCGCTGGCTTACGCAGATGCACCTACGTGTACGTTTATGTGAAATGAAAGTACAAATCGCGACGCACAAAACCTGTCAGTGCTGTTGGGGTCAGACCAAGGCCAAAGCGAAATGTGTATCGGGTGTGAAATTCGTTTCCTGCGGAATGCTACGAATCCATTCTTGGGGTGTTCTTTTTGTAGTGGGACGTGAGTGGATGAGGGCGGTATTCTGACAACTTGGGGTAGACTTGACCGGAGTTCACGGAACTGAGACTTGTTTTATGTGCTTGTTTTTTTCGCACTGCGCACCTGTTTATTTCGCTTCCTCTTCCAGAGTGTCTATCATGGCATCAAATCGAAGCCGATTCAGTTGGCAGAAGAATGCTCAGAACCCAGTATCATGCGTGGCTGGCTGTGGAAGTTGGGTAAGTCTTGGGCTTTGTTTTAGTGTATGCTAAAGTTAAATATGTACCACGCATTTATTCATTGGTAGGGCTCATTGAATGTAACATCGTTTTGTTGGCTTTTTTTGCACTTTGGTACCATTCCGATGGTGTGTGGTGTCATCATTACTGTCGGCTCGTTTGAAATAATTTGTATGAAGCCTTGGAGACCGCAAATAGCCCTTGGTTAGAGACTTCATTAGAGAACGTTTTCATCATGATAAAAATATTTAGAAATGATGAAAAGAAGAAGAAACTCTTATTTTCATCTCAATTAAATTGCCTGCCTTACCACAACAGGCCGTCATTGTTTTCCTTCTTGTTTTTTAACTAGCAGAGATGCCAGAAGAGTTCTGTTCAGTTTCCCACATTTGGTTCTCAACAAAGTTTAGGATTTTTGGTGTGTATTGAGGTGAATACTCGGCCGATCTAGTTGCCCGATTGTAAATATCTTATTCCTTTTCCTTCCTGCCTTGGTCATTCATCACTTGATGCAGCTGAAAAGTGCCCAAGGAAAGCTTTTTTGGAAATCCTACATTCTACCACACTATTTCGTCAATACCGCTTCCAGCAGCTATTTTGAAGCCATTCATCTCCATGACATCCGTTGTTCTTTTTGATCAATTCAATCTCAGTGGACGGTTTCATCTTATAGGTTGCCTAATTTAACCACTGCGGTGATTCTATGGCCCTTTAGTCCTAGTGCTTTTATTTCTTTGACCACATTCTCGAAGAAAGTTAACTGTTCCACATTCTTTCTTTAAATTCATACATCACTTTAAGTCAGAAATCTGTTATTAGGTCAATTCACTTACTCAAATAGAGTCATTTTCGCTCGGCTAGGCTTACGCTATTTGTCTAAACTTGGAGTGACATGGAAAGAGCGTCGTATCTGTCTTGAGGACCAAACTGTGATGTAGTTTCATGGTTTCGTCAGTATTGTGATTGTCCTTCGCTTTATTCGACCAGAAAAACAAGTATGCTGCCACTGTTTTCACTTTTTTTTCATAAAATGTGGGTTTGTTTGAAAAGGACTAGAGGGAAAGCGATTTCAATCAGCCGCTGCTAGCTGTTGTAATCACTGCTGCTGTTAGATTTCACTTCCGTCCTCGGCCCTACCCCTGGGAGTAGTGCGTGCAGGTAATCTTTCGCTGCATTAATAATTCGGACTCAGAAGAGCAAATAAAGTAGAAGGCATAATTTTCTTTCCTGGATCTAAACAAGTGATTGCAGCGTTCGGTTTATTGCGTGTTGTGTTTGGAAGTTGATTTACCCACCAAAAGACTATGCATCGATGCGCTTGTCTTTGTTGTCAGATGGGGAACGCTTGTTTGGTGTGCACCTTCAAAGCTGTTTTGAAATATTTCGGAAGTCAACAGCAAACCATGTCCGTTTGTTGGTCCAGTGTCCACTACTATATCACGTTCATGGGATAATTTGATCCACTTACGATGGAAGTGGATAAGTGTCTGCGACTAAGTTGTGCACAAGATCGGCCCATATCTCGAAGCATCTGGTGGTAGAAGGGTGGAATGAGTTCACGTGCTTAATGTGGATACAATGCCTCTTTCTCACTCAAAAAAAACCCGTACTGATGCGTTGGGGGCATTGTGGACGTCCGCCCCGTCGAAACCGCAGCTCGGAGGAGTGAGGGTGTCACGAGGAGACGAAATCCGATTGATGATTCAGCATGACTTGATTCACTCCATTAAGCATTTTCAAAGTGGGAGACATCAACACTGCATTCCCCTCATATGCTACAGCTTAGGTCAATTATTCCAGTGGACTGAACGGAGACGAGTTGGGTTTGAGACAACTTTAAAGAAAAAAAAGTGCTTTTTGACGACTAGAAACTTGGCGTATGGTGTTCACTAATGCCAAGACTGCTACATCATTGGAAGAGCCGGGGCTTGCCTTTACAAATATAGATTAGTTTCTCAAACTGCAGTAGCAAGTCCCCATAGAAAGTGTCTAGAATTTTGTTTTTTTTTTTTCACGAGCGCAAAAAAAGTAAAGTGCACCGTTAATTTCCGTGTGGTTTGAGGGGCAATTTTAAAGCTTTGATGTGGGTCTGCATGTGAATTTCAGCGGCATGGGATAAAGCCGAGTCGAATGATCGCAATTCACACGCTTTGATCCCACAGCGGAGGGTCGGGGGGACAGGCGAGGGAGGGGCTCCTCAAGCCCGTAGTGTTTATTCGCCCTGGCGTAGTGATTACACCGAATTTGGGGGGTAGATGCTATCGCACCTGGATAATCATTCAATTCCCCCTTCATAGAAGGCCGTGAGGACGTGAAGTTCACCGGATTTCCACTTTATTGAGGTCTAAGATGGTCTCTACTTTTTATATTCCTTATCACTTGCAACTTTCTGGTTGAAGTGGCCAAGAAGAACGAAGTTCTTGTGTCCTTTCAACAGTGAATCCTATCAGTTTCTCCTTGCCCTCATGCCAATGCTTGCAATAAGAGCTTCCCTCATTCACTGTCATGTCACTGATTCGTCTCAGTTTTTTACTGCCAACATCGGCCACTTAAGATAGCGCATAAATCCAAATCGGAGCGATATGCATCCATTTAACTCACCTGGTTCCATCCAGAGGCTTTTTACGTCCATTAGTACAACTGGGCTTTTAATAACAGAATTCTGTCCTTGTCGTTCGGCCTATTCAGTAAATTCAGCTTAGGAGCACTTGCCATTGCCCATCTAAATGAACATGGACATACTTTCCCCATTTCTGTTTGATTGTGTAATCCCAGTCTCACTTTTAGCTCCAACCGTCGTGTTCTTATTTTCCCTTTTTCTCCCTACAGGTGGTCGTGTGAAAATTTGGAAGCGTCGGTGGTTCGTCCTGACGGAGGAGTACCTCTTCTACTACAATGCTCCTGATGTTTGTTTTGCCTTTTCCTTTCCATTTTTCTTTATCCCATTCATGGAAACGCTTTGTGACTGTGCCTGTATTTGTGCCACTTTCAGCGAGTCACACAGCGAAAGGGTATTGTGGCGCTGGAAAATGTGTGCATTCGACGCGTCAGCAACGATCGCTCGAGGGAGTTTTGTTTTGAACTCTATCCTCGTCCCTGTCCCAACAGCAACATTAATGGTGTTGTTGGCAGTGGCACTAGTAATGGCAGTCTGGGCGGTGGAGGCACGATCAACACTCGCAAGGCTGATAGGGAGGGGGTCATCACCACCGGTGAGTGTCCTTTCTACCCCTCCACCCCCCTCCCCCCACCTATTACTGCTAGTTACCATTTCAATGACCTGGTGTGATTGCGCAGCATGATTTAGTGTTGGAGGCTCGTACATGCAGTCGTCATGACGCCCAGAATTTGCACGTTTTATGAGTTTACAGAAGGGAGAGGGAGGATTGGACGCATGGTGAGGCTTAATTGCGTCCTGTAAAACTGGACTGAGTCATAGCACCGGATGCTTATTTTGAGTGTTTAACGGTTCGGGATCTCCCTTTCTTGAATAATGAAATCAGGCTTTTGGGATACTGACAAAAGTAGTCGAGTAAATGAATACATTGGAGCTGTCGCGCTTCTTGAAAATATTATGGGACTGGGAAGTCCTGGCACAATCGACTGAAATTGTTACCATAGCATCCATCGGTCCATTCGCTACTTATTTCACTTTTCAGTAGCAACTCGTCTCTTTGTTTCTGGCAGAGACTTCGTTTGGTTACATTTGAAAGGGTAGGCGTTTCTGAATGGATGCTCAGGTGGTGTTGTAAATGTGTACTGGCCTTTAACACCCTAGCCATCCCTTCAAATACCGAAAGACAAATCTAAAAGCAGCTTCATAGTAGGAATACATAAAGGCTTCATGCCTCCACCTTGGCCACTTACTCACACGGTCTTGGGATGACTGACACAGCCATTCATATAATTAGCATAAATAGCAGTGGCATATCGCAGAAGTAAAGGGCTTGCTAGGCTTAAATTATAAGGGTTACCATGGTGTTGCAAGCTGTCAGAAGGACTTTCAAAAAAAAACTGTTTTCCTCTTATTCCGAAATGGGACTTCTCAGTCATCCAAGAGGCTAGGGATTTATCAGCATTCATTATGAGCAATCCTTCTGCTTTTCTGACATTGCTTCGGTGGTTATTTGGGAATGCACTTTACAGACGACTGTGATGTGTAGATCTTACTTGCTTTCAGTGTGGTCTCGCCTGGGCTCTCTGTTTTGAGTGAGGCTGTAACGATAGGAGTAAACGAACAGACGGGTTTGAAATTCCCACAGTAGCACAGCTAAACCATCTATTTTGAGCTCTTAATTTTGGATCTTGTATTATTGAGAGGCCTGTATCGTTACCTTTTCGATGGAAAAATTTTCAGTCATTCCGGTGTTTGGATTATTCCAGCTGGAAGATGCTGGTAAGCGCTGGACATTTGCTGACTGTTTGCATTTCATTGTGTTGCCTAGACTACCACACCACTTACCGAATGGCAGCAACCAACTCGGAGGAGTACGAGAAATGGGTGACCTCACTTCAGCTCATCACCAATCGCTTCGGAATGGCAGCAGCGGCAGCAGCGTGCAGCGTGAATCGCCGCTCGGAGACACCACTGCGGGGTGCCTCGGTGCCATGCTTGTCCGGCTCCTCCTCATCCACCACGTCCTTTGCAGTCCCCGCTGCCCCTGGTCTGCCAAATGTTGCATCCCAGCCTAATGCTATTACCTCGGCCTCATCTAGTTCTGAAGCCTAGAGAGGGAGGGAGAAAGGGAGAGATGCGCCTTTACTTCTGACTATCTCCCCACTTCTCCCAAGTTGGTGTTTATTGTGCCTCTCTTCTCTGTTTTGTACATACCACTGGTGTTGACGATGTTACTATTAGCTGATTCCCGCAATAATAAAGATTAACGACTGATACCACTCTTTTTTTGGTTTGTTGTGGATGTTCTTTTTGCTGGCGTTCTAACAGTTGGTCCTACGGGTTCATGTGGACCTCTCTAACCCCATTGTATGTATGTCATCGCTAAATATGGAATGGTAGATGGACTTACGTGGTAGATTTTAAGTTTACACTCTTCTTTCGGGCTGTTAACGGGGCACAGCATAATTGTGCAACAGGGGGAGAGGACCTTTTGATTTATGACTTTCTGCCGTTTGTTCGTTATCACCTTCAAAGCGGTTTTTTTTGTCAAATCTCAAGTACTCTCAACTCTCGTTTTGTCGTTCGTAAATCGGTTTTTTTTATTCCATCCTCGATGGTGATGTTTTGCGAGATGTTGAAGTGGTTCATTAACGAAATCGCAGTCCACGTGACGGGTGAGTGCTTATTCATCAGGTGATTTTCATCCTTCTGACTGCGTATGCTTCATGCGTCACGTGAGAGGCCCGCGCTTCCTCTGGGCACGGGCTCGGCTCAACTGAGAATGAAGTGAGACCACTCCATAAGCGTTTGAAAAGCATTCACCTTGTTAGCCAGAAGAGCCGGTGGCGGTAATTCCACGAATTCCCCTCAGTGGTTGTGTAAAAGGCAGTTCTTCTCACCTCACCACTCTCGTTACCAGGGTCGCAGGTAAAAGCCGTCTGCTGCTGCTGCTGCCGCTTATTAGCTTTTTTTATTGCCAAACTCAACTGCTGTTTAGAGTGTTTAAAGTGGTTCTTTGTCTCCGAGAGTAGAAATTCCCACATCTAGTTGGTTGTTTTGATTGCAATATGATGTGGTTGGTACAGTGAGTTCCGCGTAAACGTACGAAAGTTGTTGCGTATTTGTGGTGCTGATCTTGGGTAAATAAGTTCGCCGCGGTGCACCTATTTGACACTGACTGCGACTGTGTAAACTCTCCGTGGGCTGCCACGAATTCCGTCTGTTTAATGTTCCTAGGCACTGCCTTTACTGTTTGCGTTCATGATTGAACATGCATTTCTTTCTCATCCTCATAAAATTATTTTGAGGTCACAAATACCTCAGTCCCTCTTCTCTCCTGATCCCCTTTGTCTACCCTCATCCTCCCATTTCTCTATGCCCTGTAGCGGGGTCAATCGGTCAATCCGATCAGTAAGCCATCACTCCGTTTTTATTGCTCCCCTCTACGCAACAGATCATCGCATTGGTCCTCATGCGGGTAGATCATAAATTTGGAGCCTTGGGATGGCTGAATCTGCTTTGGCCCAACTTATGCGCCTTCCAAGTCGAATGTTCCGTGGTGGAAAAAACAGGTGTTGCGATTCGCTCGTCCTGTTCTGACATGTATGGTAGATTTCGGCTTTTTCTGTCAGGTATGCGATACACATGTGTTTGTGGCTTTTTATGTCCCTCGGATCGTGCCGCGGTCACACCTTGAAGGCGTGACATCGTTTCTGGCCCAATGAGACCGCAAATAATTATCACTTATCTGCTCAAGCCATCACCTCCTTTCCTTCAAAGGTGGCTGTCCTTTTCGCAAGCCAGTTGGGTCTTTTAATTTCGGCACTTTTATTTCACTCCTACTAGTGCAATAGACCTTGCCGTCCTGGCGTTATTCGATGTTTAGATCCTTTTACCTCCCAAATTTCTCACTTGAAGCTCTCGAGATGAACGACCTTTGTGCGATTAGGATCGGTGAGGCTTTTGAACCACCGGAAATTTCCTCCAGGTGTGGTAGTTGATGATAAAAGCGTCCGTGAGTAATCGGTGACCCGGATTGCGTCGCTCATGGGAAGCGTTCGCCCGAAACCCACGATAAATCACGCCGGGAGGGAGAAGCAGGCTCTCTCTCCGGAAAGGGAGATTGGATCTGCCGTGATCGCCTCTATGGCGACTGGGTGGTTGATTTACTTTTTTGCAGTCCTATTATTGGGCTGTTTGAATGAATCCTACCGCTGAATATGTGCGCAGAAAGGCTGCTTGCGACATGGAAAGGTAGTCGTCCCACCGAGACGCAGCAACTGAACCCCCAGTGGAGAGCGAAGAGTCCACCGTGCCAAGTGAAAGTGAGACATTATTGATGGTGGCAAACACCAATGTCGGAAACCTAGTTGTGAGACGAATGGAGTCACCGCTGTCTCCCTCACCAGATTGGATGACGTGTCTTGTGTCCACTTGCTCCTAAGGTCAGTGCAAGGTGTGCGAGTCTGGGATGGGAGTTATTGTGGCCCCACAGAGGAAATGAAAGCCTAGGATTGGTGTAAGTTGAGTTCAATGCCACCGCCATGAGATCTAAAATGCTGAAGACTGAAATTAAAGTATGGTTATGCCGCATACTCCTCATCTCTCTGCCCTTCGTCTTCGACGTCCCAGGGATTAACTACAGCCAGGGGTTGCAATGATCATGGGATGGCTTCCAGTCACAGACAGGGCTGTTGTGGCGTATCGCATGGGTTTCTAGAGCCTTTGGCAGTCACATCTTCTGCCGGCGAGTTGTATTAAGGGTTTCCCCTTGAGAAGCATTGCTTCAAGCCGAAAATTGAAGCTCTTTGAAAGCTCGTCTCGATTTCACTCTTTTGTCTGGTCGGAATGCTCTTCGGCCGATGACATTGATGGTGTCAGGTTTACTCTGGCTGTGCTTTCCATTTATTTGTCTTGAGTTGGTGGTTTGCGTTGTTCTAGTTATGGCTTCACTCCCTTCTGAGACTGGAACAGTCCCTTTCTATTTGTCCCCCTCCTAACGCCAATCAGAATAGCTCTGTCGTTCACATGAGGTGTTAGGCATGTTACACCAATGCAGGACCGAACTATTCGCTGAAGACCTTATGTTGCCATGTTAGACAGGGCGAGGATACAACATGGTTGCTACAATGGAGATTAGTATAGCGTTCACCCAACGCCATCTTACACACATCCGTAGTGTACTTTTGAAAAGGCGGGACATGGCGAGGTTGCCTACACTTTGTGTGTGTGTGTGTGTGTGTGAGCGGAGGGGAGTTTTGCAACGCTCCTGGTGAATCACCCGATCCTGTCACCTGGACTAGCAAATTCACCCTCCCCGTTTGGTTCATCCACCCGGTTCATATGCCACTACGGCTGTTAGGTGGTGGGTAGTCTCCCTACCCCACTGCAATTCGGCACTGGCGCTCTCTCACGATTCCAAAAAGTTAATGGTTGTTGTTGATGGCCATTTTTAGCCCCGATGGCTTTCTTGCGAAGCTGAAAGTGAGGTTGTGGTCTAGACACTAGGCAGTCGAGCCTATTGCCATTGTTGGGAGTTAATGATGCTCGTCGTCTTCAAGTAACTTTTCATCACATTTAACTCAATTTCCGTTTTGATCACCTACGTGTGACTCTAACGCACTTTTTTTGTGGATTTCCCATCCTACTTGGACTCCTCACGAGTCCTTTCTTTCTTCCTCCTCTTGTTGGTGTTGAGATCGGCTATAATTTCTTACTTGCCAAGCTTTTTCTGTGTGTTTGCAAGACCTTCCACTTTTCTACTTCAGTGAAAAAGACTCTCCTTATTGTAGTATATGACATCGTTGAAGTTGGCAAAAAACTTCACAGTGATCCCGAGTCAGCAGAGGGCACGCGTACTCGACCTCTACCGACGTTGCATGCGATTGTCTAAGACCTGGATCTCTGCCACCCACGAGGCGAGTCAGACCGCCAAGGAAAGTGCCTACATTCGACAGGAGGCGCGAACTCTCTTTCGTAGGAATGCGCATCTCTCTGATCCTCAGGAGATTGAGGTAAGGCCTTAGGGAAGGGGGGGGGGGTCTGTCAGTTGTGCAATACTGTCAATATCACGAATAGCTGCTCCTTTCAAAGGCGCATATTTTGGAGGGTGTGTCACGTCTGGAATTGGCACAGCACTACAAGAATCCCTACCCGCGTCTTTCCAACCTTCCCCAATCCTCCATGGTGAGCCGATCGATGAAGCGGAACCAGCGTGTCATCGACAACTCCGTGCCAGCCTACCTTCGCTCCTATAAGGCGGACAGTGGCTCAACAAGCGGCGGAAAACGTTGATGGTTGCAGTGATGAGCGCCCTTCTTTCTTGCTTGTGGCCTTTAAGCATGTAAATTAAGTTCTTTTTTTTAAATTTGCTTGACAGAATTCGTCCTACAGACGAACGTGTTTTTTATTTTCGGTTAAGGAGTCCCGTGTTTATTTTCGATAGTGAATGACGATTGTGTTGTGTAGGATAAACTAGCGAGTAGCCGTGGCAGTCGGTAGGCCCTCGTCCACTTCAAAAGGGAGAACCGAGATTAACGTGAATTGCTGGGTACTTGGGGTCATAAAATTCCGGTGGTAGGCTTGGACGCTTTTCTGGGTAAAAAAAACAACTCGTTGTCACTTTGTACGATCAAAACCAAATCAAGCGTCACGGAGAGTGAGGTGTGATGTGTGTCAGTCTTCTGGAAATGGTATCACTGAACACATCAGAGTCGGTGGGGTAAGTGTTTCCGATGCGATGAGGTAGACCCCATCTGCATGTCTATTCAACTGTATAAGCCTTTCGGTATTCAGTATTTGTCATTTCCTTCTTGCTATGCATAGCTATTGTAATTCTTTCTGGGCAAAAATATAATCGTATGGTCGTGGATGAAACCCAGGATTGAGACTTTTTTAAATTATGGAGAATAGCTGACTTACGAAGGTTGGTTTAAAGCATAATTGAAATCAGTAAGTCGCACTGGTTTAGTTGTGTGTTTATCTTTCGATTTTGGTAATGTGAATAATTGGGGTCGCCATTTTGCGTTCGCCAGGCATCTAGTCTATGCCACGACCGCTTCTGCATGTTGAAAAGACATAGCCTTTCTAAGCATCACTGTAATACTTTGTTTGTTTGAACTGCCAGTTCCGGTGAATTGGGTGGCCATATTTTACTAGCTGGTTGGCTGGCCTCCGGGCTATGCCAGCAGCTCCCAATTCCTCTGTCTCCAGAATGTATGTATTCTGCTCTGGTACAATGCCTTCTATTACCCTGAATGAAGTCTTGGGAAGCTACAATCACGTCCTCCTTTGTCTTCAGTGAAATCTCAGACCGCCATAATGTATTACACTACTAAATGTAGTTAAAAAGCGAAAGTATGGACAATTTATCATTTTAACATCATGTGAATTCTTTGCGGTTTGAGTACTGAATCACATTGCTTCATCCACTTGAATTGGGTAAAAAAATACGCATGGGGATATGGGTGTAAACATGTATTTTAAAGTAAAGTACAACTCCAAATTCACGGACCTCTTGAGTGCGCAAAATAAGCATATAATCAGGAGCACAAATCCATCAGGTGCCTAAATTAAGCGACATTAATTATAATTGAAAATTACTGCTTGCTAACATAAGTTTGCAGAAACCAAAATTCGCAGTCCTAAAAACAATCAAATTTTCGAATAAAAAAGTCTGTTGAATTGCATTTTTACGTACAAAAGCTAGAAAAATTCAAAAAGTCTTGATTTGTTTATACGCATCACAAGCACCTGGCGTTTATTACGGAGGGGTTTTGATGCTTGTCGCTCCTCACACACGTTTGATTTGGCTGCTCATCGTGCGAGTTCATGTCGGAATCTTCAGCCAAACTCGATTCGGATCCAACTAGAGTGGAAGTAGCTGGGTCGAGTACATCAGTTGTTTGCTCATCAGATGGAGAACTTACCATAAGCAAACCTTTGCCACTTTGGCGGAAGTTGGCATTCGCTTCTGGAGGCCTCCCAATGCAAATGATGCAAAATGTTATCTCCTTTTTTCTCCCGCTATTTCTTTTGGAGACGGTTAGCCTGGTTCCATCCTTTTTATCGGTGATACTTTTGGCCGCCCGGATTTCTGATGCTGTTACGGATCCTCTGGTGGGTTTGCTTGTGTTAAAAACGAGGAGTAGATTCGGACAAAAGCGACCATGGTAATTCTTTTATGTTACAGCTTTGATTTTTGGAATTTTGAAGACTCACTTTGTGGAATTTTTAACCCCTCTAGGATCCTGTTCTCAACACCAGTATTTGTGGCTTCCTTCTTTGCATTATTTTACGCAGTGTACTGGCCTGCGCCAGCAAAACTTTGCTTTTACCTGGTCGCCATTGTCATACTTCAGTGCGGACTTACGGTATGTTACTTGCTAAGCTGTGTTCGACCCTACTCGATTGCATCCCTTTGCGGTAGTTATAGTGGCGTCTTCAAGACATTAATCCAATTGACGCCTTTCTATTTTTAGTCCTTTCACATTCCCTATAGTTCTCTAACAATGGTGCTCACCCGCATTCCTGAAGAAAGGGATCTCTTAACTGCATTTCGTAAGTGGATATATTTTGCAGAGCTGTGGTATTATTCTAAACATTTATACACTCGTGCTATTCATCTCCGTTACTTATAGCCATTTTGTTTGCGTGCGATTACCTCCATCCTGATGTCATAACCGATATTTTTTTGGGGGGGGGCTACGTCTTGATGTGGTCTAATATACCTTTTTATCCTACTGACATGGTTATTAACACTCATTTTGTTTCAATCTGGTCGGTTTTTTTTTGGTGCAAGAATTTCCTTACAAGACTTTCTGCCTTCTTGTGAACCTAACCAAATCGTCATAGAATACAGTATTGGTACTCTTTTTTCCCTTATTCTCCGTTTAGCGCACCAAAGGAGTACTTAGGTTTGGTCTACATAGCCTTTTTAGAATTCTCGTGGGATCTTTTTGTCATTAGGCCATTTTGTACGCATGTGTGACGTAAATTTGCGTGATTTGGCGTGTTTGATGGGCTAGGTGCCAACCTTGCATATATGTGGCTCCCCAATTTTCCCATCGAAGATCGTCGTCAATTGTACATAACGTACCATTTATCTGATTAAATCAAGTACAGCTGCACACATAAGGCGCGTTAAGGATGTTCTTGGCCTGATGCCAATCGCGTTTCCTTGGTTCTTGAGCAGTGGCACAGCCGCCCAGCACCATAATGCTAGCCTTATTGTCACATTTTACAAATAAAGCATTCGCTTGTTTCCTGAGACCCTAGTAGTGATCGTATTCATTTGCATTATTCTCGCTCTTTTCTACCAATAGTAAACAAAACAAACGGTATGTTAAGTGTAACTTGAACTACCAGTATGATATTATCCCAATGAGCTTTAAGTAGTGGTGTTTTGAATGACTTTTAGGCAATGCTCACTATCACATTAAATTTGGTAGATCACCCACTTAATTCTGGCCACGTGGCGCGATTTATATTTACCACAAAAATGGAAATGCTAATTTTATGCTACATGCTGCCAAAACAGCTGTCTTGGCTTTACCATGGCAACGGTGGCGTGTCCGCGACCCTGACGGTACCAATCAAGTGCGTGGGCGAGTGGGGATGAGGTGATGGCGTGATTGTCCTGCCTGGCCGAGTACCCATGCCCTTCTACGCCGCGCGCGTGCGTACAAACCTTATTCGCTAGGACCACACCACACCCACGCAAGCCGTGGTTACTCCTTTCCTTTCTGTTCGTTAGTATTTGCTGTTGGCCTTTGATGAATCCTCAATCTTGGATGTGTTCGGTCCCCGGATTGTATTCTGGCATTTGGTTTTGGTATAGCTATCGCTTCATTTCGAATAGGCAATGTAGTCAAAATTTTTTTGAAAAAATTTGACCTCAAGAATCGGTTTCGTAACATAGTGATTATCCATGTGGGTCACCTCGCGTAGATACGTTTTGTCACAGTCAAGGCTCTATTATGGTACATCCGTAAAGTCGAGGTGTCAAAGTGTTAACCAGTTTATGGGTAAATACACTATTGAGCTCTGCTATATCTAGTACACATTTGACCATCTCTGTTGTATCCCATGCTCTACATTCTTCGTAAATGTTCGAAAATATGTCCATTTCGTTGTTTACTTTGTTTCTGAGTCGATTTATAGTTACAATGTGGACAAGATCAGAGCCTTTTTATTAAGTTCACCATACCAGTGGTCGTATTGCGGTGTTTTTTTGGGTTGTCCAAATTTTACTTGAGGTGAGATTCCGCGTACTTTGAGATTCTGGGAAACTTGGTACACTTCTAATTTACACTCCGCTCTGAATCAGATTAGCAGCCCATTATCCGTGAATCTCATCCTTCTTCCCATTGAGAGGTTGGTTAGTACAACTTCGTCGCTTCAGCTTTTCCGGGCAACTAAACCTCTCCGCTTCTCCTGGTTTTGCATACCACTGGAAGGCTTCGTGATCTTATCATTGTAATAGCAGGTACGAAACTATTTTGTAAACCTTACTGAACGGTAGGCCACCATTAACCATGGTGCAGGCAGCTTCAACTTTCCCTCTTCCTCCTCGGTCGTGTTGTCTCTATGCCTTTGTTTCGGGACAATCGAACAGTCTCGAACAATATTTCACTCTTGGCCAGTCATTTAGAACTTTGAACAAACCACAGGAGTTTGTATAAGACGAATTCAGGCTTGAAAACCTCCCCTATCACCTCAACCCAGCCATGAATCGGCCCCTACTCTGCTTACTGACGGCGGTTACAGTTGGCGAGGTTGTGGTTGATGTTTGTTTTGCGGGTACCAAAGCCGTGGATTAGTGTCGCCACTCCGAATTCGGCCCAGGTCATCCACGCCTGGACAAACAGAGCACGGTATTGACGGTGGCGTGATAGATTTTCGAATGTGACAGTCATTTTCGTGTATTTGTGCATAAGGTGCCAACTATCCCAGTACAGTCAATCTCAACGTATAGCGTGTTATATCGCGCCGGTTTGGCAATTGGTTGATCAGCGATGATTCACCATCATCTTCGAAATCACGCCACGCGATGCCTACATTGCTGTGTTCGACCAGTCGCCAACGCAGCTATGACTTGGCCGGTTTCCTGCTCATTTGTTGCTCCATTTACTTCTATCTGAGTTAGGCATACTTCTGGGAGCATTGAAATTTTATGGCTTTGTTTTTGTCTAGCTAAACCCATTCCGGTGTCGTAGAATTGGGCGGACGAAAGATACTGAAAGTTCACTTCTAGCCTGTCGTTTGCATTGGCCTGTCTGTCAATCAACTTCCTCTTCATCAGTTGATAGTGTCAGCACTGTCATTCAATGGCAAAAGACCGTAAAGCTTGGATTTCAAGCCTGATAAAGCCATCGTTACTACTTACTATTCTTTGAAGTGAGGACAAAAAACTGTTTCCTTTATCCTACATGGGGTGCGCTACTTATTTCTTCACTTCAGTAGCATTGGTTCAGAGAGCCAATCAGCTTTTTCCCCTCTTTAAATTATACGACTATGATCTTATTAACAATAATTCCTGCTATCAAACAATGGAATAAATTGGGTCATTTCACCTTCTGACCTGGTTTTGAACATTTCCTAACCTTAATTAGGCATGTTCTCGGAGGTGTTGGCTATTCTCTTCGGTGTGGCCGTCTTCGGAGCTATCATCGCTCCCTACCGTGTTGTCTCGAGTTGTGAGAATACATTCTTTGCCAATGGCACCGCCGTCACCAATTCCACCGGAATCACATCTATTTCACGACCTTTTGTACATCCCGATGCCAGGCGACGTGAGGTGAGCTGCTTATTTAACCATTTCAATTTTGTCAATAAAACTACCTCAGTAATTTTATTAGACCAAATTACGTGAGCAGCACTTGGTTTAGGTCATTTTGATGTCTGGCCATTCCTTTTGTCCAACCCATGAAGACACTACTGATTTCCCTATTTCAGCGTCAGGAGCGTTAGTGGCTGCCAACACTGCCCAGTGAGGGGATCAGCTCTTGATTAGCCTTTGAAGAGTTATAGTGAATGAGTTATTCAAAAAACCCCAGCAAAATGTTACGGACAGCAGAGGGTTTCTATCTGACTCCCCATTTGCCTTTAGTTGACGGGCTAAGCCTTCCAAAGTGACCCCCCTATTGCCTATCCAAATAAGCCATAGGAGCAGTCATCTCACAAACGTTCATTCTCTCCGCTGGCCGAAAAGGTGGTGGATGTTGCTGATGGTGGTTCAGGAGGGTCCTCCACGAATTGATGCCATGGGTGTGCGGAAGTTTTGGCTTGCATTAATGTGTTGAATGTATAATTTTGCATTTTCGTGAATAATTTAGGAAAGTATGCATGTGTGCGTGCTCATGTGTTTCATTACGACTGCGACCATGTGCTGTGGCACAGATGCTGTTTTAAATGCTTCTGAGTGGGAACCACCACTTCCTACACTACTTCTTGGCTTTTTTGCTTTGAGTCAAGTCGGCAATCTCTAATTAACTGGTTTTTATGACCACCGTCGTGATGAAATGGCATATCTCATAGCTGCAACGAAAGAATGAATCGGTTGTCCTTGATCTGAAAGCTAAGAACAGCCGTTACTCAGTAGCTGATACTGGATTCTTATTCATGGTCGAAACTGGGTTGTATTGTGGTGGCCTCCATTGAGTTATCAGTGTGAAAGATTCGGGAAATCTCCCAATCCTCCCTTGCTTTAAAAGAAATACTCGAATTACGAGTCTACAATTACTCCAGAAAATCAACCTGGAGACTGTCGCTTGTGAGATGCAAAATGCAGGTTTTTTATTCGTTACGACAGAGGGATCTGATTGGTCACGACACATTTTATGGAGTGGTGGCTGGATTTATTTTCCATATATTTCCCTGCCACGGTTATGGACACTAATTTCCTAGTACCTAACTAACCAACGGAGGAGCGTCTTTTAACTTGATAGATTTGTCAGTATGAGATAACCGTCCCTGGGTAGCTTCCCTTCGTCATCAACTCGGACGGGCGTCCCAGGCTGACTTGGAAAAGTGCACACGATCGCGAATGCTTGTGTGGTGTTCACCATCCCCGTAGTGCAAATTGTCCTCTGTGCAGTTTGGTGAAATGGCAGTTATTGGTGAGTCAGTAAGGCGTGGAGGAGAAGGCTAGTTTCTCACTCTTGACTGAATGACTGCTGTGCTGTTAGTTGTGCCTGTGGCCTTTGGACCAGCCACCACGTCAATAGAGTGTGTCTCAGACATATGAACGGCTGCCAGTTTTGGAATGTCAGCACTCGTCTGTTCCATCGCTGTGATGGAGGTCTTTCGCCCGGTCTCAGGAGACACCGGCAATTGTCTGCCATCCTTACCGACAGTGTTGTGTATAGACTGACAGACGGCATAGTTGGATGTGGTTGAAACTTTCTACTCTGGGTGGTTTCGCCACGGCGACATATTTTTGTAGCTGGTGTACCACAAGGCCCGGCTTGATTTTGAGCGACTTTTGTGCGTGTTCATTTTCACAGCTCAATTTAAAGCCACAAGAGAGAGGGTTTGGTGTTTTTCTAACTACTCTCAGGTTGACATTAGGTTAAATTACACTGTTTGAGTGTTTCTCCCTGTGTTTGGTGAACTTCTTGATAATTAGGGGTCATTTACCTCACATTTGTCAGTAAACATAGCATTTCAACTTTTGATAGGGAATCGCTGTCTACATTCCTACTCAACAATGGAAGCGTGCTTTTCATTTTGTTTCTTTGGAAGGGTTCATTTTTGACATTTTCCGCCTCTTCTGATTAGGCGAACTGCCAAGTTAGTTAATTGAATCTAATACAAAAATTCTTGATCAGCTTTTCGCATTAAGAAGTCTTCCAATTGACATTTCTGCCCCGTTGAATAGCGGTAGTGGATGACGTGCCATGTCCTACCGCCTTTGAAGAGGCGTACTTCCATCAAACTAACTAAGTCCATAACTGCAGTGGCATGTCCGAGGTATTACCGAGGACCTATCAGCTAACTTTGAGTATGCGTTTTTTGAAAGTTAACCATTCTGAGAGTCACTGTTCGGGTGCTATGTTCAATCGTGTTAACACGTTCTCTACCAACGCCACAACTACGTGACAAACGTGCTCTCTGTTATGCCAACTGGTCGCATGAAACCATGTGTAGCAAACAGATTGGATGAGTTTTAAAGCCTAAAACAGATGTGGCGTGATACCTTTTGACCAGGTGACAGTAACATGCTTCTCTAGGCCTCGAGCAGACCAACTTTATGGAAACAAATAAACATCGTGGTTTTGAGCTATGAATACGGAGGGTCAAAGATTGTCACCGTCTTGTCTCCGTCCTCATTCTACAAAGGCCTTTAGGATAAATCTTGGAGTACAGTAAGTGTGTTTCTTTGGTGTTCACGGTAGCTCTAGCCCCTTGAGGACAAAGGTACTTGCATGCAATTGTTCCCAGGGTGTTGGCAGCAAGGCGCAGAAAGAAGGAGAACCTTGAAATGGGAACACATTCGGTTGCGAACATGTTCATCGTCGTGGCGATCGGGTTACCTTTGGGAAAGGAGCGCGTCATCGTTGCTATCAATCAAGCATTGGTTGTGTGTAGTGCGAGAATAGATCTTGTCTTCACAGAGTTCCGCTTTGATCCTTGAATTAATTCCAACTGTTATGCGGCTTCGTTTTCTTTCTGTTGAATGTCATACGTTTCAAGGTATTGGTGTCATCTTTCCGATTGGCATTTTCATTTTAAAAGTGGTTTGTGCAGAACCTTGGATACACTTTGTGGAATTTGATTTAACGCCTTCTTATCCCATACCAACACACCACAATGCGAAGAGCATTCAGGAACGTTACTGGTATAACGGGTGAAGTGTTTGGTGGTAATAACTAAAGCAAGGCGCGGAAACACGCTACAACACGTTTGCCGATGACTTGGGTGGGAAGTTCCTTTCTGATTGACAGCTTCAATATAATCCCCGTCAAGAATGATACATTTGTTGCACGCGAGCTCTCACCTGAGATGAGGGTAATCAAAGGTGATGGGCTAAAACCTCGATCAAGAATTGTCACGCGCCACCATTCCAACAGTTTGGGGTGTACTAACACCCTAACTCACTAACTCATCCATCTGTAGGCAGAGATTTTTTACGCCTCCATCATTGTCTATTTTGGTTATTTTTTCAGGCGTGGGCTTATATGACGGCCGCCTCGGTGACCTGTGTCATATGTGCGGTGGCATCGCTTATCTGTTTCTTCGGCACTCGTGAAACAGGCGGCACTGTTGGGGAGGGTGACAGCGGTAATGAGACGCAAACGGTGGGATTCTTCACCGCTGTGCAAAAAGTCCTCACCTACCCGCCCTACCTCTACCTCATGGGCGCGTTCCTCTTCATGTCTCTTGGCATTCAAGTGAGCTGACTGCTTTTCAACTTCTACCTCCTTAATCAAGCTCTAATGACTCCTAGTTTTGTTTTCCTTCTGTGTGCTTTTTGCTTGTGGGTAAGCTAAACATTTTCACCAGCATAGCTGAGTCCTTTATTTTCCCATCAGAAATTTCGTGTTTTGTGATTCGTTGCCTTGACCTAGGTTCACACTTGACCCTCATCATGTCTGCATTCCTCATTAACGACCATTGAATACGATTGAAAGGATATAGATGGGTTATCAAGTTAGAAGTAAAGACATCTTTGCATGGATTCATCCGTTTCTTTAAAACAGTTCCCTAATGGCCAGTAAATCCTCCTAGCTGAAAAGAAACTGTGTAAAAATAGCATTTGTTTGCAATTTCGATAACAACTCGGTGAATAACGAGAACAAACATCTGTGGCCCTTGGGGCATATGCCTCTCAGTTGGCGGTTTCTTGGGCCCTCACCTTGCTAAACGTGGGACTGTCACGAATCAGAGTGGTAAGACGGTCAATATATAGCCTCAAACCCTTCTGATAATTCTTTAGTCCTTTTCTCCTAGTTTTCTCACCTCATTAGGTGGTCGTAGATGGAGCTAGCTGGGCATCTGGAGTGCTCTGCATTTGTCAAAATAATTTAAACGTATTATTATGCAGCCACGTGGATGGAAATTAGTTGGATCTGTTCCTCTGTTTCTCTACCTTCGATGTCGTTGACGTATTATCATGGAAGCAAAAAGACTGCAGCATTTGGTTTACCGGGCGGTAGTAGCTAGCTGATACCTTTGGACACGATTAGTTACTACTATAGCGGAAGTGAAGGCTAATTCCTTCCCACTTTTACAACAGCTTTCGCAAAGCATCATCATACAGTTTGCATTTCATTCCGTCTCGAGGAGTGATAGCGACAGAAGCAGTTGAATAATATGATTACACCACCCGGTCAATGAACACCTCTCCCTTTTCTCTCCCTCCCCCCCCCCCAGCCTTCATCACCTCAAATGGATAATGGGAACATGTGGATCCTTTCAAGTGTCCAGCGTTTAGGATCGGAGCTGTCGTTTTCTAAATACGAGACACTTGAACCTTTACGCACATAAATGAGGCAGTCACATTCATTTTCTGGACGTTTCCCTATCGCGGTTACGTACACAAGTATTCTTTTGATGAACTAACTCCTAGGAATCACTTCCAAAGGAAAGATTCGTTATTCTGGGGAAAATATCCCAGAATAGCCCACTTCACATAGCCGTCGGTGCCGGTGGCACTTGTTTAGGAATGATTATATGACGTTTACCGCTCCCGATGACAGGACAGATTATTGCGGGTCTGTGAGGAGTGGAGCCGAAGGCAGGCCTTCCAATCTTCAATCTCCCATGCTGTAAGACTAACGGCTATCATTTCTTGAAATGTTTGTACTTGTCTGTTGTTGTCCTATTTGCTGTGACTTGGGTTCCAGAAGAAGACTTGATCAGGAGATGCTGTTACGTGTATAGAGTACCATTGTTGCCTGCCCTTTTGACCGACAGTGTTTGAGTTCAACCGCCCACGAGGTGTAGTAGTGGCACGTTATCACTGTTTACTGTTTATCTTTTGTATGTCACACTAAGTCCTTCATGGTTCTAGCTTTGACAGAATTTCACGAAACCTTAAAAAAGTTCCACCCACAAGGGTGTCGACTGGGTGCACGTAGCAGATGCTTTTTATTCATCTTTTTAATCCCCCTTCTCGCCTTCTTCTGTGTTGACAGTTTCTGCAAGGCAACATCGCCCTTTTCATTACACACTCTCTGCACATGAGCAACTACCTCATTCCAGGTGTTCTGTGCCTCCTCGGTTTCACCATCCTTCTCGTACCCCTCGCCCAGGTGTTGCTTCGACATCTTGGCAAGAAGACTACCATGGCCATCGGCATTGCTGTGAGTCGTGAATATTGTATCGCTCAGTCCTATTCTCTTATCTTCGCCACAAGCGGATTGCTTTGCTTGGAAGCTAGCAATATCTGAACGGTTGGTTAGCTAATGCGTAAAGCGTTAGTTAATGACCACAGTTTAATACCAAGACACGGCACATCCGGAGCATAAAATACGAGATAGAGTAGCTCGTGTCGGAAGGGTTTTTTAATGTCACATTTACTACCAAATAAAGAGAGAGGGATGACTGCTGAAACGACAATATCCCTTTATGAAGACAATTTACCGGAATCGGTTCGATTCTACGATTGTGTTGGTCCAGTACCTTTCAATTGAATACCTATAAAGTTGTGGAATGGCCCAATTGAGATTCCCTCACGTGCGCCGCTCATACTAGTGAGTGGCAAATCAAATTACGTTTCCAGATGACTTGACAACTCACTCGAATTGCGATGATCACATGGTGGGCGTTGTCTTGAGTATTCAAGCCCGAAGATGGGTGTGGCGTATCAAAAAAGTCATTAAGGGGATGCAATACAACCGAAATCGTTTCCGAGGCTCGGTTTGGAGATCTTCCTCCACGCTGTGGGGTCATCTTAAGTGGCGAGTTTTGCTTCTAGTGGTGGCCATGGGTTAGCCTCATAATTCGGTACTCCCAGTGGAGGGAGACGTTTCTGCCTTGAGAAAATCTAGTGAATTTTACTTTTTAATTGGTGGTGAAAAAAACTGCTTTGATACATAACCATGCAATATGCACCTTGAAGGAGTCATCTGGACAGTTCAACGAACTACTTTTTTGTCTTTTTGAAGGAATGTCTGGTTTGTAAACTTTGTGAAATGTTACGGAAGTTATTTGTGTGCTTCTTAAAATGCGTGACTTTAAAGCTCTCCTACTTAGTCGCCACAAATTTCACATGAAGCTGGTTGGAATTATGCTTTTTTACTCACACTCCTGCATGCCTTTTGCTCCGATCACCAAAAAGCCTTGGCTTGCGATTCCCTTTAATCTGTGCTTTCTTTTCACGAAGATTGGTCACTCCGATAGGAGTGTCCGAATTAGACCCTCGTACGGGTTAATTGGTTTGACTCCATTCCTTGAGTTTTGTATTGCCTTACCACCTTCAACGTCTCGATCTCCTCATTCCACGCCGTAGCGCTGGAGAGTGGATTGCGTACATCACAGTATTCACGATGTATGAAGCGTCAGTCTCGAGTCTAGCTGGTGTTCAATATCCACGACTTGTGGATTGACTAAACCTCGGCTTACAATTTCTCTTCTGACAGGGAACAGATTCTTTGATAGTACTAACTAATCCACATCCTCGTAGTGGCTAATTGGTTCTTCCGCATTCCTTGTGTCGTTGGCGATAACTTTCACACCAATCGGAGTTCCGCACTTCCTTGCTAACCTCTACGTCTCCATCTCATCGTCCGGTCTTCCAAGGCACAACAAAGGATCCCATCCATGGTCATTTTTTAAGCTGATACTTCATAGCACTGGAGAGTAGATTGTGTGTATCAGAGTGGTCAAAAGTGGATGAAGCATCGGTTTCGTGTCTCGTTTTCTAACCTCTACGACTTACGGATTAACTAAATGGATGTGTAGGGGGAAGTGGAGCACCACTTATCCCCCAGCTGTTTACCTTTCTCTCTCATTATCATTGTTTTAGTCTCTAAGCTCATTCTTTACATGTAATTACCTGAACTTTGTAGTATTATTTATCAAAAGTACACTTTAAGGACAGCTGAATTTGTGCAAATAACTGGGCAAAATTATTACACACTCCTGTTTTATTTCCACCAAAGTGGCTTTTAGAACACACGAGATAACTTGATGACAACTTCTGTGTAGAAACTACTTGCTCCAGTCTCCATGCCTTTTTGATCACTTCTAACCGAGTCAACTGAGGCTCTGTGGGAGAGGAGGGAGTTGGGTCGTGTCTATGGTCGGTACATTGGGCGGATGAACTACATCCGCAGTACCAAGCATAGTTGTTTTATTCCTTCAATCCACAGTTACAATAAAGTGCAACTTTTCGGATGTTTTTGCTTCTGATTCAGTGGTTTTTTTCATCAACACGATGGTGTAGCTTAATGAGGGTAGGCTAAATGGGTTCTTCATTACTTGAACCTTTTTTGGTGATATTTTGCTCACGAATCCATGATTGCCGCGACAATATTAATTTAGGGCAATATTTTTTTTTGTCCAGGTTTACACCCTTCTTAGGGTATGTAAACTTATCACTGTCATCTTGTCACACACACGTGTCGGTGGTTGGACTGGGGGGGGCGCTCCTTGCATAGGATATGCACAGTAATCTTTCTTCCTTATCTTATTCAAGTAATACCATTTGGTTGAGCTCTTGCACCCACTCAGAAGTCGAAAATGAGTGAGGGACAAAAAAAAAACGTCAAATTTGTAGAAGGTATGATCTTGGCGATAGGTGTGTTTTCTGCTTCTCTTTACCTCAAGCTCTGGCAGATTACAAATCCCCAATGTTCATTGTGCGTGGCACCGAAATTCACAACGGAGTGAATGAACAGACGGTTTATGCCACTCGAGACTGTTGTGAGGCGAATGAGTTTGTATTCGAGTGTGCTACCAACCCATACAGAAGGAGTGCGGGACCGGTTTCGAAGCTGAAGTGCTGTAGCGACGCGAGGCTTCCCTCAAGATTGAAGGAAGGATTTGATACTGGGTTTAAATGTGCTTGACTTGGGATTACTGGCGTAGCTTGGAGGCCAGGTAGCCTGACGAAAGGGATTCCATAGTGGAACCCCCATGTGGCTCGTCACCGAGACCAGTTAAGGCATTACAATTCACTAAGTATGTCTTCATTCCCAAATAAGATCAGTAGCGAGCGCTTAAAGTGTGGATTTTCATTCACACTCATTTTTACCTAGACTTTTTTAAATTTTGAAAAGAGCGTCAATTTGACGTCCATTTCATCTCATTTCATGCTTGAGTCTCAACTTCATCTCCTCATTATCAAGTCACTATGGCAACTATCTGATTGGATGTCTTTAAATAAACCAATGGATGTGGATTTCCAACTCTCTCCTTTTTTGATAAGCATCCAAAATGCTGAAAAACGAGTAAACACAATCTAACAAGCTCATAAGCCAAAATTGTGAGTTGCAGGCATCCTACCTGCCTCACTTAATGCTGTAATAACGCTTGTTCTTCTTTCTCCATCGAATAGAACATCATTCCTTTGTTGGTGCTGCTCAATTTCATTCCCGAACGACCCTCGCTCTGGATCTTCTTTGGAATGATGATCTGGGCCTCCGTCACTATCGCCGTTGCAATGCTTCTGCCATGGTTGGTCATCTCAGCGCTATACACACTCCGACAGCTCATATTTTAATAATAATTTATAGCCCTTTTTTGCATTTATAAAGGTCAATGCTGCCTGACGTGATCGACGCCTTCCAGTCGCAGTACAATATGCGCTTGGAGTCCATCTTCTACTCTCTCATTGTCCTTTTCAACAAGTTTGCTGTGGGCATCTCCTTGGCAATGTCTGCGGGAATTCTGGGGTGAGTGCATAGCACACAGACGGTCTCCATTCTCTGTTTAATCTTTGGCTAATACTCATGCCTTCGTGGATTGTAGACTGGTGGGCTACGACTCGTCGAGTAATGCGTGTCATCAACCCCCAGCGGTGGGGAAGACACTGCGGCTATTATCTTCCATCGCCCCTATTGGTTTGCTTATCCCCGCTCTCATCTTCCTCTACTTCTATCCACTGGACAATCGAAAGTTGGAGGAAATGCGATCCAAAATGCTGCTGTGAGTGATGTGTGTTGGTTGTGTTCATTTTAGGTTCACTTCGGTGTGTGTTTTAACATGACATTGTCTCAATTTAGCCGTTCCAATGCATCAACACTAGATATGGTGCGCTCCGACATGACAATCACCTCGGCTCCATCAACGGAACAGCTATGAAATTTCCACGACCAAATATCCATTACGTCAATTTTCATAATCAAAGTAGACAATACGTTAGCGGTTGAAGAGTGTCCTTTTTTGTTGTTTCATCACTCACTGCCACATACACACACACACACACACACACACAAACACATGATTTCGATATGCAAAAGAGTGTATATACAAGTGCATATACATTTGCCGTGCTGGATGCGCTGCGTGCCTTCGTCTTTTATGGGTGTCCAACGGCCGTATGGGACTTGATGAGAAAGTGGCAGACGTAAAGTACGGATAACCCAGTTTAGATGTTTGATAAAACCGTTGATTTGTTCGGGTCTTAAGTACATTTGCAGGCAGAGGGAGAGAGAGTGGTAAAACAAATTATTACTACTGGGGAGCGGTTTTAGTCTAAAGGTGAGGCTAGAACTAGTGGCTCTGAAGTTTGGGGTGTGGAGGGGCTGAAGTTCAACTTAGGGAGCCCCTGGGAGGGTTGAGCTTTCGCAAAGGGCTAGTAGGGACAAGTTTTGGGAAGTGTCAAAGAACAGTGGGTTCCTAGGTGGATATTTTTCGGTAAGTCGGCTCGGTAGTACAAGTGGCGTGTCGGAAGTTAACCAAGCTAAAGTTGAATCGCAAAGTGAGGTGTCAGATGGCAGTGACAACGAGCGGAAGCGGTAGCAAAAAGTGCTGTTGTAATTGAACGAGGTTTAACTGGGCTGACCACGCTTTCATTCGGCAAAATGACCATACGGTAATGGCTATAGCCTTCCAGGCTACTTGCTCAGGGAGGACAAAGAGTTCCGCTAGTTAAGGTTAATTGAGACGCTTAAAAGAAAAAATAGAGCATTAGTAAGGATCAATTAACCTACTGTAGTGTAATACTTTGTTTGTTCGAACTGCCGGTTTCGGTCACTTAGGTGGCCATATTGTACTAGCCGGTTGGCCGGCCTTCGGGCCGTGTCAACAGCCTCCAAGCCCTCTGTTTCCAGAATATATATTCTGCCCCAGTACTATGCCTTCTTTTACCTTAAAGAAAGTCTCGGGACGCTACAGTTGTTCTATCACGCTGCAGCGGACAGAATGGTCTGTTCTGGCTTGTTCCGATATCACTTATTTGGAAAAACTGTTGACACTAATTAAGTTATTTTGGTGTTCGGACGGAAGCAGCTTGCCAAGAAAAACAATTAGCTGATATATGCCATACTATGCGGAATTTCACATTGATACACTTATTCAATACTTTAGTTAATTATTAGCATAGATGTTTTGTCTATTTATTAGCAAGAGGAAAGATAACAAATTATCACTTAACATTGATAAATACACAAAACGAAGAAACGCATTGCAAAAATTTTACTTAACCTATCTGACCAGCGCCGTGTATGATATCAGGGCGCCCGTATTTTGATAGGCTGGGATTACTGATTTTGGCGCATTTGGCCTAATGAGTCGCTGTCTTATGAACATTTGTGGTGTTCTACGCAATGCCGCTGTAGCAAGAACCATGGAGAAAGTATTCGCCTTTTTGTGAATTCATGAGTTTTCTTGCATCAGTTCTCTCCTATGATCATTCGTCCATATATCGGCAGGACTCAAAAGCCTGCGCATCCCTCCATTTCATCCCTCCAGACAAGGAGCTTTGGCCATGGACCTCCGCTATCTAAACCAATGATTGAAGACAGAGTAATGCTTGTTCTTCAATTATATGACAAAATTGATCCCAATAAGGTAGCTTGTTCTGTCCCTTTGTAACAATCCTCATATAGCTCACTCTCAAATCTGACCTGGTGAAAGATTTCGGTCTGGATAGCCTTGATATGGTCGAAGTCAATGTAGCGATGGAGGAGGAATTTACCTTTGATATTCCCAGTGCTGATGCGCAGCGCTTGCGTACCCCATTCGATATTATCCAGTACATCTGCGATAAGCACGACATTTATGAGTAGACCGCTTCGCGAAACCTGTTAGCTTACTGTTAGTGCATATTCATCAAATAAAGTGCTGTGTATAGTTACGATTCTGTCCTCTTTGGTTACTAAACTAGTTTCTGGTAGGTTTCGCTTCTTTTGTTTGCTAGTTTTGAATGAGCTCGGATTCCGATGAAGATTTGCCTTCCGACTTACGATACACAACAGAAGAGGTGATGAGGGCTAAGGAGACCAACCCAGGAATGTTTGTAAGCGCCTGGCAAGCCGATGAAGAGGATATTGCCTATTGGTCAAAGAAGGATTTGAGAAGTTAATTTTCTCCCCTTTATTAACTGATATTTGCAGGGGATCCCAAGAAACTTTTCATTCTCTCTGGGCAACGAGGTGATTTGGAGACCATGAAAGGCGTTTTTGAGACAGAGATTGGACCAGATTGGGCAAATCAGCCGTCGAGGTTGGAGGAATTCCTCCTGGCTCATGACGACGATGGCTATACGGCGTTACATCGTGCCGTTTACTCAGGTCATATTGAAGCTGCCGAGGTTTGTCTCTTCCTGCTTCCTATGTATTCTCTCTAGTTTCTTTTGCGACATGGTGCTCAATTGGAGACCCAAACGGTGGACGGATGGCGACCACTGCACTCTGCCGCATTTTGGAACCAATTGGCCTGTGTTCAGCTTCTCTTGGAGGTCGGAGCCGATGTTACTGCTCGTAGGGCATTCTACATCTTTCATCGGCTGGCTTATAAGATCACTTTATATTTATTTGTCGACAAGGCCTAGTCCTGGTTAAGTCTCACGCACAGTCTACCGATCTCGGTTATTCTTGTAGAGAGTCAGCCCTGAAATCGGAGCATAATTTCAATCTTTAGTTATCGTGTCCTAGTGCTTAGTCTCCTCATGGTTCCTCAAGGCCATTGTGTTCCCTGCTATTCGATAATGCCATCGTTTGTGGCCTCGGATGCTCTGCGTCTAGTTATCAACAAGGCGGGTCAGAATTGTGAAGGTTTCCTCACTCATTTAGGCCAACCCAACCCCCAACTCAACAAAGCCAATCCCCCTAAATTTTGACCTACAGCCTACTCCTCTCCTTCCCAGGTGCGAACCCATGCTTTGTACAAGGATCAAGAAGTAAATGGAGTTGCTTTGCTTAGGCTGCCACACTCTACATCCATTTGGCAACAACTGCTACCTTAAAGTTTATCTGCACGTCCTCTCCCAACGATAATAAAGGGAATAACCACGAGATCCACACCTCATCGGCTATACCTCCTGGAAAAGTTCTGTTAATCTCCTCACTTACGGCTGATCGCTCTTCAAAAGTGTGTGTGTTCCCGTCCCGACCGTTAGCACTTTTTGTCAGCTTGAGTGCCTAGCAGACTTCCATAGTAAGATGTCACTAAATCCTACATCCAGTGTTAAGGTTTGCATTCTGACAGCTACCTTTGGAATGTCTCACTCTTTCTTTGGTCAAGTTTTTGAGGATTCGACCGGTCCCATTTCCTAGGGATGTCCTATGCATTGCTGTCCACCAATTTTTTGTTTAGAATCCCCAACCTCGACTTGCCTTATGAGTTTTTGACGAATTGGGTAGAAACCGCAGCTACTTGAGAAAAAGCATTGATCATGACGTCCGAATCCCCGTGGATTGATGCAGGAGCCCATTCTCGGGGTTTCATTTGCTGAGGCCATGGTTTCATGATGGCTCAAATTGTCCATTGGGGTGATTATCGGCAATCACCGTGTCCGCACTTCTGGCCACAGCTTTGTGGCATGCCTTGTCGTACGTTGGTTGGGTCAAGCACTTGTCCTCAACCCACGGGGGTCTCGTTTTGTTGGCTTTGAGGAACGCCTTTAGAATTTATTTTGTGGCCAAGCGACTGAACGCAAACCTAATTGGTTCTCTGTTCATATTATTTAAGCAGTTCTTTGCTTTGATTTACAGTAACAAGCAGTGGACAGACTGTTCTGCACCTCGCCCTAGCCAACAACCAGACAGCGGAGACTTTGGTTTACCTCCTTGCACAACTTTCTGCTGATTCAGAGACATTCGAAAAGATCTGGAATCACAAAAACGCGTCGGGAGATACGCCCGCGGAATTGCTCGTGCGCAGTAGCTCTATGGGAACATTCCTGCTCAACTCATTTGGTCCTGAGGCCACAAGCCTTGGAGCGACCGGTAAGAGCTGAATGCGTGATGGTCGGCAAACCACATCCCTACGTGCCTCAAGTACCGGCTATTCTAATACAAACTATTCCACAAACTCATTCGTTATACTTTCTTTCTGATGCAGGGGCAAACTACATGTTGCGTCGCCGAAAGATCAACAGAATCTGAATTTGAATTTGAAGTCAAGATAACTACCATCCTTTAAAAAGTTGTGACAGCTCAAGAAAAAATCTAACAGCTGACTACTGACTTGTCAGGAGGTAACAAGCCGAGAGAAATTACGAACGAGAGGGCAAAGGAGTGCTTGAAGTGTGGTTCAGTCCATGTGTTCCGCAAAATACAACACTCGTAATGAGATAACAGACCCAGAAAGGAGATGGCTATCAGAGCGTAGGAAATCCCCAGGTTAAAAATGTGAACAAATAATTAGATCCTCGAATACTATCGCACACAGATGAGTGCACTGCGACATTAAAAAAGACCGGCAAATAATCAGTACAGACATACTTAAATTACAAATGCGAGCACTTGTACAGTAGAGGCCTCCATTACAAAACAGAACTCAGGAGAAGCAAATGATTTATTGAGGAGCAGCGAAAGGGAGGAGGACACTCATAAGGGAGATAGGTTGCTCCAATGGAAAGCCTTCATTTGTCATTCCCATATAGATCACGAAAGGCATATATCCGAGATGAAAAATCCAACGAAGAAGACTCAGAAAACTGCACACGTAAGGCACAATCTTCCCCGCCATGTCAAAAACACCCAAAGAGCACCAACGACAACAACCAAACCAGAAATGGCGCGCAGTAAGGAAAAGCACAGCACGTTGTTCTCTATAGACGATACAATATTTTGAAAGGAAAAGTAGGCGCATAGTATGGAACAGAAAAAGGAAAGAGTGCTTCATTGCTGTAAATTTGTTACTGATCAAAAGTGTCGATTTTGGGACAATAAAAAAACCAAAACTAACACCTCCTTTTTGCAATTTTCAAACGGTTTTTAAACATTAAGAATATCTGAAAAGAGCAGTAAATACGTAAATGTCTTAGCAAAAAGTTACGTGCGTTTGCACAAAGTGCATTAAAAAGCTTTTGCAGTAAGCAAAATTACCAAATCACTGTTGTTAAGTACAGCTGATTGTGTTGTTACCATTTAAGGGTTGTAATTAAACTTTGTTTTAACCTTTGCGGTAAATTGTAGTGATTATGCACATTTACGAATTTGACCTTGAGATGGACCGTAATAATTTAACGAGGTTCTAAGTATGCGAAGGCATGTAGCACTTTTATTATTCATCCAGGAGTTTTTGCTGGTATTTAAGTTAGCTTATTCTGGTAAGGCTTAAATTTTGTATTTTAACGTGCAGTAGAATCGATAACTGTATGCTATGGCGAAATTTTATCTATAAACTGCAGCGAGGACAATTTCATTCTTGTTAATTTCGCGGCATTTGGATACTTTGGCACAAGCGGCAAGTGCAGCGCACAATCGAATGCAGAATGTTGGGTGGATTCTACATATTTTGTCTCAGCGATATGTACGGGTCATCATTCATGTCAGTCCAAAGTACAATTTTCGCACGACCTTTCATCCAAATCGCTGAGAAACAAGTGTGCAAGTGCTGTTGACCAAATTGCTCCACATTTATTTGTGCAATATTCGTGCATTACATCAAGTAAATTCTTTGATTTTTTTCCTTAGGTTCCCTTTTCAAAACTAATTTTACGTTTTTTATAGCTCTGTTGTCATCGATACAGGATGCCAAGAGCTTAGATGCAGAACACGTCGGTGGTTACCTTGCTACACATGACTATCAATTATCAATCAGAACGCCTGAATGGAAGACGGATCTACCAGAGGAGTATTGTTCCCAGTGGAATTTACCCAGTGTCATTTCAATTCCAGCGCCCCATGGGGGCCTTGGGATAGTTATCAAGCTCAGAGACATTGGTGAACTCTATCGATCTTTGAGCAGTAAGCTCTTGCCTTTTTTACCTCTGTAAAATAGTTTAACATTTAGTTCTCTAATGAGTGTGAAATCGTAAGCACCAAATGTCTCTAGCATATGAGGTGCAGTTCAGCTTCTAATACTTAAAAATAATTCTTTCTTAGACCTCTGCAATTATTTTTAACTTAAAGACTAGTTGCTTAATTTTTAATCAATTCACTTGTTAATTAAAAGGAGTTATCTTGTGCCTGATGACAACATGAATCTGAATATTGCCTTTTCAATGACAAACTAACTTCTAAGATGTTTCTGTATGATCCACACCCCTTGCATCATGATTTCAACTGTCTTTCTAAAGTTGATTTCAATGCGTGTGCATGTAGTTTTATTTGCCAAGAGCACATTGTGCAATCAGCACACATACACACACAATCAGTAACAACAAAAAGAAAACCATTTCTCTAGAAGAGTGAAGCTCAAAGTAGTAGTCGACTTTCAACTGATCATGTGATTGTCTTTCTGCACTGACACGGAACCTTTCCTGGCTTTCATTTAGATCCAGTAAAAAGCAACTCATTTTATTTAACATTTATTGTGAGATTTGATTTACAACGTTGGCTACTTGCGTTACGTGTGTGCGACGTCTCGGTTTGTCGGTTTGCATTTTGTGTGTCACAAGCAGGTCGTATGAGTTCAAATCAACCAAATAGACCCTAGCCACTGACAGGTGATGGTGCATAGGAGCAATATAATGCCCAAAATTTGCAGTCCATCTTCTTTTGAGACTTTCATTATCAGATTCAGGAGTTTTTTAATGATAGATTGATCCTGTTGCTTCACCCAAATGTCTTAGAATTAAGTTAACTTACTTTCATGGAAGCCAACAAACAACACTTTGCTTCTTTAATTTACAAGCTTTGTTTTCTCACCTAACCCCTTGGTAGAGGCTCTGGGCTTCTCACCAAAAGAACATCTTGTGTTCAAGCTCATTTACAATGAATCATCCGACCTGA
The DNA here is from genome assembly GCA_001923025.3 of Taenia multiceps. Classification (NCBI taxonomy): domain Eukaryota; kingdom Metazoa; phylum Platyhelminthes; class Cestoda; order Cyclophyllidea; family Taeniidae; genus Taenia; species Taenia multiceps. The sequence continues at coordinate 5,463,751 of CM010315.2, read as the reverse complement.
ATGGTGTCGGTATTCCCACACTCGGGTTACGTATTCACTTCCTTTTCAAATTGGAGAAAGTAAAACACGGACTCCTTTTAAAATCAGGATGCATTATTTGCACCGAGTCAAAGTAACGTCGTATCATCGCAAAACGTTAAGAACGCACATTAATTTTTCTCACGACATTTAACAACACATTTAATCTAATAATTTGCCTGAGAAATGCAGATTGCATTGAGTGCTTTTCCATTTGAGTTTGACTTTTTCAATCCATCCATGGTGTTGAAGCTAAGGATTGGTATTTCACCCTTGATAGGGCGCGCTTTGAGGCACCTCTTCTCCGAGGAAGGTAATTTTATGGCACCATTTGTAGTTTGAGCACCTTGGCAGGAGTGATGTGATGCTTGCTAGAGAAGATGTAATCCAATTTCTCAAGTAGAATTTTAGCTCACTTACCCACAAGACACAGAGGCGGAAGTAGTAGTGAGAAGTGAAAGCAGACTACAATGTGAGACGAGATTTTACTGTTCAACTTGAGCGAGTGCAAACTGCGATGTGCGCAAGACTAGTGAGCCTACTTTGAGGACAGGAATTTGTGAATTCGAGCAGTTTGCACGCGCACACACAGAGATAGTGCCGAGTGCACCCACCAACACCCACCCACCATCCAGGCAGAAAGCACACCAGAAACGACCATCATTTTCTTCGCCTTTTTCTCAGCACACATGCATCGGTATCGGCTTGCTCAGGCAGAAAAGTAACACACATTCACGACCCCAAAAAATTGGTGCATTTTTTTTTCAAAATCTCCAGTCACGGAGATGCGTAATCGACAATCACACGAAAGCACGCGTGTGAGGGGGCCAGACAGTGGCGAGCGAAAACTCGATCGATAATTATCGATCGCCAAATGCGAGGCGAAAGCTGCTGTCGCATCGTCCCTCCCCCGGTTCGAGCGCCTAGTCAGTGCAAGCATTGATTAATTCAAACAAGCAATAAATTTAAAATTTCGGGCATGGTCAATGCGACTCGTTTTGAACATGCTAATCTTGATTGTTAAAGTAGAGTAAGCTTAATAAGACTGTGTTTATTTTGAGCTAATAATTAATCAATGATTCTTGACAAGATTTATTTCCGTTCGGTAGGGGGCGCAATGTCACCTGCACTGCTTTGTAAACTAGATTTTTGACGTTTCATTTCCATCTGCATTAGAATTTCACACAGAGTTACATAAAATTGGATCTCTAACTTGTTTGAGGTGTAATCTAAACATAATTTACTCAACTAGAGACTGTGTTTTATTATTTTTCTCCCAACAAAACAAGTGTTTTTTCACTATATGGACCCTTTGTTTGTGGCTTTTGACTAACTTAATTTAATGACAACACAACGCACATTTTTGCTAATAATGTGCTTGAAAAAGAATTGCCTTAGCACAATGTTTTCCACAATCGACTCGACGCCTTTGAAACCGATCCTTTGCCATTGGGGCCTTCTTTGATCCGTTCCAAGCGTGAAAACCCGTCCCACAAGATCAATTAAATGGTGCTTTAGTTCCCTTGGTTTTGCAATCGGGAACAGTAACAGGAAGAAATGGAAAAGTCCAAGTGAATTAATAAGTCTGCGAGAATGTTTTTGTGCTTTACTGGAGAAAAGGGTAACAGATCGAGAAGGAGGAGATCAAAGATAAAATTCACTCGCATTTGCTTGCACACATTTTAAAGGGTTCAAGGGTACTATTGCAGCGATTTTGATACTAATAGGAATTCAAATCAATTTAGGACTCTTAACTTCAACTTTGAGAAGTACGTCAAGAAGACTGAGGTGTTTAAAGGCAGTCAACTTTGGAAATACACGTTTTCGCATCGATGAATGATTGCATTCACCATTTTTACCGAGTGGTTCGTCTCTCATCCAACTCCATGCTAAGTTATGCAATGGGCAGAAATCTGCACTGATTGAGCATTTCTGAAATGTCTGTTCAGTCTTGGAGCTGTCACAAGCGAGGTCATCATTATTGAGTTCAAGGTCGTCAATACGACGTTTATGCCTTTCACGCGTCTTACTGCGACTGGCGAACGTTCCACCACCTCAACGTACTTTGAAGTCTGCTTTACACGTGATTCGATTTCCGTCGATTCGGGTTTTTTTTTCTGGAACTTTTGTTAGGAAAAAAGCTTTGGTGCCTGTCACAACTGCCATGCGCTACCACCATTGCCTGTCAGTGGTAGTCAGATTTGACCGGGTCACGCACGACTCGGCTTGACTATTAGTTGGAGGATGCGTTTGTTACCATTCGGTAGAATTCCTCATTTGGGCTTGAACGCGTCTCGCACACCAAAGTCTCCGGCGCACCATCCGAAACGTTTGATGCCCAAACAACCGAAAATGTGGACGTGACACCTGCGTCAAGCCTGTAGGCATCGAAAGGTGGACCAGTTTGGACGTGCCGATGGAGGCATTTAAAGATCCTCAAAGCCAAGCGCAAATGTCCCAGTTCCTTTTTGGCTTAAGCGATGAGTTCCAACACCTCATGCGTTCAAGAAGATTTCATCTTTATACCGCTAACTAGTAGCCCACATCAGACGGTCTTGTTTTCCAAGGCTTGAAAGTATTTTGCCTGCACTTTTTACTCTCCGTGGAAGCATCTGTGCAACAGTGAGAACTATTTTTAGTTTCTTGGAGTTCTGACCTAATTTTATCCTGTTTATTGGATTCGTTGTTAACCTTCCTGCCTGAGCTAGTCCTAGACCTCGTCAGGTATTTCTATGCTCTACTTAAAGCAATGCAATGACCTTGAACTAAAGTCAACCTTTTTGGTGCACTTCGATAAAATCCGCTGTTCACTTAATCCGTCTCGACAACTCTTCTTCGACGCATAGGTAAAACTTGCTTTAGCCTTGGAGCCACTTCATACTAGGCGTTGTGGAAGTCGATTTACTGAGGTCGGCGAATCGACTCCCCCACTAGGATCGCTATGCTAAAGCATTTCAATACTTGTGACTCATCTTGGCATGCTTTAAGTTTGACAGCTGGTTCGATATCGACGCAACCGTCATCACACCCACGTTATGCTCCAATAATCCTGGCAAAGCTCATTGTCACAAATGTGTGACATATTTTCCTCACAAAAAAAAGTAGATGAAATCATGATTTTTTCTATAGCCGCGTTTTCAAGCTCTTTAAGGAACTGCTAGATTAGACTGAACAATCAAGGACGACTTATGTGACATCAGGGAAATAAAACTTATAAAACAGGGTCGATTGTCCTCCAAAACTCTCGTGTCGTGAGGTTGACACTCGTCATTCTCACTCGCATAAGGAGGTACAGAATGGTGCCATCCCTTCCCCAAAGCCGCTGTTAGTGTAAGCATGGCACCCACAAAAGTATAATGAGGGGGAGGGCACACAAGTGAGGAGGGTGGAAGCTGGGGTTGCATCACACTCCCCACCTTACACCTATTGCACCCTTCGCCTTGAAAACTAAAAATATGGTTACTCGCAATTGAGTAGCCAAAAATAAATGAGGCCTTTGTAAGAGAGCTTCAGGGTGTATCGCAGAATGGAAATGTGCATGTAAAATTCACGAAGGCATTGCCTTTCAAATTTGAATGACTCTTCATACTGCGATGGGGCAGTGAATTAATGGGTTTCAAAAAAAAGAACAGGTAAAACAATGCCACAGAGTAAGGCAATGCGCAGTCATCCGGAAAACAAAAACACATGGTTAAGAAAGCAATGGTTTTTATTATCATTTTACTTATTCATCCTCTTCTCGGGCAAGGAATGAATAGAAAGGGTCGGTACCACTACGTGGAGAGGAGGAAGGGGGCTGTCCGTCTTGCTGCAATGGAATCTAGAACTACAAGTGTCTTCTGGGGGTAGATTTGCTAGAGTGTGTCTTTCTCTGTTCAATTTCCAGCCTCTACTATCGTGAGATTGTTTTCTGGGGAGGGAAGAAGACTCTCACATTTTATGATAACCACACATTAATATTTTGATGGGTTCATTTGTTGCGTCCAACTTGCAAACCATGTCGTAGGCACGGTGTGAAGGTGTAGCATGCCTATCGTTGGGTTGGATGTGACAAGAAATTTGACTAGGCCACTTCGTGGCAATCATTCTTTCATCGTGCTAATTAAAGGGCTAGATCAAAAGGAGCAATTTTTTGAGTAAGCGATTTCCCCTCCTGCATTTTGCTCACCTAATCCCTAGTGAAGTGAAACTAATCCACCTGTTCATCCATCTATCCACCCATCTCATCGCCTATTAATCTTCACATCCAATTCCATCACAGTACCTGGTTCAGTTGAAAAATTGTGATCGTTCGTCATGACAAAACTATTCACTGAAGACATGACGAACTGCATTAGTCTGTTCCACTGAGAAACTTGCGTGATGAGACTGCAAAATATTAATCAAAACTTCTAGCTTCTTTTCCGTAAAAAAACCGATCTCAAATAGAAGTGTTTGTTGTCTTTCACCTCCTATGATTCCTTTATTACAGCCACTGGTCCTCCTACCATATGTTATTAGCTCTTAGAGCGGCGAAAATTAACTTTACCTCCCTCAGCCCTTCCTCTTTACACTTTTTTTCTCACCTTCAATTTCAAATTGCCACCTCTTCTCCCTCCCTCTGCTGACATGTCGGCGCCTAGAACTCGGCGCTCACACTGCATCGTCTTTTACCATGAAGAATCTCTAAATTGCGTCGCCCATAAGATCAAACCTTACTTGCCATCAAAGCTGCCGTTCAAAGAGATGTTCAGCGCGCTTCAAAGACGTTACATTAGACCTGGCCTAACTACTTAAACCCAAAAGGGCATGTGGTACCTATTATAAGGAGAAAAATGGAAGATTTAGGTGACAATACCACTACAATTATAGCAGAAATGCAAAAACTTAATTTTTAGCCCTTGAATAGACAGCCTTTTATAAAGTAAGCACTAAAATGTAAAAAAAAATTGTTACTTTTTTTCCGCATTTTTAAACTAAATTGTGAATTACGGCTTTATTGGTAGTTTACACCACTTCCAGTCGTAACAGGAGTAATAGGCAGTTGGATCGGTAATTTCTAAACCACCCTCTTTTTTTCGATTTTCTTTGTTAAACTGAAAAAAATACCTAAAATTGTTTGTTTACGAATTGATCACTTCAACCGACTGAGTGACTGCTACGTTTCCGCGGCCATAGTCAGCGGATCGGGTGGGAAGTATTTGGGTTGGGAGGTTCTCAATCATGCAGATCCTGGAAGTGAGCTCGTCTATTTTTAGACACAAACGTAAAAAAATATTATTTTCTAATAAAGGCTTAGTTTCTCTTTCCCTACAGCAGCAAAACTAGAGATGAGGCTACCCTGTGGCAGAGTAAAATTTCATTAACTGACATGAATTAGAATCAAGAAGTGTCTACTTCTTCCAATGTTGATGGAATTGGCTTCCCGAGTGAATGAATACTTCACATCTCTCAATCTTCATTTTGGCATGCTGCATCAAAGAGCACTTTCAAACGCATAAAGCTCCCCATGTCTAATTGTCAAACTTGAAGCATCAAAAAGAAGCACACTTTTAAATTAGGGAAGTAAGAAGTAGGCTGCCACTCCCTCTCCATAACTTCCTTCCTCAAAAAAGGCTCACTTTGGAAAGATCGACAGGCCCACTAAGCAGTGCTGATGCGGAGGTATGTGTGTGTGTGTGTGTGTGTGTTTACAGTGGAAACACCCATCACTTCGGCTAGTCACTCAAATTCAAATGATTGGCGTCTATGGTTTAGCGGCTATTTAGGATCAAGTAAACGCGGTAGCGGTTCAGAAATACCGGTCTAGCGCCCCTAGTTACCTCTAAATAGGTAAAAGGGGACAAAGTAATTAAAAAACCAGCTTTATTGGTGGCGTTAGGGTCCTAAGACTGGCATGAATGGCGCAAGACCAAAGTCGTCAGCAAGTTTGGGAAGGTTCGTGCGTTAGAAAATAATAGATTTATGCACTTGCTCATCTTCTTGGAGGTCAAATTGTCGCGGTGGTGAGTGATGGGTGGGTCGACGTGGCAATCAAGACGTCATTAATTAATTTGGAAGGTTTCAATGGCAGTGCATCCATAGAATAATGCTTGGAAATCGTAAAGATGATTCCTTCAAGAAAAGCCGACAGTAGCGATCCTGGTAGTGTTGGTGCTTGTCCCTTCTTTGAGGTTAAGGTACTAAATAGAAAATTCTCACAAGGCCACGAAAGCTCAAGCAATTCTAAAATAACTATTTGTTTCAAAGCAAATAAAATGATAGTTTTATCCAAAGCGCGTCTTACTTTGAATCACTATTAAGTTTTCTTTTTAAAAATTGACATATTTTAGCTTCCTCTTCCTTATCTCCAATAGCTGAAGACGATCTCGACATGCCGCCAGTAGACCCTCACGCTCCCCAGAAGCTGATCTCCAAAGGAGGTCTCCTCCCTCCTCCTTCGGCCTTTCACTGCCCTCCCGCATCCGTTGGTACTCCCTGTCTTTCCGACTACCTTCGAATGGATGTCACAACCACAGCCGCGCAAAACCGTCTGCGTCTTGAGGTCTGTCCTTACGCCAGCCGAGTTGGCTGGAGTGCTCCAATTACCAATGAATACCTTCCACAGCCGGTAAAGATGGATGAAGAGGAGGGTGGTTTCTACTATGGACTTGCCTCAGCTGTCCCTGGTAGTCCTGCTTTGGTCTTCGGTCCATTCTACAACTTCACTTCCATTGATTTTGAAGTGAATTTACAACTAGGAGGTGAGGTGAACCATCCAAATGGAGGCAACGTTTCGTCGATAATGCGTCATGGATGGATTAAGGGCTTGCTGTTTGAGTACATATGTGAGTCCTCACCGACCATTTTGTTATCTGTTTTGCGTTCTTATCTAACGTTGACTCCATAATGGAATGAGTAGAGGTCTAAAAAAGATACATGGAGGTGGTTGAGGTTATGCACCTTAACATCAAGAGAAAATGGTACCGGATACAGTGTTTTTACACTACAGTTCAGAGCTCAAGCAGAATAAAATTCCTATTCATAATTAAAGCCTACCTCTTGGTAAACTACCTAAATCTAATAAAAATTCGACGCCTTTTTTGTAATATGTAAGGCATATCCAGTAGAACTTTTTAAACCAGCAAATGTGCATCTTTTTTCCCTTGAAAGAAGTCGAATCTTTGCTGATTGTATAAATTTCATGTAATATAGAAAAAGATTCCACACTTTATGGTCCAGGCTGTGATTGTGACCAGCCAGGTGTCTGGAGAGGTTCGTAACACTGACACTGGTCAAGTCACTTCTCTAACTTTTTGATCCGTCTGTAATAGAGGACCCCACAAGTAAAGGCTCCATACGCATTGTTGAGAGCACACGCTGACGGTGTCTCGAAGAAGACACACTCTCCTTACGCAAGGTGGTTCTCTCCTCCATTTTACTCCTCAAATGATATCCTTCGTAATAAACCACAAGAATGGCTGGGCTTTTCGATTGGATTTGCAACATAACACACTCAACTCCCCCTCGTTTCACGTTACCAAAAGTTCCCAAGACATTGTCATTTTCGGAAACTCAGGGAAGTATGAAACTGATCTAAAATAATAACATTAATATTAAATTAATAAGTGCAACTAAGGGTCGACAAAACCAGTGCAAAATATACGTTGCTCTTCGAATGAGATAAGTAATGATGGTGATGCGCCTTTTCAAATACTCGACGATAGGGGTCTGGCGAAAGATATCGATCGATCTTTGCAAATATCGATTGAAACGATTTGCGTTTTAACCTTGTAAGTAATCCATATAAACAAGTTGATTTTGCTTTTGAAGGCGCCTTTTTATGCTTTTCTTGACCAGACTCCTCAAAATATTGCATTATAGCAAATATACCATTTGAAAAAATCCATGTCAATATAGAATTAAGACATAAAATTAAATAAAGTATTTTGAGCTAGATTTTAAACGCATCTTATTAAAAAAACTTTGTTAGCACTTGGCTGATGATGGAGAGCCAAAAAAGCGAAGATGCATTGGTAAGCCTTTCACAACGGATGAATTGGCCGTGTGGTGAATTGGACTGCATTACCACTAATTATTTTCGTGTTCTACCACATTGGCAACAATTGTTTTTGAATACGAATCCTATATTCTATGAGCAGAACATATAAATATTAAGGCAAAATAAATGCGTTCCAGTTACATTAAAATGGGATGCTTCTCCAATCAGATGTTTGTTATGATTTGATGCTTTCGTATTTTTCACTATATAACTGGAAATACTGCTACACAAACAGTTAAATTTATTCATTTATTTAACTCGTAGTGTTAATTTAAAGCCCCAGCTTTTAAAATCTGTGCTACCTTATGTAGCCTATCGAGTCTTTCGAAGCATTGTGGGAGAGCATACATCACAACCGTAAAACAGCATTTTGTGTCTACTGCATGGCACAAAGACCATGTAGCAAAGTGAATAAACAACCCTTGATGAATTAAGTGACCGCTTCCCTTCATCAATTTCCCCTGATGGCCATAAATGTAGTCAGCGCTTTAGGAGCAACCGCATACTCACCAACAAACTGAGAAATTATTTGATTTCAACGTCACTGACACACTTTGTTAAGAAACTGCATGGGAGGGGGGAGGGGGGGAGAATGCGCTGCTCCCTTACTACTGGAGACTAGGTAATATCCTACATTTAGGCTACCTTGTGTACCTCTAGTCAGTCAAAAAACATGGTCATTTGATAACTGAAGGGGTTTCAAAGTTGGTTCACCCCAGTGCTGAGTTGTAGAAGCTGGTAGTGACGCGGAGGAGGCATCACATGTTCACTTGATTGGCATCTTGCATGTACCGCTGTCAGCTCTGAAATAAACTTCCACAGATCATTTGTGGCTAGCGTCACTTCATTTGTGGAATGGTTGTTGATAGTCAAAGTCTTTCCAAATGCTTCCGTTGGATTCTTCTCGGGTTCTCTCATCAGTCACAGTTCTTCCGTCACGATCAGGATACTTTTTCTTTAAGATCGGGTTAGCTTTCCAATGCCACCAATGTGGTACTCTAAGTCTTTCCTGAACCAATGAAAAGTCATAGATGAATGGTAGAACGTGTAGTACAGCCGTAGAGAGGAGCTGAGGTCCAGAGGTAGTATTACTGAGCGGAAGTGCAGCTTATGAGGACTCGAATACCCGCGTAGGGAAACGCCGATTTAAACAAAACATTGGAACATTACACCTTCGGAGAAATTTTTGGTGATAGTGCCTTGAGCTACCCTCTAGGAAAAATCAAGTAATTGAGCAAGCAACGGTTGCGTCAAAACCTCAAATTCCTTCTAAAACAGTTGCTGGGACGCAAACTACTAAAATGGATAATAATGTGCATATTTATATGCTTTCGTTTTTTAAACCTCAAAACCACTCCTACTGGTCATGCTAGCATGCTCACCAAGTTTTAGTTTAAAGAAGGTCCTCACTTCTGCACACTGGAATGGCATAATGTCAATCAAAAGTCACGTTGTCATGTCAACTCTTAGGGGCTCTACCTTGTTGATTACTAACAAGACGGTCTAAAAGCAGAAATTAACTTCCTTCGGATAATTGATTGATTAGAAAGTAAGGCAAATTTCTGAAAGGTCTTCACTAACCCAAATCCTCAAAATCGAGTGATTAAAAATGTTTAATTGTATCCCCTTGATTGGCCATGCCAACTAGCATACTTCTACACACACAAAATTCTTCCTAAAAAGTACCCTTTCCCATCATATAAACAAATTGTTAAACAGTGTAAGGATTGGCATTCGAGACGTCTTTTTCCCAAACAGAACCAAATTTTTTTCAATGTGCCACATAAAAATATAATGCAGCAACAAACAGAATTCCGCGAATTGGGTGAACCTCCCAACTGTAACCTCCAGTATTCTAGAGGTTGAACTTCAAGTGTACTAAACAGAACGCCAAAACTCTTAAGCGATGAATGAGGTGCTGATAGTTGGAAATGATTGGCATTAAATTGTATTGAGAATTCATTCTTTATTAGTACATGAGCAATCTGTCAATCAATAACGACTTTGACGCTGACAAAATTCTTTTAATGGAAATAAATCAATGAGGAGATGTTTCAGCCTTGAATTCGTAAACAGTTGACCTTTCTTTTCAAGTAGGTGAGTTGGCTTTCCTTATATTTGTCTGTTCCCTCCTCTCTCCAGTGCTCTATTGTCCTCCGCTACCCACCGACCTTGAGGTTGGAGGTCAGGTGGGCTACGCGCTGCACACACATACTGATGCCACAGGGGCTACAGTAGTCGTTGCTGAGGTTCGCTGTCTTCCCGATCGGTTTTTCTTTCCTTTCTCCCCTGCTGATGCCGACGTCGCCGTTGCTGCCAATAGCACCTCGCTCAGCTTGAGTGACCTTGAGCCCCTGAAGAGCCGATTGGTGCTTCGATGCGACCACCACAGAAGGCAGTGGATACCCGATCTACCCCCTGGCAGTTGCATGACCCGTAAGTGAGATGAGTCTAATAGACCCTTTAAGTTTGGATACTTTAGGGATGGAAGGGAACAGCATTCTCGATCTTTAGGTTGATGGTCCCCATTAGACAGTGTCACTAATTTACATGCTAATGAGTTCCCGAAATGGCAAGAAAATTTGAACATACCCAGTGGTATCAGATCACCAGAGGCATGAAATCTGTGGGTATTTGTCAGTTAGGATCATTTCTGCTCCATGGGAGGCAGAACTGACCCGACATGCTAAGTGTAACCACACTGAAAGGTAATGGATGATGGGTGAGGCAATGTTAAATGAGAAGTTAGGGGGCGATTGTGCTCGTATTTTGACTCTTATTCAATTTACTAATTCATTGTAATCAATCCATTGGGGAACAAATTAATGCGCTTCCATGGGTGGATGCTCGAAACATCAACTAACGAAGTGCTTACCAGGCAAGCTAATGATATCGTAGTCTAGAAAAAAAAGCGTTCTATGGTAGCTTGAATAATTTTTTTTTGCCTTTGCTAGTAATTTTAATTAGTCTTAGTCACAAAAAAAAGTCATTTGCCATGTAGACGATCTTGAACTGACACAAAGGTGTTGAATAATGATGAGAGAAAAGTGAACATAAGGTGTGCGTGATAGGGATCAAACATCCAGTCTTATCTAAGCAACTTTACAATGATGGGATTTTAATGCCTAAATACAAGTGGTAAAGAAGAGGTTAATAATTTTTTTATGCATGGGAGGGTAACATTTTCTTGACTCTGCTGTCATACTGTCGGTTTCAGTACTTAATTTTACAGTAACTTTGTACTAACTTCTTGCCTTCCATCAATCCACAGTTGAAAAAATTAAACAAACATTGTTTCTGTCATCGTCATTTTATTATGGTTGCACTTTGGGTCGCATACAATTTTACTTTGTGATCACAAGTAACAGAAGCGTCTGCCTGATAGAAATATCCCACTTAGATACGTCTCCACGGATTAATTAGCTATCTGCATCAATTTCGCACCATATACTTGGTTAATAGCTTCTCAAACCATTGTCAGTGCCACAACAGTTGTCATATTTGACAACAAAATAATCCATTAATGGCAGGGTAAAAAAAATTGCTCTAGAAACGATTGTTATCGAGGGTACATCAAAGTTTAATGCATTTTATTTCGTAAATTTTTTTATTCATTCCCCTATTGATTTTATTAACTCCCAACTAAAAAATCGATGACAATTATCGGTGAATTGATTGATTGATAAACATGAGCAATCTTATCCAATTTTATGACAAATAAGAGCCTTAGAAATATTTTTTCATAAAATAAATTTTACAAATGTCTTATTTGAAGTCCAATACAGTCTGGCGAGCTGCCAGAGGAATGTCAATTGTCACGATTCTACGGCCCTGTTGAATGCGTAGCAACTAATCAAACTGTATGAATTAGTTTTATTTTTCCCATTTGTGTAACAGATACATTCAGTTCTTAAGCATTCTATTGTTGCCTTCGTTCTACTACCCTTTGGCTTGTGTCACAGCCTGAGACCAACTTGGTCCACTCAAAAGAAGAAAAGGATTTGCAATTTATTAAAGACCTTGCTTAGGATCATAGATGACAAACTTTTCAATCTCCTACCTCTTAGTGACAGGACATATTTCATAATAGCAGGCACAAAAAGGACAACTAATAGCTTTGTAAGTTGTAGCTGAAGTAATGAAAAAAAAAGGGCAAGTATGGCTTTGAAATGTCACCTGTGTCAAATTACTGTAAAATGACGTAGGCCAGGCGGGGTGAGGAGCACTGGAGGGGCATCCCATGATGACTAATTTGTTGGCGATGCATAAAATTTTATTTACAATACTACATATTAATTCTTTTTTTAGGTGAGAGTATTGATGCCGCCTTGAAGGCACTGATAAATTCCAAGACAACTACAAGAGCACCAATCAACACGACAGAGGCTACTGCGGAAACACTAAAGGTCACAGAAGCATCAATGAATACCACTGCCGCCGCCATGACAATGACAAACACAACATCTGAGGCATCAGTCCTCATTAATCCCTTAAAATCGGCAGCAAAAATTGATGGGAATAATAGTAGCGCTGGAGAGATCGCTAGCCTGTCACATGGATCCTCCGGTAGGCATTCAAACTTATTGGAGAGATTTGCGCCCTCCTTGGTGTTTCCCACAAAGTTCTTTAGACCTGACATGGCAATATGATTTCGTCACACCGAAATGTTTCCAGCAGACAACGAGCTAGGAGTGATATAAGTATCTAATTGGATTAAATTTACCTTTTTTCCGCTAAGTGTCTTATTTTAATTTATGTCATGTAAATTGGTTTTTATTACGAGTCCTTTTTGCATTCACAACATCACTGAGTCATTTGCCGCATAAATTATACCCATAGTTCTATTTAAATATGAATGCAATCTCCACCAAAAGGCTGCAAATAAGGGATTGATGGAATAGTATTAATTAAATTAAGCCTTATATCTATTTTAATTGAATTTTCTTCAAAATCAACCCTAGAAGATATGCGAACGTTGCAAACGCGGTGAAACAGCGGAAATTGCATTAAAGCTAGGAATGTTATTAAATGTTCCTTTCTTGCAATTTTGTTTTAAATGCAGATTCCAAGGCATCGGTGGCACTATTCGTTTATAACATCAAATTCCGTATCTTTGGTATGGTTTAACAGACTTGTGGAGACCCTGTATCGATTTTTGCACTTGCATTCATTTTGATGTTTACGCAGTGCAGTGAAAATAAAATCGATTCCTATCGATCGGTGCACCTGCGTCGCAGGAGCATACTGTAGCGTCGCTTTTGCCTTGGGAGTTTGATTAGCTAGGGCACTGATAAATTTAAACAACAATTTTCAATTTGCTTCGAAAAACAAATTAAAGGTGAAAGAAATATTGTTTTTGAAAGTGCGGTAGTGTTGCTTATAGCAAACAAAGAACGGAGCTTTGGATAATGCGCATTTGACAACAGGTATTTTGGCCGATTTGAATGGCCTATAAATAGCAGTGTTACTGCTTTCTTTCCAAGATTTTGACATGCCACTGGGAGAATGAAAGCGATGAAGTATTGCTCATACTTAAGCAGTAATAGTGGAGATGGCGCGTGGGTGTACGCGGCCCTGCTGTCAGCACCTCAGGCGCCATGCTGAGTTCAAAAGTTTTCCTCTTCGAATACATAAAGCAGTTGTGTATGTGAGGGCTCGCGGTTGTGTACGACTTGAGTTGCCTTGATCTTGTTTGTGCTGTTAACCTAGATTGTGCTAACCGTGTGAAAGGTTGTTCACAACTTGGAGGAAATTAATGTCTATGTTTTTTAATCAACTTTTAGCCGCTATGGGTGCAATATTCGGGTTCATTTTGTGTCTCATCATTCTCTTAATCGTCGTCTTTATTTTCCGTCAAAGGTAAGTTTGCTTACGTTTGTTTTTTCCGCCTACCAGCAACCTCACCTTTTTCCCATAAGATGAAGGGTAATAACCAGCTTCTACAGTCAATCACAATTTAATAGATTAGGAAGCAGACCAAAAGCTTTAATTCGAAAGTAATGTTTAATAGATTTTTGAAATTTTTTTGCATCTTGTGCTCCTTCTGCTTAAAAATGGGCAAGCATAATGCACATAACCATTGGCTAAATTTAAATAATTTAAAAAAGACTAATCAAAATGGACGTGTTTCTTAAAACGAGTGAGCAATTGTGCATTATCAAATGCAATATGGATTTGCCACTACCATCTTCACCGTTGGCAATGCGTTTATGCGGCATCTTGAAAAGTTTCAGGGTAAAACTTGGTCAAAATCTGCTTCCATGCTCCACTCTCTGGAGGTGTCTTTAAGGAAGGAGTATGAGCTAAGGCGTCTGTCGTAAGGAAATGACAACCAATAAAGTTTTGAGAAGGTTTCCATCCGTTCAGTCCTTGTGGGTCTTGACTTTTGCATTTCTGAACCAAACGGATTTTCGGGAACTTCTTTTTATCCGGTTTGTAGGCTCTCACGATTGGTTCGTTCCAAGTTGGTGACCAGCAACACTCTCCCTGGTCGGTTCCCTGGCTCTGGGATGTTCATGAATACCCTCTCGGGTTCCCTCACCTTTTCACGTCATCGCAAAAACCACTACTTTTCTCCCTCTCGCCACCCTACCGTCATAATGTCTCAGTCCGCAGTCTCCATTCCTCATCATCCCCAACAATGGCTCAACGGTTCCAGCATTAGCGTTGTAAAACCCACATCCACTGCAGTCTCACTTGGCAACCTTCATACTTCCAAGCCCTCCCTTTCACGCCTCCCTCCACCTCCCCTTTCACCGACACAAGCAACAAGGCCTATGCCAGATTTAGAATTGGGGCTACCAGATGCTTATGGACTGCAACAGACGTTGCATAACAACGTCCAACAGCAGCCAGGGCCACCCTCTTCGGTGACTACGCCCAATTCAACGTCACTGAGCACACAAAGGCAGACTCTTCTGTCGGCGGACACGGTGACAACTAACGTGTCAGCCGGACAACCATCGCCAACCATTACAATGGAATATCGTGGAGCGTCCGCAGATGGACTAGCAGAGGGATTTGTTGAACCTCCTGATGTTAACCAGGTAGGTGAATGAAAGAAGAAACTATGTCTGAAACGGCCATTCTAGGATTTAGTGGCAGACTTTCTGGAAAATTTTAGCAGCTATGTATTTAAGTGAATAGTGAATTCACTTTTAGCATTGCCCTATTTACTAAAAGAAAGGTCTCTAGCAGATATACAAATAAATTTTCAGCTTAAATGATATTTTTGATACTCTGTCATCTTTTGTGGTACTGGTGGTGTCGACTTCACTTTTAATGTTGCGTGTACGACAATCGGGCTGAAATTCCATTCTTGTGGTTATAACTCCAGCTGAACACCTGGAGAGCTCTTTGCTTGTCAAATCACAATAGCAACCTTTGATTCATTGATTCATTACTGAACGCTCTTAAAAAAGGGACTCTAATGTTGAGCCCCTTGATGTTATTTACGTGAGTGGTGATTATTAAGACAAGTGAGTCTGAAAGTGTGGATTCCGGAATGTCGGAAGGAAATGGCTTAGTAATAAAGACAAACTAACAGTTCAGCACCTCTCTGCAGGAGTACTGTCAGGTGGTCAGTCTTGCCTATTTCGGTCTTGTCAGAGTAGACCCAATGTACCTTTAAGAATGGTCATTGCATGACAGCTTGTTGCGTTTATAATTGTGATAATGAAATGTTATGAAGTATTATCCACCTCCGAATGCTTAGTCTACTCAATCCAATCGGAGATTTCGTGTATAAGTACCAAATGTAATATCACAATGGTTGAACTATAAAGACGGACTGATAGACAGATGGAAGGGTAGCTGAACAGTCGGCCATGACATTGCGAATAAAAATTGTTTAGGCACCACATTTACTAAAATATTTGTCCTGTCTTTGCCTGAATTATCTTTCATGTCTCCTTATTCCCTCTTCTAGGTGTTTTCAGCTACTCTTCCTTGGAAATCGAAGCCTCAGGGTGGCGTTACGGGTGGATTGAAGCGCCTCTCGACCTTCATTCGCTCCGCCATGAGTGGATCTTCCGCGTCCTTCCACGGTCACCATAGTAACCATGGTAATCACCACCAGCAGCAGACGACAACACCAGGGGTGGCAAGACGACAGAACTTCGCTGGACCTTGGCCCTCCACCTCCTTCGCTTCCTCGCCTGCCTCAGCAGCTAATTCAGTGGGTCTACTCAGCTCTGCTCAATCGAGGTCCAGCTATACTTCAGATGCTACCATTCAGCCTGGTAAGTGAACAAGAAGAGTAGCCTATTCACTAATCAGCAAAGCATACGAGTTTGGAAGTCTTACATTATCCATTTGCAAAATAACTAAGTGACTGGAGCTGTAAGGAATGATTAACTGTTAATTGTTACCAACTTTTGCGACCTTTTTTCTCAATCACTTTATTGCAGTTCCGTCCCCACTGGAATCATTGGGTCGAAGCAGTCTAGGTCAGATTCCGTTGGATCGAAAGGCTCAAGTGTGTCTTGTTGATCCCTCAATGTGCCATCTAAACCACCAGCACAGGGACGCAACTACTCCCACCAATGCGGCCGCTAATACACCTGGCAGTGGAACGAGACGAGGAGTCAGGAAGTCGACTCCATTGCCTCCATTGCCACCTCTTCATCCACACCACTTCAACACCACTCAGCAGCAACATCAACAGTCACAAAAACTACTGCAAGACCCCAACTCTTTGTCGGTAAGTTTAATACTTTTGGTCTGGTTCTTCTCTCGTCAAAGTGAAAGCGCATTCACCTTCCTAAATGCGTTTCTCTCCATCCATCTGTCTATTTTCCCACCAACTTTCCATCCATTCATTTATTTTTCAACCTTCTTCTGCTTCTTTTTCTTTCTTTTCACTCTTCCATCTCTCCTGCAAATTAAGTGTTTTGTGATTCAAAAATTTCCCACTTTTAACTCTCAGGGTCACGGAGGCAACGGGAAAACAGCGACTCTCAACATGGACACCTACTTGGAACCCATCGACGGTGTGAACTCTTTGGGACGATCAGACACCAACCCTGCGGTAGAAGATCTTTCCATCACTGAGTTGATATCTGGAGGCACCTTCTCTGAAGGTTCGACTCATTCACAAGTCGCTATGAGTGCCTAGCTAAGTCGGCGATCATAAGTAGTCAGTGGAATTGCTCTTGCTCTGCATTAAGTAATTGTACTCTCTTAGTTTGGATTAATCAGTCAGTTTGAAGAGGTTGAATGAAATTAACTAAGAAAACCATAGATTACGTCAATTGTGTCAAACTTGGAGGCTTCCTCACCTCTGTTGCGTAAATAAAGAAGAGAATGCATTTTATGGCCCGAATCAAATGCAGTTTCCTCTAAATTGTGAAGCATAATAAGTAGTAATAAGTAGTATTGGTCAAATTCCATTCAATATCCGGTCTTGACACCTCAAAATGTTTAATGTCACTTCATCATGACCTCCATTTTTTTGTCATTACTGATTCATAAAATACTTTTGCGCTTCACATGCAGGTCCACATGTGGATGTGCAGTTCCCCTTGCTTCATTTGCACTATTTTAGGTGGCAATGACAGTTCGTGATTCTAAAAATGGTTTGGACCCATTATACCGAGATTCATCTGCTCTACATGCAGCAGAGAGGTTGATGTCAAGTCAACGTCACTCATTTGTCAACAGGCTGATGATTGGATTTAAATGTTTTGAGCTTTGAGATGACTCGAGAGATCCGTGGGAGATTACATAATCGCGATAATTGTGTTATGGAATGGTAAAGGGTTAGCTACGCTTTAAGAAAAACCCTTGGAACCTGTCTTTTCAAATTATCCTATTGTTCACACACTCACAGCTGATTATTGACCCATGATAATTGATTGATTATTTGAACTGACTAAGCACATGGCGTCAATTACAGGGTGCCTACAGAATATTGATTTTCCTCACACCACCAAACATAATCGATCATCCACAAACTAGCAGCTGATTTGAAGCACGTGTAAAAATGAAACCTCGTGCCTCACAAGTATTGATTCTTGTTATAATTAAGCCTTTTCTGCGCAATTTTTTAAAATATAGTTGCTTAGTGATCCCTTTCACGTGATGATGATGATGTGAATATTTTTTCCACATTATTTAAGTAATCAATCCTAATATCTTGTAGGATTTCCTTTTGACATAAATAAATTGTACTTTGGAAAATTGTGCCCGAATAAACAAGGTGTTGTTACACTGGGTCGATTTAGACGTTGTCACTGGAATTTTATCCAAAGATTTAGTAAATAGACTTGTTTTGATGGACAGGGATTTATGCAAAGTGTACAGGCATGCGCTTTGATCCGTTAAAGAAACTGCAAAATAAAATTTAACTTAATAATCGCATGGAATGTTAGAAGTTTCGAAGAATACAACGGAAAACTATTTAATCAAAACTAACAAAATCTAGGTCTTCTCTGAAGATGGAAAGAGTCATGGAGGTATACTGGGAGGTATGTTGCTCATCCATGGAGGAGCTGAGGTTAATGGCATGACTCGGAGGTGATTCCGGCAATCAGACGTACCATGATGAGGACTTAAGTGACCGCGTAACCAAAACATTGGAGTGTTATGTGATTGTCATTTTTGGCACTCCTTCCCGGTCGGTTTTCCTTGTCAGTCGGTGTTGCGAGAAAAACGTCAACGAACCAACGGCGTGTCATCAAAGTTGTGTGCAACCAAGATGATGTGTGACAGCGACGTGACGGATCCATCTTGCCAATTTCATTTCATTTTTTGGCCATCACGTGTCTATCGAAAGTTGCAGAGACACTGAACTACAGATAGACTCATTAAATGAATAACATTATTTTCACTTCGACGCTGTCCAGCCATGTGTTCATCTGGGTCCTCCCAGCTAGCGAACGGTAAAGTGATTTTGCGCCTTCACTTAGTAAGTGACGTTGACAGCTGAGTAATGAGCTTCACCAAATGGGTCACAGCCACGAATTATGTCCTTCTAGTTGTTAATAGCATTGCTGCACAACACGGAATCCAGTTGTTGCTGGTGGTAGGTGTTGTTTTAAGCCCTTTTGTTAGAAGTCATCAGATATTCTGTCCTCAATGACATGCTCTTCCTCCACCGTGTTAAAGAGTCGCCTTGAGCAATGTAAACCAGGGTATTTTTCCTTCAGCATCGGGGTTGCTTCCCACTGTCACCAACTTAGCTCCTCGAGTCTTCCTTGCAATTGGAGGAGGTCATAGAGAATATGCTGGGAGATTTGATACCGATGGAACAGCAGAGCTGGTTTAGAAAGTGGTAAATTTAGTGGACAGCATAAAGATTATTAGTGTTATAAATTCCTTAGATGCTTTTAAAAACAAGAAATATCATAGTCAACATCCCGATCAATCGCAGGCACTTTGTAGAGCATTACAAAACAGGAGGTGTTTAGAAAAATTCATCTTAAACACGTCTAAGAATGCAGGAAATTAGAATTTTATCGCATGTAAACCCCGTAGAAACAATGTTTTCACTATTAATTTTACCTCAGGAATACTAATAAATAACCTCCGAAAGGTCGGGTAAATGACCGTTTGATTGGATAGATTTAGATTTGATGGTAGACCCATAGTGGATGGTTAATGGAAGAATGGAAAGATAATTTATTGTCTCTTCTCCACAGACTCGGACACTGGTCACCAAGCAAGTTGGCCTTCAAATTCTACGGGAAATGGTGGGAACGGCGGCTCCACAAACGCGGTAGCCGAAGGTGGACCACTCACGAGGGACAACAGTGGTGAATATGGCGGAAGTAACAGCAGTATTGCCAAAGCACCTGGAGGAGCTCCCATCGCCGTCAGTGACCCTACAGTCTCCCTCGGGGACGCCTCCTTCGAGGAAGACACTTGTTCCACAGCCGATTACTTCACTTACGATGAGGGCCATCGATCCCATAGCCGTCGGCATGACCGAGTCATTCGAAGACCACACCTCAGCCCACCTTGTGAGTCCTGCTTGCCATTATTTCCAAAGTTCGGAAGGCAATAGAGACTGGTGTCACAGGTTACCAGGCACACGAATCTGGAAGTAGCTTTCCTATGAAGGCATTGGAGGGCTGAAGGACTGACACCCGAGCTTTAGAGTATTGCGTTGAAATTGACTTTCTGAAGAGTTCAAATGGAGCAGTGCAATTTTAAGCATCTCATTGAGCATTTCCTGTGATTATGATACCTTTTTTGTCAACACTTTGCGACATAGCCACTCATCTAGATTATGAACGTAGAGAAGGTCTTGAAGCTCATTAATTGAGCCACATGCAACCAGCACATGCAAATTGCTTATTTTCCAGAGCATCGTCTCCCGCACTCTCCGAAGCCACTCTTAAGTCTCGTTTGCTAAAAGACGTCCAGAAGATTGTAATTAAACGTAAGCATAGAATACGGATCACACAATGCACAATGTTTTTTATTTCACTCACGATCATGATGCGATTTTCAAATTTTCGTACACCTTGTTAGTGCTACTGTTAGTGCTCTTGAGGTTTAAACGATACTCTGCAATGAAGAGCAACAGCAAAGGAAAAATAAGTGATCCTCCTAAATTGATTCACATTGTAAGCATTTCTTCGACTGATAGTTCAGTTTTGTTTAAATTTGACTTTGCTTTAATGCTGGCGGTAGAAATGAGACTTGTAGTGATTGGCGAAATTCAACGTGGTCTTATAACTCTTCAATTGTCAGCCTCCGTTTCTTCAGGCACAAACCCTTCATTACCTTTGGATGCAGTAAATTGGTTAACCAAACCAATTATCAACGGCATAAGGGAAATGACATTGCGAGCGGCTGTATTTAGGGTACTCAGGAGGTCTGGTAGAGGAGTGGATCGCTTCTACCATGCTCGAACATGTTGATTTGGCCGTTTGCATTTTACCTCATCGAGTTAAGTAGAGGTTTAGGAACAGCTCCTCGAAGTGGAGGAAAGAAGGTTTAACTGATCAGCTGAGTGACAGCAATGGGACAGCCTTCTCCTCCTGTCATCCGTAGGGTCTTAGGTTTGGTTTTGTTATTTTGTCGATGAGGAGTTTGAAACCTCACTTTGGTAATGATCGTGTTCTGGTGTTTCAATTTATGCCACGTACCTAACAAAAAACGTTCCACATGACCATAATGGATGAACTCTGTGCAGTAAATGAACAATATTTGGGAAAAAAATGAGAGTGAAACTCTTAAGAAGCTCTCGAGAAGCCACACCAGAGACAGGCAGGGAGTAGAAGCAAGGTGGCGGGGCTTGATAATGTTGGGCTGCCTTCGAAGGCGATGGATGGGCTCACTGCAGTCTACACGCGATCCAGAATGAAGGGAAGGAGAAAAATAAGCAGAATAATTAGATACGACCCCATTATCCAATGCGCTTGAGGATTTTTTTCCAAAATCCACATTTGTCTCTTTCATCGATCAGCTTTTCACATTTAAACTCCACTAAGTTGTCAAAATCGATTTTTCTGTCATTTTAAATCGTCCAATCAATTGTATGTGACCGGCGGCAATTAAGGAACCACTTTTAAATCGGGAAGAAAAATAATAATATTGTAGGAAGTGAAACTGCACATTTAGGTGTAGTAATTAGGTTGTGGGTCCGTGAGTTGTGACCATCGTATTCATCACGCCAATCTTTGACAAGTCGCTGTTTTTTTGGGGTTCTTTTGCCTTTGAATTATGAGTAGTTATACAGACAGGTACAACCGATGCTTAAGGAACAGTAAATCCAAAATTCCACTTTTAGCTAAGCAAAAACACCCGAGTTGACGCGTTTTTGATAAGGCTGGGTTACTGATAAAACTAGGTTAGAATGGTAAAATTTCCAAATTGTAGAGTCCCATACATCAGTCAGATGGACACATTAATTAACCGATGTTATTATGCTTTAATTAACAGAAAATAAGGTTTATCTTTAACCATATAACCACCCGCCTATCAACTTGTCCATCTGTTACCCTTCCGCGCGTCTTTTTTTCACGCTAACGGTTCTGCTTTGGTCCTGCTCTGACAGCCAAAGAAAACATAATTCTTGGACAGAATATGCACATTTTATATGCAGTAGGACTTGGACCTACTGGTGTGGTCCATCCCGAGGAGGAACTACAATAGCGGTGCTCCTGAGTAACCCTTTTACCATAACCGAGGGTTGAGCAAACAATGGATCCCTTACTACCTTTGAGCGTCGTTTCTGGCGCTCTTCATGGCCAACCTCAATCATCAACTTCAATCATCACAACATAATCGGCCACGAGCCAACAGCCCCAGTCATTGGATTGCTATGGAGCCAAAGTGGTACTCGATCACAGCAACAGCGACCTACTCTGACAATTCAGCTAGTTTTGAAGTATTATCATGTATGACAACTAAATTCGGGAAAGTGGAATAGTGGAGGCCATTATGTGTGTCCACTGGTGGTCATGTGGGTACTAATCCAAAAGTTGTATCACGTAACAAAGGACTGGATTCAAAGCAGTAGTTTATCTCATTTCATTTGGGTTTTATTTAACTAGTAGAAAATTTAGAAGAGGTGCCGAGCGTTCACATTATTGGTCCCTACACACAGGTAAGGTGGACAGCTCAGTGGCGAACTTTTCCAGATGGTTCATGGCTAGGGTCGCTTCCGTTGTAAATAACTTTCCTGCAGACCACCGGATTGGAGTGGTTGCCCAAAGGGGACTTCAACTTCAGCCCCTCTGATTGGAATCGCCACCAATCCTCTCATCTATAGCAGTGTGCACTTCTTCTACCTCACTAAATATTATCACACAGATGTAGAAACCTGGATAGACGACCTTTAAGATCAAGCACGCTTTCTACTGCACTCCGAGGCTTCCTCGAAGTGCAAAGAAGATCTTCTACTAGGGAAGGGCGTGTATTTAGCATGAAGAAGGGTTCGAGGCTACTTGCATGGCCTGGAGGTCAGCCAACCCGGCTAAGGTACAGATCCATTTTTCTATGGAAGACGCATTTACTCACTCAGTTGCATGAATTCATTTCGAATGCATCCAACTTTCCGTTTATTCAAGCATTCATCAAGCACACAGCTAACTTCTCAAATGGAATAGACATTACTTATGCATTTCTGATGAATTGTTTAAGCGATTTACACTGTTAACGCATGCCATAGAAGTCATTGATGTGCCTTCTAAGCATGAATCATTTTAAGAAGCCATTTTGAGCCTAAAATGTCATTTTTTTTGTTGCTTGAGTAAGCTCAGCCTTTTGTCATGCTTTTACTTGAAATTTTGATGGAAAACAATAGCATAATGAAGTGAACAAAATAAATAATGAATGATTTTTAGCCACAACCAGTGTGGCTATCAGAATCCCTTCCTTGGGTAGTAGTAATACCTCATCCCACTATGGATGAGTGGCTTGATGTCTATAGGCATGACCTAGGGGTCACATCATCGGGAGAACGTGCAGACAATCAAAGACTGAAGGCCTTTGCGTGGTTGAACACACACAACAGGTCACTACACATCCACAATTCTTATGTGTGCATGTGGAAAGTGTGTGAGCAATCGCATTCAGTCCTGTTCCAACTGCGGTGGTTGTGGAAATCCCACATAAATTGTGCCACATGGAATGCTAAAATAGATCTTGCAACACAGAATTTCGTTGTTGACACCTCGAATTCCTTCAAAATTGACTCTCGAGTTATATCGGTTAAATGCTAGAAATACACAACTCAAACTCAAAATGCTAATTCAATGAATTGCATCCTACAGGGAGGTGGAAGTGGTTTGAAGTTCTGAGTCTTTCCTAAAAATGTATGAAAGAGGATTTATTGGTTATCGTAGAAATGAGCTTGGAGTCTGTAAACACAGCTAGAAGGTGATACTACTAGGTAAAAGTGCAACCTGCTGAGACTGAAGAACCCACGTATTTAAACATGCATTAAAACAAATGTGAAGCGACCTTAGCAATTATCAATGGTGGTTAATAGAGAGAGTACTTTTGGCCAGCATAAATTGCCATTTGAAAGGCGCTTTGAGAAGTACATGGCTAAAAGTAACCCTAATAAGTGTGGTAGGGGTGGGAAAGGCGCTGTGAACTCAAATGTACACCTTACTTACCATCAACTTATTGCAGTATCCAAACCTAGCCGTAAGGGTGCAGCCCTCTTTAAAATGCCGAAACTGTAGCCCTGAGGGTACCATTGTGGAAATAGTGTTGATCGAAGCCTGAGTATCGCTAGCCCTTCATCAACTACTGAAACGCGTTTATAAGTAGTACTGTCAGTAGAAGAATGTGACTAATTATCCTGTCCCAAAAAAACTGTTATCAAAAATTCCTTTTAAATTTAAGTACAACGGGCTAAAATCATGTAATTTTGTTCTTTCTTTTGATTTTTAGCACCACGCAGCCGCCCTCTGTCGGAAGCAATGCTAAGCAACCATTACTATGACAAGAGTGAACTCCTAAACCCTGTCGGTTTTGCTGGTGGCAGCAAAGGTGACAAGGCCGATGACTGCCTCTTGGACCTTCCCTTTCGCCCTGCGAACTCCAATTCCCGACCTACCTCAGTTGGCGTCTATTCCAACGATGATGAAGATGGGGAGGAGGACTCATCACTTTATGAGGCTGTTGATAGACGCAAAAGAAAGTTGGAGGAGGTGGACATCCTGCCACCGCCTCCACCCCCACCCCCACAGCCACTGGCAACTCCTACGGCAACACAGAAGGATGTTGAAATGGTGAGTGCTTCTACACTTTTGTCAGGCGATTGGCGTACCCATCACCAATGTCACAAATGTGTGACGCGTGAGTGCATTAAAGTGGTAGCAAAAGATGGGTTGCTTTCAAATTAATGTAAAACGCTTTTGACCTATACGAATCAGGCGAGTGTGGTGGTTGTGCAAAGTTCAGGATTGTATGCTCACGGCTTGGGTGAACTGTCAACACTACCTCGGCATCTTAGATACGCTTATTGGGGACCCCTTCAACGACACTCCAAGCACTACTGTTTGAGAAGATTTGAAAAAGCGCATCCACTTAAGGGTCGTGCAGGTTGACCTTGTCCTTATTAATCATAACGCCCTGAAAAGTAGACATCAACAGGACGTGATTCCTCCCCATTCGTGTGGGAGCCTCGATGGTCCTATGCTTAGGCCATTGGTAAATCCGATCCTCTTGTTCCAAATTTAGGTCCGCTATCTCTTAAATGTGATCAAAATCACTTGAATTAAAATGATGGGAATGACATTTAACAGAAGGACTTTCTTGTCATGTTCTATGATTAAAATAACTTTGTCCCAAAAGCGTCTTTTACCTTCTTCTGAAGCAATCTTAAAGGAGTCAACTAATTCCTTGCGAATTGCAAACGTTATTTCATCAAACTGGTTAGGAGGGAAAAAAGAATCTATAAATTATTACTACCTCCCCTTCATCATCGCGCACTCTGTCCAATTCTTTATTTCCCATTATTCTCCAGATGAAATGTGGCCCAGGAGACATTCCACTTTAAAGTAGAAAAAATACCGCTGACAGGCAAAAATAGTCGCCAAGGTGGCTGACATTTCGGTGGTAAATGTTGTGTGTACATTTAAAATAAAAGGGTAATTTGTGTTACTACGCAGTGATTCGAAAAAAAAGTAATTTGATAAATTGTTAAATTGAATTTAATGAATCAATTTAATTAACCCTATTCGTCCTACGGTTGAATACCCAAATGGGAAGAGTTTATTGGTCCTCCGTTGACCAATAGGTGAACGGCATGTCTGCACCATCCAATAGAATGCCAGATAAATTTGGCCCCGTAGAGAATACCATAAGTATTATCAAATTTGAAAATCTGTTTTATCGATGGAATGTGCCACTTTGTCAACTTGGAAGTCTACTTATAATGAACTGTTCTGACTCGTCATTCTATGCTAATAATTTGTAACTGCCATTGTTTGGATCACTGTTCGATTTCCAAATCTTTCACAAATATGGCATTATATCTGCCAAAAAAACATTTTATGCGAGGGCCTCGACGAAAAGGTCTAGTAAATGCCGTTGTTTTTAAAATTTTCCTCCTAATTCCATACTCACTTTCAGATTACGGGATCGTAAAGGTGAGTAAATTCTCTGCAACCTCTCATTCGATGTTTGCTTGTACCACCCATTTGACCTCAGCACTATCATTGAAATAACTTCAATAAGTCATCTCAGCAGATCGCATCCACCTTTTTGACCTGTTTGCTAGTTTATACTTATCACCAATCGAAATCGTTGAAATTTGTGGGGAGGCCATGGATGCTAGAACGAAAAGCTTTCGCGTTCTCCGTGCTTTGGCCATACTCTACTACTTCATTTCATGGATTTCAGTAAATGTCCTCTTGCCATGGTTGTTTGGTCTACCAAGCCTCATTTGGCTGGAGCGAGTGCTGCTAGCTGCTAGTAGTAGTATCCGTTAAGCTTAGCAGCCATTATCAGCGGAAACCAGATTTTAAGGCTCTTACCCAGTTCCATTCGTCACCTCCATGTTATGTGGCAAGACTTTGGGGTTTTCATTCTGGATCGTTCTATTTAGGTGGATGCGGAGTACAGCCATACAACAGACCAGCTTTTAGATCCCGCTGATCTGTTTTAGGTTTTGCAAATTTGTTGAATTGCATTTATACCATCATAACGTTCTCTCTGTTCTATATGTCATTTTAAACCCCCCATTTCAGTGTTAATAAAAACCAACTTTTTATCCGCCTACCCCCATGCACTTAAATCGCAACAAATGCTGAAAGCTAGAAGGGTCTTTTTTCCAGCGGACTTTGCCCTCCAGAATTTTAATTTCCATTTGTCCTGGACTGCGTGCTTTGCATTTGTGGGTGTTATTTGTTCGCCTTCTTGCACGCCTCTTTGCTTGTTAGCTTGGACAAAAGGATAGTTTTTCGACCTTTGAATCATTTGACTACCATTGTCGCGGACTGGACTAAACCAGTTACAATAGACCGTGATTTTGATACTTTTATAGCTTTGCTCTTGTCACCTTCCCACCATCATCCATCAAGTCCCCATTTGTTGTGTGCCAGCAGAATTAAACAAGTTTTACTTGGATAGCAGCCATTGCAGGCTCAATTCAGGTTCGCCTTGCCTATCATGTATGAACAAGATGGAATGACATCACCCCTTAGAATGAAACTTGTCATTAAAAGTATTACTCAAAGCTCTGTGTATGCGATGTAGGTGGGTCCACGAAGCACTTACACTCGCGACTTTGTCAAATTCTCCCGCTTCCTGATTGAATGAGCACTTATTCAAAAATGCTTACACTTTTTGCCTTGCCACAAATTGACAATGATTCCATTTAATGTTCTAAATGTACTTTTATTAATCAAGGCGTACTTTGTGGGCAGTTAGGATCGTACACTTCGCCCGAAGCTCGTTATTTCAACCTAAACCACTTGTTTTATCCCTAAGTCGGCTTCCATATTGCCGATCTCTTGAATTTACATTTGGCAATGGTTGTTAATTTTTGTCCTTGGAATAGTTCATTCTCCTGTGTCAAATCAGGAGTTCTCGATCTTGGCCATGGAGACAATAGGGCTAGTGGTAGCTAGGTGTGGGATCTGGTAGAATTCATCATGGATTCGTCCGTTTGCACCGCCTTCAGAAAGGATTGGTCGTTGAGGTGCCACGATACTGGATATGGGAGACGAAATTGGGCTTTTTCTCTACCAAACTCTCCAGCTCACAATCATCTATCTTGATCACATAAGACAATAAAACACATTCGTTTTAACTAAATTTGTGAGTTAAGGAAATGTAGCCAAGATTTTTAAGCTAAAAAGGCATTCAGACATCATTTTTGTGCTCACAGCTAGAAGAGCATGTGACCACACTCATTTTTCCCCATTTGAGATCTTGTATGCGCTTTAAACACACAGAGAACAGACGATTCGTCGGAGATTTGAAATTTTAAAAGTACATCAAACTATACAGTACACACGGTTCACCATCAGTGGTAGGAGAACTACACATCTGACTCCTCCTATGCGTCAATTTCCCCACGCAAGGAACACCCAACTCACGTCTTCTATAAGGCTCACACCAAAGTAACTGTTGTCAGGTCATTTCTTCTCGAACTCTGACCATAACTGGGTGCCAGCCTCTACCATCCCAAGAATAACTAAGCATCGGTATAACAATAACAATAGTTATTAAAATTGAAACAACTTGCTAACTCTAATATTTATTTAATCTAATTACACTTAATTAGCTACATAGGTGGGTTTTCGCATGTATTTTTGTGAAAAAAAAGGTGTAATCATGAAAATATCCCTTTTGAATGTAATCTTTTTGGATGTCATATTCCATTCATCATCCCTCGTCCTGTTGTTACCACCCCTTACCCCGTTCCAATTGGACACGAGGTAACCTGATGTGCAAATACCCAGGTCCTAATTATTGTCATTATATTATTTGATTAGTTTGAAAGTCGACGTAACCCAGGTGGTAATGGTGCGAACGCCAGGTATCAACGCCATCGAGGCAGCACCAAGGTGGCCTCCATCAACACCTCCACATCGACCTTGATTGCCGAGCTGTCGCCCCTATCAAGGTCTTCGGCCTCACGTTCACCCTCCCCCATTCACTCTGTCACTGCAAATCCCCACACCGTTCCCTATGCTAATCTTAGCAACCTGTGAGTCGATGCATCATGCACCCCTTACCCTTATGGCTAAAAGATTGAAGAGATACCTATTCGTTTTGGCATCATTGTGTTAAGCAGCCTGTCTGATGGTTCGTCCTGCCGTTTGCTATCATCATTTTATCAATCTTCCTCTTGTGTAATCAAGCATTGCGCAAAAGAAATATTGTATACTCTTCTCGCATCATCTGAATTTCGATGTGGAACAGAAAGGTTGGGGAGGGCAGTCAGATAAGAAAAGCTACTGTTGAGGTTATGAATTGCTAAATTGGATGACAGGACATGTGCGCTTCAACACGTTTCGGCACCTCTCGAGGGTCCAATGCTTAGGTCGGTGCGTTGGTAGTGGTTCAAAGTCTTTATATTCGTGGCACTGTAAGTTGCAATGAAGAATTGCACTTGTAAATATCATCCGAAGCACGAGCGCAGCGCTAATGAAGAACGCTTGATTTAATTGTTAAAGTCTAATAACTACAGATGGCTAAGAGCGCAAAGTGTTGGCAAAACATGGATAAACCAGAGAAAACCATTCTCTAAATAATTAAATAGCAAAGAATTTGGTCTTGACACTTAGCTTCAGCATGATGATGTAAAGATTGGTTCTAAATACATAGCAAAAAACATCAAATTTACAGAAGCCTTCGCTGAAAAGTTAATTTAAAAGAAACCGTTCTCAATAGAATTATCTGCAAACAACTTTACAAAAACCAGCTTAATGAAGGTAGCAATAAGTAATTTGGTTAGAATTGATCATTACATAAGTGAAAATGCAAAAATTTAAAAACTGCATAAATGTAAACAGCATAAATTTGCACAGACTGTTCTTTGGTTGAACAATATTTTTGCTACTAGGCCTAACTTATTTATATAATTGAATTGCAGCCCAGCGCATAGGCAGCAGAACACATTAAATAAAATTAATGTAATTGGATTGCCATTTGTGCTCTACTGCTTTGTTTTAATAAACTTTTCGACAGGCGCCCTAGGCAAATTGGCACTCACTGTCCTCGCTCCAAGATGCAGTCGGTTTTGCGCTATGGCGAGAAGCCAATTGAATTTCAATTAGAAACTGATGGGGAGTTTTATTATCTAGCTTCTGAGGTGAGCTAACCTGTGTGGTTTCCAATCTCCACCAACTAGTAGTGTGTTAGTTTTAGTCATTTATGAGAGTTGGTTTTTGTCTTATATGTTATTAGTAGTTATTACGTGGTGCAAATTAATGATTACCCATATCATTCGTTCCTTGCTTATCTCTTTGTATGAAAGGTTGGTCGATATCTGCGTCTTTTTCGTGGTGAGCTCCTAAAACGCTATCCAAATCTGTGGAAGCGCCTCACTACTTCCGAAGAACGCGATAAGCTCATTGCCATGGGTGCGTCCTTTCAAATTAGTCTCTTTTTCAGACTTTTCATTGTATTATTGAAATGTATCCTGACTTGACTATAGGCCTTGCGACTCCAGTTACAGCTCTTAACGCTGTCATTCTGCGAGCTATCGAGGTCGACGAGTTGATTGGAGGCAGTGAGGACCGCTTCAAGTCCTTCGAGGTAGCTCCTTGCTCTGCTTTCTAGTGACTTGTCCTGCGCCTTCTTCCTGTCTTTCAGCCTGGTCTCAACGGGGCTATCGCTCCTAGTGCGATTCGACCCAATCTGGCTAGCTCAACGGCCTCTTCCCTCTCTGGCACTGTCTTCGGTTCTACCGCCGCAACATCATCGACTGCTGCTATGGCCGTCACTGGAACAGCGGCAGGTGGAGAGAATTTCACCAGTTCCTCCGGCACTCCACTTAAGCCGAGTGGGGGCGGTGGTGGCGGTAGTGGTGGTGGTGGGGTGGGTGTCGGCGGTGTTGGTGGCAGTAGCGTCGGCGGTGTTGGAAGCGGTGGTAGCGGTTCACGTAGTGGAGGTTCGGCTGCGGGTCGGTGGGTCAGTTCAGTACCAAACACCTCCTTTCATCTGGACTCAGTCCCCTGTCCTACACCAATCGGTGCGGGAGCGAGCGCAACTCGGTCAAGGCCAAGTAATTTAGCATGGATAAATTTCTATTTACTTATCGTTCAAGTAAATCTTAGCAACATCATTTTACCACCTTAGGATTGGTGTACTGCTTATAATTTGCACGCATCAACGATCCATTCCTGGGAAATCATTCGTACCTTCCCCCGATCAACCTGCTTTGTACTGTGAACGACTTCAATTTCACAATTTAGTAATAGTGTAGAAAGTGAATTTCATCTCGTTTTGGACACTCGTCTACTTTTGTGCAGTTTTGGAATCAGATGTTGGACTCTTCGAGTTTTCATCAACCATTTCGTGTTGCTAGGTCAGACTAAGTCGTTTTATGGCTTATGATTTGGTTTGGTTTTTGGCTTGATGCTCTTTCATCTGGTCTTTTTATTTTTCTGGCAATCAATTAGGTACATTAGC